>BMAO01038247.1:0-389219 GCA_019973975.1 Trichonephila clavata | reverse complement strand
ATTAATTTCAGACGATTTAATTGATGTTTTAAAATGCAACCATTTCCATTGCATTTGTTCTTCTGTGTTGAATTTTATACTATTTTCGAATATGAATAGTTTTCTTATACCATTGGTGAGTGCTAGGATATTTTTTTTAAGGCATGAATGGTTTTCTTTAATGGACTGATACACCTGACGTCATAATCACGTGATGATATACAAAACAAATAGCCACGTGTTTGATTCGACTGAGTATTTTGACTGAATTTTCGTATTTACATTACTATCAAAACAAATGAAAGAGTTTCCAAAAGAAATTTCGACGGAAATGTGTGTACTTTTTAATTATTTCATTTTCAATATTTTTTTTGTTTTTATCAATACGCTGACGATTTTTAAAGTTTTAAAAAGAGTCTGAAATATTTTCTGAGCATTTCGAATTCGAAAATTTTAATTTTGCAAACATACACAGATCAGGGTACCACTTCTGTGATCTATTCTGAATGCTCTGTATTTGTTAAGTATGTAGTTGATTACTACGTTTTTTTTTTTTTTCAATTCCTACTATTAGTTCACACTTTCTCAATATTTATTTATGTTGTTCAAATTTTCAATCGTTAGTAAAATGCATTTTAAAGCGCTCGATTGAGCTACAATTTTATATACATGATTATTTGGTTGACAATACAGAATTTAATTAATAAAAATTAATTGATTAAAACTAATTATTCTAATAATTATAAATACATCCATGTTGGCATCATTTTTGGCGACATAGTGACCATTTGGCGACTTGTGTCCAAAATTAAAAAGGTTTTTTCTCCATTTTAAAACATTCAGTTGAACTGAAATTTGAAACACATTTGTTTTGGATAGCAATGCAATATTTTAATGATAATTAATAAAAATGAATTGTCACTTAATGTTGTGATTCTTCATATGTATACACATATTTATATTAACTATAATTATTTGATAAAAGTAACTAAAATAAAATTTTTCTTACCTAAGAAGGAATTGATTTATTTTTTTATAATACTTGTTTTGTTATTTTAAGATTATTTTCGACAATTTTACAAGCACTACAGACAAAAATTTGAAACTGAACTGTCTTAATAAAGAAATTTGTTCTGTTAAATTTTATTGGAATAAAATCTCACTCTTTAATTTGCCATCCATTTAGTAGCAATGCAAAATACTTTTAAATTTATAGAAATATCATCATAACTTTGTTCATTTTATTTCCTAACTGTGTATATAATGTTAATATATATCTATGCATTTTCTATGTTGCAGTCATTTGAAATTTTATTGCACTGTATGTTGATAAATGTGTCGACTTCAAAGCATTTCAATTTTGCAGACACGAAAAAACAAACTAGGGTTCTACTTCTGGAACCTGTTCTGATTTTCTAACTGATGAATAAGTATGCAGTTGAACTCACCTGCATTTTTTTTCTTTTTTCTCTTTATATAGCTATTTTCACTAATTTAACAAGCATGATAGATAAGATTTGAAACTGAACTGGCTCAGCAAAGTCATTGTTTTGTAATTTTCAGAACAATACACTTACAAAACAAGTAAATTAATGAAGTTCATATGTACTTTAAAAAATATGCATCCATAAATGTATAATGGTGTATGGTGAAGAACATACAATATATTTTAATAATTTGTGAGATTCATATTCCACTATTTTTCCAGAAATCAGGGAATAAATCAGTTCGACACTGAAGAGCTAGATCATATAGAAATTGAGAAGCACGTATCTATATACTATATTCTTAAAATACTGATTGCATTAACTTTTCTAATATTAAAAAAAAACAATTACGATAAAAGAAAATTTCTAATTATCAATTTTACTATACTACAACTGACATTTTAAATTTCACGTTATTTTCATTTTACATACATAATTCATTTTCATTTACATTAGTTGCAAATACATGCATAATTATGTAAATTTTTTTTTTTAAATTATTTTAATACAGGGATAGAGCAAACGTTACATTCTGATTAAGGTCAGCACTTTCCATTCCTTCCTGGATAAGCTTGCTTTATACAAAACAGAATAGAAGAAGGATATTGTACAGAAAAATAAATTCATTGCAAATAACATGAAGTGATTTGCACCTTAACAGAGGGTTTCATTGCAAGAGATTTTTTAGTGTATTCAATGTTTTAAATACTGAAAATTCCTTAATGTCACCCAAAATAATATTTTGCAAACCATCGATATGTTTTGGTAAAATTAAGGACAGGTGTGTCCTAACACACACACAATAGAACACATGTTTAGTTAATCTAAATTTTACACATCTTCACAGTAGTTAACAGAGGTACTTCAGTATTTAATTATCCAAAAAATTAGGATGCAAAAATCTGATATGTAACCATACATGTTGTATCAAAAACAAGTATACATACATATAAATCAAAAACTTAGTTTTTTTAAAAATAGTTTTAGAATATTACTTGGAAAAAGAAAAAACATTTTTGAGAAGCATTCACTATAGAAATGGAAAATATTTTAATTTACTACAGCTTCATTTTTGTTTATACTTGATGATTAATCAAGTACCATTTTAAACATTAGAAGTCAAATTATCATTTACCATTTGTAAAATTATATGTAAAAAAATTATGCAACATTTTGAAAGTCTTTACTGGCTGTGTTATTTTAGGTAAAAGATATGATTTATCGAGAATTGAATTTCAAATATGATAATAAATTAAGGCATTAAAATTTTTTAATTAAAATGTTTGTATAATAGAATATGTTTATGTCCATATATGGAATATAAAAGTCCTGCTCACTCTTACATGATCAAAATAAAAAAAGTCATTTTTGAATCCATAATTCTTTACAAAAATAATAATAATTGTAATATATTTGTGTGGTATCTATTAGCAGAACATTTATTTTTCAGAGTTTGACTGAAAAACAAATAAGTATAAACCTATCACACAGATGTACAAATTTTTTTACTATGTATTACAAATAAGAATTTATAGGTATTTGCACAATTTGCAGAAGATTTATCATTATAGATTAGATTTGCTTTATATCATTAGATTTATTTTTACATAAATATAAATAAAAGTCTAAAAGACATGTATGTTGATATTATCCTGTTTATAAGTCCTGAATAAATTTGTTGCATTGAGTTACTTACAAATATTGACCAAAGAAGAGTACTTGGATCAATTGTATATTTATTGAGAATTAGGATCATGAAACAAAATATGGCTTTATGTATAGACATTTGATTCTGTGGGATGTTGTTGCATAATACAGCCAATAACTGGAGCTGTTCCTGCTCATGTTTGAACACAGTAATAATAATATAATTTTTTAAAGTTCTTGTGTTTTTGCTAGGTGAAATTATTTAGCAGTTTAAATACATAAGTTCCTAATTTTGGAATGGTATGAGTACTGATTTAGCATTTATTTGACAAACTTTGAAGTAATTTAATATTTTACTCAAGTATAATTTGGAAAACTGAAAAGTTTCTTGAAATTTAGAATTTTCCTGATAAACTAATGATATAATTAGTTAATTATCTTGCTTATAAGTAGTAGAAACTGTTATTTTGATTAGAATGGAACTCAGTTTATTCATGATAAACTTTGGGAACTTGTTGATGTATAATAATGATTTTAATCTTTAATAATATATTTTCACATGTTAAACTTCAGAGTGAGAATTCTGTATCTTTTTTCCCCTCTCTCTCTCTGATGTGTTTTTTATCTTCCATTTTTTTGAAAGTATAAATATAAATATATATAAAAAGATACTTTAGATACATATTAGTGAAAACAAAATGAAATGTCAATACATTTCTCCAAATAAGTTTTTAGTTTGTATGCACTAAACATACAATACCTACATAACCAGTAGAAATTGTGAATGGAAATTTTATGCAAGTATTCATTTTTATATATATTGTATTGAATTTTTTCTATCTTATTAGTAATTCATTGTGTTGTAAAAATAAAATTCATTTTCATAAATGGATAAATATTTATTATTATTCAAAAACTTTCATATTAACTCAATCCAATATGTTAAAAGAAGCGAATTTTTAAAAAATTTTTACAAGTTTAACTTGTATTTCGGAGCTATCTATTGTATATAGATAAATTATACTACTTTTATAATTTATATGTAATTCAATAAGAAGAAAAATATATTTAAAACTGAGGATAATTAAATTGAATTTCTGAAATTATTGCACCTTTTCTGAGTAAACATTCCCTAAATTTTTAAAAAGTAGATCAACATGTTATAGGCACTTTACACAAAGACACGTTTAAAAAAGTATTGAATTTGTTGTTAAAAATTGTAGATCTTCGGCACCCAGTGCTCGAAATGAGCTTAAACCAGCACTGTTTGAAACACAAAGTATTTATGTATAAAATAATAATAATAACTTTAGCCATAGAAATCAGCAGGTTTGTAAAAAATAACTTTTTTCAGTTTTAAATTGGGGTACAGTTTAGCAAGTTTGAGTTTTATTGCACAACTTTAAAGTACTAAAATATAGTATTATAATATAATATCATGCAGTTAGATACATCATGGGAATATTCAGTTTTATCTGCAATACTTGAAATCAAAAGTCTAATTGCAGTATTAGCTGAGGGCGATTTTTAGATGCATCATTTTGAGTAGTGTTCCATCTCTACAAAATATTGTTTTTCACAGCAACCTGAGAACGTTTGAACCACCAAGAAAAAATTAATGATAAAGCTTCCAAGTTATATAAACTATTTATAAAACAAAAATTAGCTTTGAAAACAATCTTAATTAAGTAACTATGAGAACTCAAAACAAAAGCAGAAATACTTTTAGTAATGAGAACTGAAATAATTAACTATTTCAGAGTTGATTGGGCTCAAAAATACTTTTCTTTCAATTTAAGAGTGGAAAACTGCTTTAAAATGAAACTGAAACCAAAACCTAAGCTCTTCAAATATATTTAAAACTAATTTATTATCAAATCTGAAATTTGGTGGCAAGCTTCTCAATGATATGGGCCATAAGAAAATGTCAAAATTGTTTTTGAAATCTTTAGCACATTGTGTGGCCTTAAAATAGTATGATTTGTACCAATACATTATGAAGCCTTTAAAGATATGTTGTAAAATAATAACATTTAGCACTTTGATAGTCTTAATAATTATCACCTACAAATGTTTGAATTTTTTTTATATAAATCATTGTCCCCATGAAAAAAAAAACTAATCATACTAAAATATGGGATTAATTTTAGAAATTGTTTGAAACATGCTAAATTATTTTCATGAAAATTTTTACATTTTGGAGCATACAAAATTTTTGTTAGCTAGTTAAAATTAGTAATTAAAATTATTTAACTTACATCATTTATCAACATTTAATTTAAATATTACATGATTTTATACAAGTGAAGCATGTAAAAATTTTATTTTAATTAAAAAATTCATTGTAATTTAAAAAATGCATTTTCATATTCTTTTGAAAGACTATCAGTGACATTGCTTCATTATGTATTTATGAAGAAAATTTTTTTAAGATTTATTCCAAAAGAGTATTTTTTTTTTTGTCAGTTTCAATCTTTATTTGCATTAATATGGATACATAAAATTGAAACATTGTTATTGTACACCAATTTTTTAAACTGTTCTATAAAAATTCCCAAGACATAGTAAGATTTTTCGAAATATATGATGAATCTGTAATGAAATAACACATTTGCCAGCTTTGATTGTCTGACTTTACTTAGTAATTATCATTTACAAAGGTTTGAAATTTCTTTTAGAAATTTCCCTTTAGACACTGTCTTCAAAGTTTAAAAAAGAAAATACTCTTACACTATTAAGTTAAAGAAAAGAATCACATATTAATACATAATTTTTAGGAATAATGATTAAATTTTATTGGATTATTCTTTATTACAAATTATTTCTTATGAGTTATTGAATTGCATATAAATTGTCTAATTGATGTAAAGCAAACAAATATTTCCTTACAATTTTTAAAAAATAAAATAATTATTAAGATTAAAAACTTTGATGTCCTAATAATAATACTGAAATGAGTTTTCAAGAACAGCAAAAAGGAAACTTTATATGAATATTAGAAAATAACAGTTAAATTCACAAGCTTTTTTGTAATTACAAGAAGTGTCTATGTAAAAAAAATATAATCAATGTCACAAATTCGGTAAGAAATAAATACCTGCGCTTACAAAGAATGGGTCAGGAGCAATGAAAACTTAAAACAATCCTTAGAAATGCCACAACACTAGAATTTACGAAATCCCAGGAGGTCTTCACAGCACTCAGACACAACTAACAGTGTCTAGAAATACAAATAAGCAATTTATTCAGGTAACGGTTATACATTTACATGGAATCTCTTATTATCCAATCATCATAATAAATTGATTAACAGTCTTTGGTCCTATTCAACAGCCGAAGTATTAACTAATCGCTCTTGCTGACAGACATTGTAGACACAACAATGTTTTGTTTTGGCGAGTCACTCCCTATTTACAGTCTGCACGAATTTTTCTAGGAAAAACTCGCTTACATGATGATTTGCAATATTAGTAGATTTATCCAATTTCAAGAAGCAATTTGTTCAAAAGAGCGTTGCATAATTTTTTAATCACAATATGGCTGGCACTAATAAAAAAATAATTACTAAACCTAAAAGTATACAAAAATTCGAAGCCAAAGGATAGAAGAAAAAATAAACTTAAATCTAATACTATAAACTAAAATGAAATATATATTTGGTCACAATACAAAAACTAAAAAAGTAGAAAATATATTATAAAACTATTTTGAAGTACTAAAAAGAATTTAAAGAATATAAAATAATAATGTTTGAAAATTCGAAAGTTAGCGCGCAACCACAAGTGTCATACAGTCAACTGTTATTTGTTTACATGATCGCACGTTGTTAATCACGTGATGATGGCCACGATCGCAGCGCCCTCTAGTGATGAATCGACCCCATTGCTATAAATAGCGCATTTTCACTTTATTTTACTTTTTAATAATGCTTTTTTGTGAATGTTCCTTGTTCAATGAAATTCTCTCATGAAGGAACCTCCAGTTTTTGGAGTACTGCAAGTTTTTTCGGCACTTTTTAATTGATATTCCTTATTAATTTTAATATATATTATGTAATTATTTTATTTATAATATAATATAAAAGATATATATATGTGTAATATGTATTTTATAAGTGTTTATTATATTTATGTATAAATATTACTACATGTTATTTATAGTTATTTTATGAGTATTATATGTAATTATTATATTACATTATGTTTAATGTTTTTTTAATTACTATTTGATCGATTATTATAAATAACTATCATATCGCATTATATGATTGTTATCTATAATTGTTAGTATTAAGTTATATTATACGATTATTATTACCGTAAAATCCGGCGTAAAACCCGCACTTTTAATACAAAAAATAACATCGAAATTTACGGGTGCGCGTTATACACCGGGTATAAAAATTAGAACTTTAAAATTAAATAACAGATGAGCATAGAAAAAAAATTAGATTTCTACATAGATCGAAATATCGTTCATATAAAGAAATTACATTTCTTTAACTTAAAGTGCTATAGTTCTAGAACTATACTATTTTCTTCTAAAGCTTTAAATAATTCCTCGAATAAATTACTTCCAAACACACTAGAGTGTTCAGCACTACATTTCAGGTTTACCGTAAAAATGGGGGTGCGCATTATACGGCGAATATACTTAAAAATTGCAGCTAGAAAGTATAGGTGCGCGTTATACGCCGGATTTTATGGTATATATATTATGCAATACTATTATTAGTACATAATTTTTATTATATTATATTCATTGATTGATTTTAGATATTTTCAATCTATTCCTATATCCTTTATTTTTAAATATGTTGAAATGCATTTCAAAACAGTTCTTAACACTTATTTTCCTGGCGATTTTTTCCCTCTAAACTGCCATCTTGGATTCCTTATCAGACGACAACAAGCGCTACTTATCACGATTCCTTAATCGTACCAAACAGCGCTTGGTGCGTGTCACTCAGACATCAAATTAGTTCCCCCAAAAAAATAAACTCAATTTTTTTATATACAAACAATTTTTTTTATTAATTTTGAAAAGATTGTTTAATTTTGACGACCTTATCGTTACTTTTAGTGCCAAATGTTTATTGTCACCAAGGGACGCACCAAGATTAGATCCCACTTGTGTGCACGTTAATACATTGTATTAAATCATAACAGAAATCGGTGATTGTAGAAAAAAATTTCGCGAAAACTTATAAGACCTAAACAATCTCGAAATAAGATGGGAACATTCTCGAGAAATACAGCAAGAATTTACCTAGATAACTATAAATACCCCATTAGAAGATTCTAAAAACAAATCTCATTGTTTATGTTAATTTACTGATACGCGATTTCAATTTATATTATTTAGTAATAAAACGACACAGTCATATTACAGTGGATAAAAAAAGTATTGGCAATTGTCTATAATTGATCATATTAGCTAACAAAGGAAATGATTGACAATTTTAACTGGACATAACGAACACAGGAGGTAATAAACACACAAATCTAATGAAACTTTCATTTTAATATGTCTTTTACACAAAATATACAACAAAAAAGTAAATTTGCATGTCAAAGTATTGGCAAAGTTCTAACTGTTATGCAAATTTTGTCATGTTGAGGTCACGTGTTTAGACTGATAAGAAAGCCTGTTAGTATAAAGTCTGCAGTGAAATTTCAAAATTTTTAAAACGTTATTTTGTTAATGCTGTGATAAAATGGCTTCGAAATCGAAGGAGTTGGATGTTAATGTTAAAAACATGATTATTCAGCTCAGAAATGAGGGTTTAACTTATCGTGCTATAGGAATACAACTGAACATAAGTTTATTTACTGTCAGAAGTGTTGTAAAAAAGTTCAACGAGACAGGATCCACAGAAAATAAGATTAGAAGTGGACGACCTGGAATATTTTCTGCAAGGGGGAAACGTAGCATTATCAAAGAGGTTAAGAAAAATCCCAAAATAAGTGCACCCCAGTTAGCCAAAGATGTTACTGATTACTTCGCATAAAACTTTTAGTGTACAGACTACACGGAATGTTTTACATGAAGAAAGTTATTATGGAAAGGCAGCTAGAAAGAAACCTTTCATTCCGGAAAGAAACAGAAGAAAGATTAGATTTTGCAAAACCTCATGTTAATTTATCAGATGAGTTTTGGAACACAGTTATTTTTTCCGACGAATCGAAATTTAACATTTTCGGGAGTGATGGACGACAATATGTGTGGAGAAAGCCAAACACCGAACTGGAAAAACAACATTTAACACCGACTGTGAAACATGGTAGAGGGAGCGTCTTAGTTTGGGGCTGTATGGCAGCAAACAGAGTTGGTAAACTGTGCTTCATTGATGGTATTATGACGGCACGCGTGTACGTACATCGACATATTGCGCCATAATTTGCAATCCAGTACCCAAAAACTTGGCTTGGGAACATCATTTGTGTTTCAACAAGACGATGACCCTAAGCATACAGCGAACCTCACCCGAGAGTAGTTACTGTATAACTCTCCTCGCCAGTTAAAGACGCCGCCTCAATCGCCTGACATAAATCCAATTGAGAATTTATGGCACAAATTGGACGTAGAAGTCAGGAAACATAAAATTTCGTGTAAAGACGAACTTAAGCCTATACTCCTGCAAGAATGGCACAAAATTCCCAATAGTACAACCAAGACTTTGGTTTTCACTATGAGAAATAGATTACAAGCTGTTATAAATGCAAAAGGTATGCATACAAAGTATTAAACATATCCTGATTTTGTTCTCACATTTTACTTATTATTTTGCCAATACTTTTTTGACATGCAAAAATACGTTTTTGTTGTATATTTTCTGTAAAAGAAATATTAAAATGAAAGTTTCATTAGATTTGTGTGTTTATTACCTCCTGTGTTCGTTATGTCCAGTTAAAATTGTCAAGCATTTCCTTTGTTAGCTAATTTGATCTATTATAGGCAATTGCCAATACTTTTTTTACCCCCTGTATATAATTTTCTATCAACTTAAAATTAGAATTGTTTTAAATAGAATGAAAAATGCGTAATGTGCAATTGTTCAACTAAAGTGTTAAGACTACTAATTGCGGACTCTGTCAGGATTATGTTTGCATCTGGAAATATTCATATCATAGTCAGTTTTGAAAATGATTAAAACATTAATGCAATCTCAAATATGACTTACCAAATCGGAAAAAGTGTTTATATACCTTATAAACTCTTGCAGCAAAAAACGACAATATTTCTCTCAGAAACGTAAATAACATTATGAACTTTACAGCTAAAATCTCTTTTCAGCTTGTCAAGCTACGTTAAAATCACAAATTCTAGTATGAATATTTCTGTTAAGTACAGCAAAACCAAGAGAGAAGAACTGTATTTTTTTAAGTTTGTATAACGTGCAAGATTGATTATTTGATTGATTGATTGTTTATTAAACTCTCACCCTTATTCAATGAGGGTATTGATGATAGACGTCGCAATCTTAAAACTTAATCAAGTGACGAGGATGACATCTGAATCGATGCCTTACTTTGCAAATTTCCACATAACGCTAACGTGAAAGCTTTGAACTTCGACAGAGTTAAATGTGCCTCAGCACTCAACAAGGAGGAAGCTTAGTAGCTTCAGGATTGGACCAATCAAGTGTGTGGATACTACAAGAAATGTAATTCATCAGTTCAACCTCCGAATGGTTGCAAAAACTTATTGCATTGTATATAAAAGGGAAGAGTGAAGAATTAATTATCTGCATATGATGGTCAAATATTTTGAAGCGCCTTCCCATTCAGTCAGATTGAGATTTATTAGTTGGTTTGAATTAACCTCCCTCTGGAGATTTTCAAAAAGTCCTGTGGTGAAGACCTCATAACTTTAAACCTCAATAACCACCAAAGAAGACTTCCGAGTTCGTATCTCATACTTTTAGCGGTCAAGTAGCCCGTTTCAAACTGTTCAAACAGTACCAGTTGAATGACTTACAGCTAGCCCATATTCCGCACAATGATCTTTGAGAAATTAGAACGGATCCTATTTTATTTCAATCCTTTATCTATCACCAATTTGAAGAGTTACCGTCGTTATATAAGATAGGTTCAAAACAGAATAATAAGTTGTTGACACAGATTGGCGCTATTTTTCCCTCTGTCTTCAGAAGTGATTAAATAAACTAAGATTTCATCGAATTCATGATTCGAGTTGAACTTCTATGAACCCGAAATTAGAGGGAGCTAAAGAGCTACCACTGACCATCAATTAAATCTGACTTTGATACATTAATAACGAACTGAAATTAAAAAATTTGTGGTAACAAATGTGCACCTTCAAGACGTTATCAGCTCAATTAGCACAACAACTATCTGTTTATTGATAAACAATTGATTCGATGCAGGTGTTCTGTTGTATTATACAGTAAATGTTGCAGTTGTTTCTTTTTTTTCTTGGCGTGCTTTTATTTTTTAATTCGAGTATCGTGCTGTTTTTCCTAATTAGGTTGAACTATTTTGAAAATCCTTGATTTCAAATTTTCTAGATAAGAAGTGTAGTCTCTGAAGATTTAATTGATTTAGTTTCATTCATTAACGTCATGTTAGTAGGATTTTACCTTCAGATTATATAACTACTAATTCTGATATTTAAATGATGATTTTCGTTTAACAATCCGTAATTTTATCTTCATTTATAAATTTCCTCTTGTGTTAGATTTAACATAAAAATTGACTTCAAATATTTTATACAATGCTTCTTAGAAGAATCGAGTCTGTAGCCAAGACTGCATTTTACCATCAGGCTAAAACAATCAGCCAAGCCCAGAAGGAAAAACCCAGACAAAAGATTAAGATAACATCTTAAACAAATTTTTTATTGGGATCGGCTATCATTTTTTTACATGAACTCCGTTCTGTTAATGGCTTTGTCTTCTAAGGTCATAGTAAAAACCAAGAAAATAATAGTTATTGTAATGAGAGTCAAAAGTTCAAATCCAATTTCATCCAAAACCTTCTTTTCGAATGAAGGGGACAACTATACATTAAATGTAACGGAACCTTGAACCTGAAGATGATTCCTCGTACAATTGCCATCTTTATACGAGAGTATAATCAATAATCAATAGCTCTAGAAATGAATAATACAAACAAACCAAACGCAATGCAATAGAACCTGATTTTGTGCGACCCTTTTCCATGCGATTTTATATTTCGACGATTTTTTTATGTGGTATATGAATTTCAACGGCTTGGGTGCCACTATGATATTTTTTATCGATGTAGATATATGCACTTCAAGTCGCTCTGTTAATTGCTTAAAAGCAGTCTCTCGGCAATTCACGTTCAATTGCTTTCTCCCAGCACATTAACAGCACGCACTTCATTGAAAACGAAAACTTTTAATGACAGTGACATTATCAATAATGTGGTAGATATTATGAAGGACAAGAAAAACCGGATTCTTTAAGGTATCCGTACACCTTCAAAACGTCATTTTTGCCGAAATTTTTGAATTTTGATTTTATTTTAAAATTGGAACTTTTTTCTTTAAAATGGTGCTTAAATTTTGTTTCTATCTACTTTAGAACTTAAGTTATGGAGATTTGAATTTTACTCGGTAGCTACTTTTTGAAACCGGAAGTACGAGTCTACATTCCGGAAGTTGAAACAAATGTTTGTTTACATTTTTATTTTATAAAGTATGGTTTAAATATGCAATAGTAGAAAATTTATACACTTTAAAATATGAATTTGAGTTTTCAGAATCTTCAAAAATATAATTGGCAGCAGGTTTTTACTAATATTTTTATCCAGAATCTGGCAGGAAAAAGAGTGTTATTGTTTGTTTACATTTGCTTACGATTGCGCAGCACTTTAGAAATTTTTGTTAAATCCTTTTTGATTGCTGAAAATTTTAATTTTTTTCATTTAAAATAGGAAATTTAAAACGTAGAATTAGTACCAAGAGAAAACGATAATTTCGTGGTAAGGGGTCTACTAATAAAAATTCCAAAAATTGTAGCTCAATATCCACCCACTGCCCGTCCGGTATAGTGGTCAGTGAAGCTGACTGCGGTGCCGTAGGGACTGGGTTCGAATCCCGGAGAAGGCATGGATGTTTGTATTGTAATCCTTTCTTCTGTCTGTGTTGTATGCCCCGTGTTATACATTGCGTGGTGCACGGGGTTTATAAATGTTAAAAAAATATATATCCACCAACGCTAGTTCTTCAAAGATCAAAATGCCTGCTGTTTTTGATGAAGAAATGGCAGAGTATGAGCATGAAATACATACTGGATATAGAATTTTAGATATTGATGTCCTCTTAAATGTTTTCTTACAATTTTGTTGCCCAAGATGTTTCGAAGAAAGCTACTGCTTTCTGAGGATTAAAGGTACAGTTTGTGCTCAAATTTTGTTATAAGGTGTAAACATTGTAACTTTTACTCGGGGTTTTCTAGTTCAAAGAAAACTTTAAACTATTCTAAAGTAAATACAATAATTGCTTATGGTATGAGACAAATTGGTAAAGGTTTTTCTGCTGGGTTTAAATTATGTGGTACGTTAAATTTACCCAGGCTCAGTAAAACTGCGTACACTAATCATGAGAACAAACTCATGTCTGTGATTTCAGAAGTTAGTGAACTTATCAATGCAAAAAGCAGCTTCTGAACTGTTAGTGTGCTACATCCTTCTAAAAATAAAATAGTTGAATGTGGTGTTTCAGTTGACGGAACATGGCAGCGTAGGGGTTACACTTCCATGAATGGGTGTGTCGTATCTTTGTCAGTTGACACTGGTAAAGTAGTGGACATTGAAATAATGACGTCATATTGCCCCATCTGCAGAAAGATTTCTAAAATGCCTAAAAGCATTGAATCGGAAACTTTTGCAGCAAATCACATATGCCATAGCAATTTTCAAGGTTCTGCGTTAAAAATGGAAGTTCTTGGTGCAATTAGAATCTTCCAACGTTCTATTGTGAAGCGAGGCCTTAAATATGCACAATATTATGGTGACGGGGATTCCAAGGGTTTTATCAGCGTCAAAGATACTTCTGGGAAAGATAGTGTCTCAAAATATGAATGCATCGGTCATGTTCAAAAGAGAGTAGGTGCGAGATTGCGCAAACTAAAGTCGAAAAATAAAAATCTGTCTGGTAAAGGAAAACTCATTGACTCTTTTATTGACCGGTTGCAAAACTATTATGGGATAGCTGTTCGTAGCAATGTTGGAAACCTCTCCGATCTTCAACAAAATGCTATTGCGGCCCTGTTTCATCGCTCATCAAGTGCTGAGAAACCCATGTATGGACAGTGTCCCATCGGAAAAGATAGTTGCTGCTACTACCAGCGAGCACTATCTTGTGGCCAAAAACCTAATGAAGTGTTAAACATGATTAAGCCTACATATTTAGAATTATGTACCAAAGAACTACTTACTAAATGCCTGCATGGCAAAATGCAAAACTCAAATGAGTGTTTTAATGGCATTATATGGCAGAAAGTACCGAAAGAAGTTTTCGTATGCCTCAAAACTTTAAAATCTGGTGCATTGGATGCTGTTATACAATTTAATGATGGGTACAAGGGTTGTGTTGACATTTTAAAAAAACTTAATTTAACTCCTGGTTATTTTACTTTAAAATTGTACAAATATCTTGACGTTAATAGAATTAACGATGCAGAACGTCATTCAACACCAAATGTAAAGCAGCGTAGAAAATTTTTAAAAGCAACCAGGGGGAAAAAATCAATGTTTTAGAGAGTAAAGAGGGTGTTATTTATAAATCAGGTGCATTTTAAGTATATCTAATTGTGTTTAGTATTAAAAATTGCAGTTTAAAGTTTATTTCTGATTTGTCTCAAAATGCATTTTTTTAACGTATTGCCATCTGACAACGTAAATATTAGAAAAAGTTGTGAACCAAATTAGTTTAAATTTTACAAGTACATTGATTTTATAGATTTAAAGAACCCCTACCATTTCCATGATTATAGAGTTGATATGTTTTTATAACTAAGGTGTATATCATGTCTCGTAATAGTTTTTTAGTGATTTATCAAAGTTCTTTTACTCGAACCTTGATAAAAATAGTAATAATTTGATTATCGTTAGGAAAATAGTACCAACTCTAAAAAATGTTATGATCAACAATCAAATTTACAGAAAAGTGATATTTTTGTTTTTTCATCTGAGTTATGTGCGTTATTCTAACAATGAATTTAATTACAATTTTCACTACGTTTTTCTCTCTAAATTTTTTTTGTGCTATAAGTAAAATATTAAATATATTTTTCATAGTTTCAAGTTATGTTTCATCAGTAAAAAATATTTTAATAGCAAATATTACAGTTTTTCAAAAAATTTTCTTCGAAGGTGTACAGATACCTTAAGAGCGGATAAAAAGTATGCAGGGATCCAGCTTTCCAACTAATCGGAAAAGCTTTTCTTAAAATAGATACCAATTCCGAAAGAAGTTTGACATTTTAAAAAGAGCTTCGATCATGCATATCTGGTTATTGTGACGTTCACAAGCAAATGATTAACTGACCGTCGTCACAAAAATTTATCACTTACTTTAGGGTGCCAAATAATAAATCAATTAATATTTTATCTTCAAGTAACAAAAGGGATTTTGAACTAAGTCACAACAGGAAGATGCAAGCTTTGGCTTATGATGAGTAGCAGTGAATTATACATGTGCATTTTAAAAATTTCTCCATGAATACAAAGGAAAATTAAATATTTTTAAGACGTTTCATGTGAAATTTATTTATTTTGTTTGGAGGTACTTTCTCATAAATTTCGTAAAAACTGACATACTTTTTAAGGTCAATTTTTTTATGCAGTCCCTCTCCGCCGTATAAAAAAAATTCTGTAGCATGCCGACAAAGTTAGCTATATATTAAGTATTTATGAAATTTTTTTTCACTTATTCTTTGTGCGGTTTCCTTTTATGCGGCTTCTATCTACCGCATAAAAACAGGTTTTACTGTATGTTATTAGTGATTTGATTTCCCATAGTGTACATGTCAGTAAGACGACTGGAAGCGGCCACGATATCCAAGTAGTTTCACGTTGTTAGCTAATAGCCGACATGGTTTTAGCTGGGGCCTCTGTCAAAGACCTGATCACCTAAATATAGGGTGCTTCATATTGAATGGGACAAAAAGAAAACATGATTATGAACGTTGTAATTAATATATTTAGAAAATTCAAATTTATCTCAAAACTACATTTATTCAAGTTTCTACAGGTGTTCAATATGTGTCCCTCCGGTGACACGACAAATGTCTACACGGTAATCAAAAAAGCTCCTGCCATATTCGTGATAGCATATCCCATGTGTAGGAGTTCAACACTGCAGTTATCCGCTACTTAAGTTCCTCTAAGTCTTGAGGAAGTGGACGCACAAACACCTTGTCTTTAACGAAACCCCAGAGAAAAAAAATCACAGGGCGAATTGTCATTGCAGAATTTGTTCTTGCATAAGCTGCCGGTATCCTCGAACTGCTTCACCCACCTGCTTATGTTATGCCGATGCGGTGGTTCTTTACGAAATTTCGTGCGAAAATGTATTTGCACAAGAGTTACCGATGAGGTTTTGGCATATTCGAAAACGCAGCACGCTTTCTCCTGAATGGACGACATTTTGTTTAACAGCACCTCTAGTGGCTAGTTTGTCATTCGATAATATTTCCCTGTTGCCAAATAAAACTTATATAATTGTAGTTGCAGAATAAATTTGTTTTGGCTGAATAAATCCATTACGGCAGTCACACTGCGCTATTCTTTTTGTCCCATTCAATATGAAACACCCTGTATTTACTATAGCAGGGCATATGCTCATTAAATCTGTCGGGATTCGAAATCTTTACGAATAAAGTGGTATGGAAGTTTGAATTATGGAGTGTCAGCTCAGGTATCCACGAGTCTTGGTGTCACTGAAGATCCGCGGTTCAGAGAACCGATGACGATAAATCTGTCGTGGCTCAAAACCCTCTACTTGGCATGGTGTGGTAGTTTGGATAGGTGGTACCAGCTCTGGTGTCGTCGTCACTTGACCGAGGCTCAAAATTACAAAGCCCATCGCCAAGAGCCCTCGTGTTGCTCAAAAGGGCATCTCCACAAGACGGCATCGTAAGGACTTAAATATTCAACCGATTTTTCGTGCATCAGCCCCTTTGCGTGGCGGGCTTTTATTGGTAATGTTGTTGTTGCTTATGCCACCTGATCGACAGTAACAAGGGCTAGAATTTTACGCCTATGCCTGTCGTTAGCCTAAGCTTTTTTATTGGTAATAGGATTCGAATCCACTACTCGATCACGAGTTCGTGACAATAACCACTCAGCTACCACGGTTGTCTCGGAAAATACAAATTCATCTTCAAAACACAAATATCTGAATTTTACCTGATACACAGTATTAAAAAATGGGTCCCTCTTAATAACGTTTGCAATTTTCATCGTCATTGCACAAAGTTGATTTCAATACTAACAGCCCAAAATGGGCCAAGTCGTGGTGTTAATGGATTAAATAATTAACCTTCTTAAAAAATGAGTTCTTACCTTAATGAAAACTAATTTCTTGAAGAATTAGGAAGAGAATGGTCTTGAAACACCCCCCCCCCCCATTAAGATTGATACTAATCTTATCCAGCTATTTTGGAAATTACGAAACTGTTGAGGGGATCTATTATTTTACGACTGTGCTCTACTGAACTTCATCATGGCCCATTTTGTTTAACTCTTAGGCTCCTTCTATGCGAATATTACTCTTATTATATTATTAAAGGCTATTTTTAGGTACAGTTCTCTGCCATAAAACATTCTACCGAATCAGCTAGTTAAAAGTTGGAGCTTTGACAGATGGAACAGGCATCAGTCTTTTTACAGTCAACCTTTTCTCAACTACCACAGCCACTACGAATTTTTCAGCCGTTATTAGATACGAGAGTCGCACTCAAGCCTCATTTTACGCTCTCAAATCATATCACAGAAGATTAACATGTAAGTATAAATTAGTGTCTGTGTTTATGTGAAGAAATCAGTCTTGAACTCTGGATTTGTAGCTTCAAATGTAGTTATCTTATCAACAGTCTAACGCTTCAAATAAAACTGTCTTTAGTGTCAATTTTAACTTGCAGATTTCTTTTTAAATGAATAAATTTCCAGTGTTTTTCATGCAATAGATTAGATGGAAATTGCTGGGCAAGTCTTGTTTTATATAGTGTTTTAAAT
This sequence comes from Trichonephila clavata, assembly GCA_019973975.1. Lineage (NCBI taxonomy): Eukaryota > Metazoa > Arthropoda > Arachnida > Araneae > Nephilidae > Trichonephila > Trichonephila clavata. Next base: position 370,876 of record BMAO01038247.1, on the reverse strand, counting down.
TTTGTTAAAGGAAAATATGAAGTGATGTAAGTAACCGATTTGCTTGACCTTCGATCAAGAAAAATGCAGGTAAAAGTTGTCGCTCCGCGAGAGGGATAAGATGTACATTACCTCCAATGCAAATTTATTGTTATTCCAAAAATTCGATATAAAATACAAATTTAAGCCCCATTTATTGTCAGGCAAATTTAGCTCGCCTTGCTTTGGGTGCTTTTAAAAAAAAGCATGGTTTCTTAGTTTAGGAAGCATGAAATCTTAGTTTAAGTTAGATATGGCACTCAAATGGCATTTTTATAATTTTAAAATTAAAAAAAGGCACTTCGAAATACTTGTAGCTTGAGTCGCTGAATAAAATTCCTGTACCAAATGCCACTTACGAGATATCTAGTGAGTGAGCGAATATTAACGTCACTCTATCCAGTTATACTAGAGGGCGTTTGGCAACTGACCTCGTCATTTTGAACAATGGTTAAGGGAGGAGGATGACACCTGAGCCGGCACCCTCTCCTAATTTCCAAATTACACCAATGCGAGGACGTTTCAACAGATTTGGCGTGCATCACCCCAGCACGGAGTGTCTTCAGTGGTACTAGACTCGAACACACCCCGACTACATGAGATATCTTGTATAGTTTTTTTTTTTTAAAATAAGATGTTTCATATACAAAGACTTAGTTTCATTTTTTTTTTTTTTTTACAAACTAGTCTCCTAAGTTCATCTATCTGCAGTCAACCTAGATTATTTAGATAATAAAAAGTAATATTAAATGCATTTTTTAGAAATTATATGAAATTTTCGTTCTTCCTTTCTAATCCCCAACTCAAACGGCTTTAAATTTATCCGATTTCAATTGCAATTATTCTTAATTTGTAGAACAAGCTACGAGATATCTCATAATTGGTATAGTGAATGGGCTAATCATTTGCCTGAAAAACAAAGTTTCCTATCAACGGGTATAAGCTATTAAATATCTTAATTTTGAGCCATGGTCAAGTAAGGAAGACGTCATTTAAGCGGCAACCCACTTCCTATATTTTGATATCACACCAATACGAAGACTACGAGCCTTTACAGATTTAGCATACCGGAGATCTTCAGTGACACCAGGAATGAATTCGTGACCATAACCACTAGGCCACCGCGGTCACGACAGATACGTCAAAGTGCGTAAAAATGTGTGGAACCTACACATGATCCTTTACAGAATATTTAGTTCTTTTTCTTCATAAACTAGCCATGGACATAGATTCTTCCGCCTGTGCATATAGGTTTGCAATGGCACCAGAAGGCTGTATTCAACTCGATAATAAGATTTTAACTTATGGCATCCATTTTACATGATTTATACATCAGAGGTTCCCAAACTTTTTTGACTCATAGACCTTTTGCCATGTTTTTAAACTTTGCTTTAAACCCCTGCTTACCTACTATTAAATTTTTGCACAATGATCAACTTAAATGTCTTTTTGACAGCTGGTACAGAGCTACTTACTTTAAAAGATCAAAATTTTTAACTGTAGTGAAGTATAGTGTTTAAAACTGAAAAACCATGTTAGTTTATTTTAAATTTAAAAATAGATAAAATAATTGAGCAACAAACAAAATGAATCTGGCGCTTCAATAACAAATTTTCAACATTTGGTATCAATCTTGTCGAGTTTAACCTTAAATTTCTTCGGTTAATAGTGTCCAACCTTTTTTTTGTCAACCATAGTCAAAGCATTCTCAAATCTAGATTTAAAATATGAATAGAGGGCATTTAAATGAAGGTAGGTTCAAAAACATTCTCATTTTGTCAGACATTCTGCTAGGATAAACTGGGAAAATTTACGACGTCCAATATTAGCTTAATTCCTCCTTTAGCTTAATTCTGGCAAGAAAAGCTGTGAAATGATGGTCCTTGTTTTTAATTAAATATGTGCTGTCACCTTGTAATTGTGCAGATTAACCTTTTTAAATTAAGTACATAAATCTGTTAAATAAATAAAATCTGGTTTCCCCTTGATTACATTTTCTTTAAAAATTAAATTCACGGTGTGGTTTAATGACAGCCTCTATCGTAGACCCCCATTTACACCTCATGGACCCCTAAATTATTTTTTCACTGACGTAGACCCCTTGCAAGTCGTCATAGACCACTTTGGGAATCACTGATTCACGTCATTGCTGCAGGTAGAATACCAAAATCTGTCCATTTCAGTCACTAGGAAGACTAATATTTGCTGTGTAGAGCATTTGCCAATTTAATCGTAAGAAAAAAATCAGTCAATATATAAAAGGGTTATTCTCAATTATCCCGTTACAAAAAAATTTATGAAGAATATTAACCATTTAACATACTTCTGAAACACAAGAAATTGAAAAATAATTGCTACTAAAGAATGAAGAGTTTGTTAAACAGTTCGGTCGATCGAAAAAGCGAACACTATATTAAAATACGAGTAATTATGCTTTGTCCAATAATATGGACGATAAACGCCGATTACAATTACAGCAGTGCTTCTCAAACTTTCAATCTTTGTGACCCAATTTTAAGTAGTAATTTTCTTGGCGCTCTTTTTTTATGTTAATGTAATAATGTACTTTGACTTAAAGCTACTATACGACTTTAATTATAAACCAACAAATTATCAAGATAAGTACTAAATTTTGTATATACATTTGAATTGTATACGACAAGGCCATGGGAGTCGCTAATAAGTACTAAACTTGTTTTTAATTTAGTATTGATAAATTAAATACTTTGTGCACTACTGATACATTTAAAAGTATATTATATCAGCGTGAATGGGTATTTTATTTTTTTATCTCAGAATGTATTCTGTTTTGCTTCCTTTCAGTAAATTATTTTATTTTCAATAGGCTTGCACCCACCCACGTAGAGTTATCACGCCTCCCCCCCTAAGGAGGCGCCTCACAGTTTGAGAAACACAAATTTACAAGCAATATATTTTTGAAGACCATTCCAAACATTAATTTAAATTGTACTCAAAATTAATGAAGTTCTACAAAAAAAGACACTGAAAAGCGCAGTTTATTTAAAACGAATTTAAAAAAGCATTCTTTTAATAGAAAAGTCAATTGAAAATACAAAACTTCAAATATATAACAGATTGTCTAGCTTTCTAACAGAAAACATCGAGAAGAATATGGGTAGATTGCTTTTTCGCTAGCTCCAACCGAAATATATATTTTACATACAGAATAATATTACGTGACTCTTTCGGAACAAGTACATGTGGTCGTAGATTCTCTCATTTTAAATAATGATCATATACAAGTAACGACTGAAACTCACTAAAGATAAATACCTTTTTCCATCTGCATGGGAACCTGAAATGCTCGTATTATCTTAGTCGTGTAACGTTTTAGTTGATCTTCTACGTGTCTTTTAACAAAATTTGGAAAACTCCATAACAAGACTTCAAGGAAAATATTTATAATCTTATTTAAAGGACGCAGATTGCAGATTTGGATACGCAAACCACGTAGGTCTGTTATATGCAACTCATGGAGGATAAAATCTTTGCCATTTCCCATATTAAGAGTAAAATACGCAAAAAGTTCAATGAAAGAAATGTTAACATCGACAGTTACAAGAAGTCTGCATTGCATACAAGTCGTTACCATTTGAAATCGTGAATGTAGATCGCCTGCTCCAAGGCGTGAAGTAGCATGAACTGTACCAAATTTTTTCATCATATAACTCTTTCCTATGCGTGAAAGTGTTTCTAAGCCTCCGATAAATCCCTTAAGTAATTTTATCTCTCCCGTAGGGAAAATTATTTTTCTTTTAAAACTTTGAATTGTATCCCATAGAATATACGGATGAAGTCTCGACTTGTGTTTAGTCATCAGTTTTCTTAGAAGATCATCTATGTACCGGTTACCTTCAACAATTTTAAAGTGTTCATAACCTGAAAAGATGGAAAATTTCAATGAAATGCGATTTCAACAATTTACAAATGTCAATTTTCTTTTAGAATTCAAAAACAAACTAGTGCATTAGCTAAAATAAAGATTAGATGTAGGGAGTAAATATTTTATTTGCAATCTAGAGAGCAGTTTTACTTTTGCTTGCGTTTGCAAAACTCTTTCTGTATGCTTTGAATCTTTTTAAGAGTTATCTGAATCTGAGCAAAACTGAAATAAAAGAAATCTAAATGCGCTGAAAATACCTTACCCTAGAAAAATTTGAGATTAACGAGATAAGATGTAAAAACAATGCATCTTATTATACTAAAATTTAAATATACAAAACGAGAAAATAAGATAAGATTATGCCAAAATTAAAAAAACTAACGAATGCTCAGTTTGATACAGTGTGTCAAAAAAGTATTGGGACACACTACCAGTTCATAGATTTTTATCGTAATATTTTACTTAAACATACAAATGAAACAAAAAAAAAAAGTAAATGTTATTTTGGTAAATACAAATAATAATTTGAACAAAACTCATACATTAATTCAGTCATGGTTAAGATTGAAAAGAAATTGAGTTAAAAAAGTGCTCAAAAAAGTATTGGGACACCTCCCAATAAATTAGAAAAAACAATTCAAACTTAAAAATTAATATCTTTTGGGCAGCCCTTGCTTTTTATAACCTCTCTAAGTCTATTTGGCATGGATTGAATAAATTTTTTGTAAGACGGTCTATCGATTTTGGTCCACTCTTCGACAAAATATCTTAAATCCTGCTTGTTAGAAACTTGGTGCTCATAGTTTTTGCTGTAAATAATTCCACATACAGTCGCTCCAAGCCAAACTCGGACACTATAGAAAAAAAATCTTGTTTTGCAAAAATACTTTGACTAAAAGGAATTCAAAAAAAGTAAAGATGGTTTTCTAATAGTGAATTTATTGCTCTATTAAAAACAAACCAAATAACTAATTCATAAATTATATTGACAAATTTGGAGATAAAAATAAAATTGCGGAAGAAAGAGCGCAAGCCAAACTCTGACATCTGACAATAAAGCACCAAATAATTGCAACCCTGAGTGAAAATTGTAGACAACTTCTTGAAAAACATTGTAATTGTACAGCGGAATTCTCTATTTGATATTTTTTCATTTATTGCAGAAAAAAACTTAATTTATTGAAAATGTCAAGGCAAAGGGGCCAAACGAGCATAAAGTTAAGGAAATTGATTATTAAGCACACTGAAGATGGAAAGTCTGTGCGAGAAATATCGGAGATTGTCAAAAGAAGTCATTCCACAGTTTATGACATAAAAAGCTACAAAACCGATAATCAGGTGGGAAATAAGCCTAAAAAAGCCCATAACCAGATTTTCAATTAAGCAGATGAGCGATATTTAGTGAGAAAAGTGAAAGTAAATCCCTTCCTTAGCGCTCCAAAGCTAGCTATTATTGCTGAAAATGAATTAGGGAAAAAAGCTAGTCCATCAACATTTAGAAATGTGCTCATAAGAAAAATCTCACTGGAAGAAAAGCCAGACAAAAGCCTTTCATAAGTGAAATCAAAAAGTAAGATGAATTCGCATAGGAGCATGAAAACAAGGATTTTTCTTACTGGAAACAAGTATTATTCACTGACGAGAGCAAATTCAATATATTTGTATAAGATGGTAAGCCATATGTTTGGATAAAATCGAATGAGGAATTACGTAGAAAAAACTCTTGAAACCAACTGAAGCATGGTGGAGGTTCAGTAATGGTCTGGGGATCATTTTCAGCTTCTGGCCCAGGAACTTTGCATTTCAATGAAGGGAGAATGGATCAAAATGCATACCTTGACATTTTAAAAACAAATTTGTACTATGTGTGCAAAAACTTTCGCTTGGCAATAATTGGAGATTTTATCAGGATAATGATCCCAAGCATAAAGCTTATAGACTGCGTTCCTGGCTCCTATATAATTGTCCTCACGTCGTGGAAACACCACCCCAAAGCCCAGACATAAATCCCATCGAGAATTTGTGGGATCATCTTAAAAAAGTCCGGGAACACGCTGTTTCAAGTAAAACAGAGTTGAAAAGAGTATTATTGCAAGAATGGGACAATATTCAGCCTAATTTTTGTGAAAAATTGGGGCGATCTATGCCTAAACGAATTAAAATGGTTATAAAAAACAAAGAACTACATATAAAATATTAATTCATTTGAAATATTAACTAGTTTTAAAAATCTTCTTAGTCGTCCGAGTTTGGATTGTGCGTTAATTTGTTTTGACCATAATTTCTGGTTACAATGTAATAATTTATATGTTATATAGATCCCCTTAATACACAATTATACCACTAATAATGTTTCGTAGTTATCTCACTTTGAAGTACCGCATTTTACATATACACAATATAATGTGCAGATAATAAATTAGTTTTAAAACACACTTACTTGACATGTTTTCAAAATTTTAAAAGCGAATTTGAAAAATGAAGATTCGAGAGAAGTTACTTAAACAGTAAAAACTGAATTAAATTATTTAAAATTGCAAGAAAATTGATTTTGTGTCTCATAAAGAACTATTCATCTTGAACTAACCGATAAGATGTCATCTTATTCCAATGTCACTGAATAAAATGCAAATTAGAAATTTTTCTATCGATTTCATTTGATTTACAGTTACAGTTTTTGTGGGTGAGTGAGTGAATATTAACGTCCCACTGTTCAGCTACAAGAGGGCTTTTGGGGACGGTTCGCGTAATTTTGAACCATGGTCAAGTGATGCGGACGACACCTGAGCTGGTGTCGTGTCACGGGCTCGAGTCCTGGTGCAACTGAAGATCCACCGAGTAGAGGGGATTGACACGCGTTAAATCTGTAGACATAAAAGTTCATTTGTTGGCATGTTATGATAGTTTGGAGAAGTGCCTGCTTAGGTGTCGTTCTCGTCACTTGAACGAGGATCCAAATTACGAAGTTCATCACCAACAGCCCTCGAGTTGCTTCAGAGAGTAGCTTTAATAAAAGTCTCTCTTGCTGTCTCTCTTGTGTCTTTATCTTAAAAATATTGATAAAAAAAAAGCTTGACCTTTAAAACTTTTAAAATAGTTTTGTCATGAAATTAATGTGCTCTCTTAAAGGATTCCATGATCATTTATTGATGCAAGCATATTTTGTTATGGTCACCTTTTAAAGTAACACGAGAGGCCTGGGTGGCCTAGTGGTCAAGGTAACGGACTCAAGACGTGTGTCATGAGTTCGAGCCTAGTACCGCTGAAGGCCCGCCGTGCAGAGACGGCCGATGCACGTTAAATATGTCGAGACTGAAACGTCCTACCGTTGGTGGGGTGTAGAAGTTAGGAGAGGGAGGTGCCAGCTCAGGTATCGGCCTGGTTACTTAACTATGGTTCAAAACTACGAGGTCCGTCTCCAAAGGCCTTCGAGTAGCTGAACAATGCAACGTTAATATTATTACTAACTTACTAAAGTGATATAAGGGGTAATGGTGAACGACAAGTAACAAATATATCTTCTTTGCAGTCACTTCACTCTCCACTAGAGTGCTAGTTTAGATGCTGTCCTCATCACTGTCAAAAATGCGAAAGTTTGGAAAGTAAAGTGATGGCTGTGTGTTATCAGCATTCCCCTTTCCAAAATAGGTAGTAGATGTCAGAGTGTTTACCGTTTAATATAAAAGGAAGCGTCCAATGTTTGTTTTTTTAACTTAACGTTTTTTATTCAACAGTAATAGTGCATTCGATGTGAAGATGTATTCGTAAATAACCAATAGACCTCATGTTTTATTATTCATCAGCAGAACCACAATAAATCGTAAAGGTAGACACGATTATTCGCAAAATCATCGATGTGTTATTTTATTCGATTCGATTGATCGAATTTATTATTGAAAAACCAAGCGTATGTAACATGACCAAGGTGCCCTAAAACTTCGTTAATTTTCTTTAAAAAATCATCACGTAAATAATTATTTTTTGATCTAAACAAAGTTGAAGATAGAAACACTATATAAAAGAGTTGCTAAAATAGAAAAAAGATCGATAGGGTGATCGTGGATAAACGATGCGAGAGAAAAATCTCGTACTTATCTAAAGAATGCAAGACCGTATAGTTTGAATAATCAGAAAAATATAATGTACATTAATGTGTCCGTTTTATAATTTACCTTCCGCTACCCTCGCTACAAAAAGTTCCATCCATAGACGCGTGGCATCTCTCAGATGTATCCCCTCATATTTACCTTTTGAAGATGATTTAATCATTTTATTGGTGAGATTTGACATAATATATTTCGCATGAAATAATATTTAGAATATAATTGTAAACTGAAATATTTAAACGATAAAACGTCAAAAAGTTCATGGTTAGTTATCACTTGTGCCTCTACAGTTTACATTTTAAGATGCTTTATAGCAATCTTCATAATTCATCTTACAATTTTCAAGGCGCAGGGATTTTTCCTACAATACATTATAAAATTTTAATAATATTTTCTTAATGTCTTCACAAAAGGGAACAGTACCTTCTCTTCCAGGTTTCTGATAATGTTTGTCTTGAATGGGGTATATCAAATATTTTTTCAATCCCGAGTCAAAATGAACGAGTCATGTGAATGTTACACTCAAACAGTCTCCGCAGGTCCTTTTGAAAAGTTCGTGACCTAGTTTTATTAGATATGTGCGCGAGGCTGATTTGATTCCTATATAGGTATTTTGGGAGCTTATTCCAGCTACAACAGTGCTTCTCAAACTTTCAATACTTGCGATCCAATATTCAATCATAATTTTCCTCACGCCCCCCTCCATACAATAACAATGTATTGAATTCAATAATACTATACTTTTTTTACGCTAAGGCTACAATACTACCTTTTCCTCTTAAGTACCACCGGCGTATATAAACGTCTTTCTCAGCCAAAGCATTAATACCCATGGACGTTTATATACGGCTTTCCAAAATACGATCTTTTCTGTGCACTGACATCCATAAAATTATTCAGAAGGCTTTGGAATGCAATAAAAGACCTTGACAGTGTTTGCAAAGAATTTACTTGTGTTTCAGAAGATTTGCTTATTTATTCCTTTTCTTCCCCCCCCCCCCGTCATACATCGCATACGCCGTACATGGAAAACGATGGCATTGGGGAGTGAATTGGGAAACTTTTAATAGGCATTTAAAAAAAGTTATTAATTATAAAGCGTACTAATTATCAAGATGAGTGTTAATTTTTGTATATAATTGTATATACGACGACCTCATGGAGTCACTGGTCATTATTAAACTTGTTCTTAACTTACTATATTTAAATTAATTATAAATACATTGTGCAGTACTGATACATTTAAAGTGTATTATATCAGTGTAAATTTGAAATTTGTTTATTATGTCAGAATGTATTTTGTTTGTTTATATGTTCAGTAAATTAATAAATTTTTAAAAATAATCTTGTTTTCAATATGCTCGCACCCCCCTTGTAGAGTTATCACTCCGCCCCACAATTTGAGAAACGCTGAGCTACAAGGATTGAATAAAATACAGTCAATGGCTAGACGCGCGGCATCTCAGATGCATCTTAGATCCCAGCAAATAAAAAAAAAAGTGTCATACAGAAAATACAAAATACTTGTTTCGAAAAACTGAAAACTACACTATTGTACAAGATAGAAAAAAATTCAAAATTAACAAAATAGTTTAAAGTCATAAAAACTGACGGCGTTGGGCGCACTACATCCATCAGATTCAATTGTCCCTGCAGTCCTAAATATTAAGCAATCGCCCTTGTCCTTGACACTGAATCCAAGGCAAGTCACAAAAAGCGGATAGAAAGAAGGGCGCGTTCCAATCCACCATGTGAACTCAGAACCGAAACTAATTTTATTATTCATCAGAAAGATTCACGCGCTTAACCATGAGCCAATGTACTTTTTTTAATGCTTATACTTTCTTATATATTTTAGATATTTACGCTTTTTTTAAACTAATGAAAAATTGACGAAATATTAGTTTATCCCAGGGATTTTCAAACTGTGTTCCACGAAAACCTGGAGTTCTACAAGGCATACCCAGGGGTTCCACGAGTCGCAATAAAAAAACCGAAAAGAAATAAATACGGATTAAACCGAAAAGAAATATGTAAAATGGATTTACTTTCTCTATGAAGTTTATATAGTTACAAGTATCTAAAGCTCATCTCTCCTATTCAGTAAAACTGAAAGTGTTTATATATAATTTTATTTTGCAACACTTTAAACTTTTATTATAATATAATAAATGAATATTAAAACGTTTCATCTTTATATATAGACTTCCTACTAGATTGTGTGAATATTCTATTGTATACTATCTCGGGTTCCACGAGATAATTTAATACTCGTTAGCTAGCACAATGTCTTGTGAAACTAAGTAGCTTTTTAATGCAAAATGCACTTCACATTTGTAAAAAGCAACACCTATTATGAAGGAAAGGGAACATATTAATAGAGTTTATGTTGAAATCCAAGTTTAAGCAAGAACAGTTTCTAAATTTTAGGTTGCAAATTCATGCAAAATACAAGGCATTTCTCGCACAATTATAAACTAATGCTATTCAGAACATATCGTTTAGGGGAAATATATTTCTCAAAGTAAGTGGCTACAAATGAAAGTATAAAAATAAATTAAACTCCGAATAAGTAACGCGATTGCATTTAATCTCAATAGACCTGGACACACAATTTGTGTAAAATATACTAGCATATATCTTAGTTACTAAATTTAATGCATTGGTAGGTGACACTTGAATCAAAATATTAGTAAGCAAATTATATTAAAAATGTATTAGAATTTTTTAATAATCAATTCAATACTTTTGCTAATCGCCTTTTCATAAAGTGCCTATAACATCTACTTTAAATGCTATTTTGAGATATGTATACTCTTCGAAGTATATCTACAGAATGGGGTTCCACGAAAGCACCCCTTCAAGTTCTAAAAGTTCCATGAGTTGAAAAAGATTGAAGACCACTGGTTTATCCTATATTGCTTTAAGATTCCAGAACATTACATTTCTTAGTGAAAATATGTTTTAAAATGCCATTTTTAATTAAAAGTTGCTTCGTTAAGCTTTAATTTGTTCGATGCGAGAATTGTAGCCCTTTGCATGTCCGCCCTTCTCTGTGGCTGTAATTTCAATCAATGAATGTGTTTAAAGTGAAACATTTCATTTTTAATAAAATTCTATCGGTTACAACAGTGACCGAGAAAATGGTAAAAATTAAAGACTTTAATAAATTATACCTGTAACTCTAAAGAGTTCAAAGAAATCAAGCGACGTAGTGTGGAAGTTAAAGTAAAAAGTATACAAAAAGGAACTTTCAGGATTTGTGTGTGTTGCAGTCCTTTATTACCTATTACAACCATTCGTTGCTGATGTTTTTCAGTTTTAAATTAACGTTAGCACTCGACCCCAACACGGGTTGTTGGTTTTGCATTCTCCAAGAACAAGTGAAATTTAATCTTCGACACATTCGTTGACAAAGCGGCATATGCCGCAAAGCTAGGCGTCAACAGACGTGTCAACCGTGATATATCCAATTTTCCTGCCCCCCCCCCCTATTATGAAGCAATATCCTTTAAGTGAAAAGTTGAATTGGTTTCCACAATATACCTCTTTAAGATTACTGAATTTGAATCTTTATACAATTGATTCATATCTACTCTTGGAACCTTTAAAATTAAATGTACCTCTCGATATTATAATATCGAGAGGTACATTTACACTCCGCCTCAAGTTATACGGATAAGACAACTAAACTACTTTCACAGCTTATGAATTTATTCCAAATTAGGGCAACAGAAGATTGTATAATGAGTTAAATTTAAGTGCAATTAGAGATGAAAAAGCTTTATTCCAAGTTAAATCCTAATTTTCAGGAAAATGACCTTGTTTCAAAGGTATATTTGTCATACAAGTAACACAACCTCGATGACGGCATAAATTAAAGACTCGAATTTACCTCTACAACAGCATAAAACCTATTTGTGATGGCCGACAAAAGTTTCACGAAATAGAAGGGAGAAGTGTCGCGCGTGGGACTTCAAGGCCTAGTTTCATAATTACCGTCACTCTTACTACGCGGGGTTTTGGTACAACGAAGGCCCGAACTTACAACTCTACTTGAACATGGTTTGTCACTAAATTCACGACTTAATATAAAAAGTCGAAAATTTGAGTATAGACTTCACTATGAAAATGCATTTCTAATCGTATAGAGGGTTGATGCTCGCCAAGTCTGTAGGTATGCTATTTTCACGTAGGCGCGGAGTACCAAGTCACGCGTCGAACTTCAAATGTGATCATAAATGGAAATTACAAAGAGTTTTGGTGAGGTTAGACTGTATTTGGAAGAGACAACGAGCTTATAGGAGCGTCCAATACTCAAGAGATATCTTATTCTCTTAAGACTGCCTAGAGATTAAAAGAAATTAGACTTAACTTGATTGACTTTAAATCATTAAGAGCATAATCGCCTTTTAAGTTTGTATCTAGGTGTACTCCCACCCCCTAAAAGTCAAATAATTTTAGGAATAGGCAACTTTTATTTTTAGTTTTTATCCCGAGAACAACCATTCTCATGGACAACTCGTCGACACGAAATTGAAGAAATCCGATAACCCCTCCCCGAGGATTAATGATTATGACAACCTCTTACCTTAGAGAGATTTAAATTCCATTGTGATCTATAGTGGTGCTTGCTGTAACTGCAGCGTTTTTATACATTAGAGAGTCCCGAATAATTTAAAATTGTACAGCTGCATCTAGTCTTTGTTCAGTGACGCGCGTAATGCTTGCTTAAATGACTCTGTAGACTAATCAAATCTTTGACCTAGAACAGACTACGCAATTCCCAGATTTTACGAGTTTCTTTATTACTATGCGACTTAAATTTTCCCACAAATCCAGTACTAATAACAAGGTACAACGCAAGCTTCTAAAAAGTATTGCATTAGAACGTTACGAGGGTGTTTGGGGATAGCCACATCGTAGCTTTTAAATCTTTGTCAATGAGGGACTTAGCTGGCTCTTCGCTAGTTTCCTGGAATGGAATTCCCGGTTTCATTTGGCATGCTAGTACCTTATTTACCATATCGTGTGTAGTTGAATCTTAGAAATCAATACGTAGATTATAAACACAACATAGAATATAAAAGATTAAAATTTTTAAGAATTAGAATTTTATTTGCTCCAAAATCCATTAGTATAAAATTAAAAGGGGATCCGATAAACATGTTATATTAGCAAGCACAAATAATGCATCGTTTACAACATAAACACTATACAAAGATACATTAGTTCCAAAGATACCTTTATCAGACTTTCCAAATCCTAGTCGAAAGATTCCATCATTTTGAAGTGTAGTCGTCTAAAAGTTTCCATGTACAAGTATGCATTCTTTACGTCACCTATACGAGGTAGTTCCCAGGATGAATTATTCTACACTGTAGAAGTTCATGTCCTCCTCCTGCTTCTTGGGAAATTCAAAACCTTGAAGCATTTTTTCCAATGAATTCGCAATCAGATCTTGTAGAATTTGCTCTGTAAAGTTGGGAGAAACCTTCAATGCTCGCTTAAGAAATAAGTTCATAGGCCAGTTGAAGAATCCAAATCCAGATATTTCTATATTCACATCACGTGGATCCTTTAACCTGAATGCATGCAGAACTCCATCCGTACCAGTTTCGCTGTTGTAACTGAAGCGAGCAAAGAAGTTAACGTACGACAAGCAGATATTCAATGTAACAGGAAATAACCTTTTAAATAAATGCATATCGACTTCAAATCGAGTCTTTAACATGGTAGCCATAAGGTTTGAGCTGACGTAGAGCCTTTCATTCTTTTTTACGAAATAACAATTGCCATACCGTTCTAGCGTATCTAAATCAGTAATGCATCCTTTATTCACTTCAAGGTCTGCAACCAAAAACTTAAGTCGATTTTTGATATTTGAGTAATCATCGGGATCGTTGCCAAATTTCATCATTGCCTTTTCTTTTACTATCTCATCTAGCATCTTGTCTAAGCGCTTATTGTTTTCAAGAATGACGAAAGGTCCGTTATCTGAAAAAATAAATAATGTAATCAAGAGTTTTGTTTATTACCATTAACCACACATTTCAGGGAGACTAACAATTTTAGAACAACCAATATACAGATTCCTTAGTTATTGTGGGAAAGTTGTAAAGATTCGAATTCAATAGCTATATTTCCAATTCTACATTCAATAGAGCAAACCACAATTTGATACCAAGTTCAGCTTAGATTTCCAACTTTAAATTTTACCAAGCAGACTGGGTGGCGTAGTTTGTTAAGCGCCGACCTTATACATACAAACTTACGGATGCGACCCCAGGGCCCCCCCCCCCACTTCTGGATTTTAATGATGCAAAGATTAGACAGCGTCCATGTCCTACGATAATATTACACGTTAAAGATTCATAGAGTATCCATTTGGCTTCGGAGACCTCCGAGAAAATTAAATTATTAATACAATTTCGCATAGTCAGAGCTCGGGCTTCTTCCTCTGGGAAGAAACTGGGCGTCAAAATTACAATGAGTATATACACTACATTGTGCCACCCCAGAAAATGACGCCTGCTCCCAGGGAGTGTGCAGAGTCTTCAATGGTAAAAATACCAATCCGTAGCCCATCCAAGAAGACCAAATATCAATAGGCATCGACACTCAAGATTAAGTAATCCCTCCCCACGACAATTACGCTTTATCCTCTAACAAGAATGGGTACAATTTTGTCCCAGCTCTATTTCATAGAACCTCTGTTGGGATGTTCAGACAAGTTATCAATAAAATGTAGCTTTTGGCGAGAGGAGTAGACCTTTAAATTTAAAGAGCAAGATAATTTCCATTATCAGTGATAATGGAAAGCAGTTGAACCAAGCCCCCCCCCCTTATTAATTAGTAAAGGCAATAGAGGCTTACACGTGGAATCCACGAATATTTCTAAAGTACATACAACGTTAGAGAAAAAAATCAGCATCTAGAAGAATGTATGAAACCCACCTCATTTTAAGTCAAATAAGAATTTAATGTTTCAAAAGGCACAAACGAGAAATACGATTAATTCGTGGCTTTCCTTTTTACAAATTCGAAACTATTTATCTATTGATAAATTCGATCGCCACGAGAACGACAAATCTTGGATTTTAAAGTAATTACAGTAATTAAAATAAGTCGACTCGTAATTCGCAAGTTGGCTCATCAACGAGTTTTTATGACAAAGAAACTCTTAAAATAAATTTTAAGAAAACTAGTACGATTCAAACCATTTAATTAAGAAAATTAGTTTATTAGCTTACATGATGAAAAAATAACCATCTTTATAAATCGTTGTTGAAGAACGCTGGAACACAATCAAGAACACTTAACTACACTTTCGTAAGAATACAAAAGAAATAACTGAAGCTCACAATCAAGCATAAGAACTATATACGAAAAAGGTCCTTTATATATGAATAAAAAGATTGATAACCGCAAAAAATATCGACACATTACATCTAAAAATAGAAATCCTTATTGTTTAAAATACATTTAACTTTTTTATTTGGTTGGATGAACATTAGTCCAGTGAGTGAATATTAACTTCGCACTGTTCAGCTACACGAGAGCTTTTGGCGACGGACCTCATAATTTTGAGCCATGGTCAAGCGACGAGGACGACACCTGAGCTGGAACTCCCTCTCCTAACTTCCACACCACACCAATGGGGGACGTTTGATCCATGACATATTTAACATGCATCGACCTCCTCTGCACGGCGGGTCTTCAGTGGTACAAAGCTCGAACTCATGACACGCCTGTCACGATCCGATACCTTGACCACTAGGTTACCGTGACCCCACTGCGAATGAAAGTCTAGGCTGCTAGTTTTCAAACTTTTCCAACTCATGGATTCCCTAGAATTTGAAGGTACTTCTGTGGAACCCCTAGAACTAGAAACAATTTTCGAGGAACCCATTTCATACATATACTTTGAAGAATATATCTCAAAATAATATTTAAAGTAGATCACTTTAGGCACTTAGGCGTGTTATAAGCACTTTATGTAAAAGCAATGAAAAAAAAGTATTGTATTTAATTATTAAAAATTCTAATATAATTTACTCATTAATAGTATTAATTTGTGTTCCAAGTATCCCCTATCAATGCATTATATTTAGTAACTGTGGGATATGTGCTAGCTTTTTTTTCACACAAACTGTAAAAGTCTAGGTCAATTCAGATTAAATGCAATCATATTGCATATTCTGAGTTTGTTTATATACTTTGTTTTTTTAGCCACTAACGTTGAGAAATATGTTTCATTTAAACACAATGTTCTGAATGGCATTAAGTGGCCGCGATAGTCAAGTGGTCAAGGTATCGGATCATGGCTAGCGTGTCAAGAACTCGAGCCCAGTACCAATAAAGACCCACCGTATAGGAGCGCGATGCACGTTAAATCTGTCAAGGATCAAACGTCCTCCCATTGGTGTGGTGTGGTAGTTAGGAGAGGGTGGTGCGTGCTCAGGTGTCGCCTGTATCATTTGACCATGGATCAAAATTACGCGGTCCGTCGACAAAAGCCCTCGTGTAGCTGAGCAGTGCGACGTTTATATTCACTCACTGAATGGCATTAAAATGTTTATAGCTGTGTGAGAAATCCCGTGTATAGTGTGGATGAATTTTTTCAACTTAAAAGCTGTCCTTGCTTAAATTTAGATTTTAACATCGAGTCTGTTAATAAATTGTTTTCTCTCCTTCATTATAGGTGTTTTTTCCCCAAATGTGCATTTTCAATTAGTAAACTATTTAGTGTTGCAAGATATTGTACTAACTAGCGAGTATAAAATTATTTCGTAGAACTCGATATAGTAAACATTAGAATATTCACAATCTAGTAAGAAGTATATATATAAAAAAAAAGATAAAGCGCGCGTTTTAATTTTCTTTTATTATATTAAAATAAAAGTTTAAAAAGTGTTGCAAAATAAAGTTATTACATATATAAATGTAAAATTTTCAATTTTAATGAATGGGGGGATGAGTTTTAGATATTTGTATCCATACAAACTTCATAGAGAACGGAAATCCATTTTGCATTATATATTTATTTCTTCTCGATTTTTATTGTGACTCGTGGAACCTCTGGGTATGCTTTGTGGAACCCCAGGGTTCCGTGGAACACAGTTTGAAGACCACTGGTCTAAGCCAATGACGCGCGCGTGCATTCTTCTACACTAGCAGTGGATGAGTTTCGAGTTCAGGTATGCTCTTCGGTGGGGGCTAACGAGTTGAAGCCCTGAATTCAAATACGTTCCAGACATGCTCATGCAGATTTAACTCTGGAAATCTCGCAGGACATTGAAAGCGCCAGGTATCTTCATTTTAAATCTATTCCTTTTCGAGTTGAAAATGATGTGGCGCCCCATTGTTGTTCATGAATAAGAACTATGGAGCTATAGCACCTTGAAAATCCCAAATGGGGGAGGGGGGTTCCAGAACCTGATCTTTGTGCCGTGATCCATTAATAGAGCCTCCTCCAATAATTGCTGGTATGTGCGCCCAGCAGATATTTTGCCCTCATATACCAAAACGATTATTACTTGATTTTTTTTTCATATAAAAGCATTGATTTTATAAAATTTTGTGAATCATTATATTTTATAAAAAAAACTTAAGGCTTAGCTATAAAACTATGCTGTTTCCATTCTTTTTAAAATGTTACCACTGGAAGCTATGCTATTACTTGAAACATTATTAAACATACATTAAATAAACATTAAGATCTCAAAATGTTTCATCTGATTCAATCCACAAAAATTCAATAGCTGTGAAAATATTTATTATATAATTGTGTGCATGTGTTTATATTTGTTACGTGCATAATTGTGCTTAACTACGCAACACTTAAGAAACACGATTGTAAAAAATTTTGAAATGTAGTTTAATATCAGTTTATATATATAATTGCTGTATAAAGGTTTTCTTTTGTTATAGAGCAGTGGTCTTCAAACTTTTCGACTCACAGAACCCTTAGAATTATAAGGTGTTTTGGGGGAATCACACCCTATTCCCCTTCCTCTCAGATGAATATTTCTTTAGATAATGTTTATGGTATGATTTACACCCAAATTTTTAATTTTAGGATTTTCAAATTTTTTTGGCTGCTTCCTATGTGTGTATGCAATGTAAAATAGATTTTGTGCTCAAAATTTCATAAAAAGCTAGCCATTTTATTTTTTAAGGAAAAAACTTAAAATTTGTGAAGTGATTTTTTAAAAATGCTACACCTTTCCAATAAAAATTTACGTACACGCATGAAATTTGACTTACTAGTACGTAAAACTATCTGTAACAGAAGTCGGTATGGGTTTTGCGATGACATGATTGGTATTCGTACAATGCTTCTTTTTATGAATGCTTATTTAAAAATTCCTTAACAAATGTATAAATTCTGAGTTCAATTATTTTTTTAAAAAATAAGTATTGCTTTGTGATTCAAAAATGCATGCCAACTTTTGTTACATGTACTATTAGCAATTGGTAATAAAAAATTCAAAGCATTAGGCACAATAGAAAAAAAAAATCTTAGAACATTTTAAATGAAGATAAACTAGTTATTTTATCTTTCTGAGATAAGTAAGCTTAAAGTTTTGTTTTGCCATAGGGATTTGAGAATAAAAACGAAAGTAAAAGCTATCCTAATTCTGCGTTTTTTAAGTTTAAAGAGCTTTCAAATTTTGTGAGGTTATAGAAAAGTATATAAAAAATAATGTTGGCTAAAAAACGGCATTTGCGGTAATTTTTATTGAAAAAAAAACACTACGAAATAACTCATTGCAGGCGTCACTGAATAAGATTCCTGTACTGAGTGCCATTTACGAATATTATCTCGTAGTGGGTTTTTTTCACACACAACAAAAATCTTCATATACAAAGATTGTCTTTTCATTTTGTTTGATTTTACAACCTCGCCACCAAATTTCATCTGGCGACAGTCAAATGTGTAATGTTATGTCAGATTTTCATACAAATGTACAATGATCCTCACTGGGAAAAACCTCTAAAGCGATGGTAGTTATAGAGTTGCAAAGTAGTAAAAATGAATTGTTAAGTAATAATTAGCAGACCTCAGGAAAACCATTCCTTGGTACATGAAAATGGCTCTACCCTACTTCGAAATCTTCCTGCAGAATGCATACATGTCCTATAACCCAGTGCTTCTCAAACCTACAATACTGGCGCCCCAATATTCAATCATAATTTTCATTGCGCCCCCCCCCCCTCCATACAGTAACAATTTATTGAATTCAATAATACTACACTTTGACGCTAAAGCTACAATGCGGCTTCAGCCTCGTTAAGTTCCGCCGGCGTATATAAACGTCTCGCTCAGCCAAATCATTAATTACCCTGTACGTATATATACGTCTTTCCAAAGTACGATCTTTTCGGTGCACTTCCTTTCATAAGATTATTCCGAAGGCTTTGGAATGCAATAAAAACAGGCAATGCTTGACAGTGTTTGCGAAGGATTTACTTATATATTTCAGAGGATTTGATTATTTATTTCTTTTCTTCGCCCTCCTCCAATACACCACATACACACGCCTACGTGGAAAACAGTTGCATTGGGGAGCGTATTGCGTAACTTTTAATCAGCAATTAAGGAATTAATAATAAGCAGTACAAGTTATTAAGATAAGTGTTAATTTTTGTGCATAATTTCATATATGTCAAGCCCATAGGGTCACTGGTAATTATTAAAGTTGTTTTTAACTCTTAGTTTTATAAATTATTTATAAAATACATATCATGCAGTACTGATTCATGTATAAGTGCAATATATAAGAGTAAATATGTATTTTATTTTTATTGTGTCAGATGTTTATTTACTTTCAGCAAATTAATAACTTTATAAATATTCTTTTGTTTTCGACTTTTCAATATGCTCGCGCCCCCCCTCGTAGAGTTATCACGCCCCATAGTTTGAGAAACACTGCTATAACCGAAGAAATCAATTGAATAAAAAGATGAGGATGTGTCAGTTTAGGGAATCAGCTATTATTCATTTATTTCATGACGACGGCAGCAATGCAGGAAATAGCAGCAACTATAATACAAATACAACTGATTTTCATTATGTAGAACATCCTCCCACAGAAAAAATAAGATGTCTACAAAGCGATGTCAAATGTGTACAAAGCAAAAAAAAAACAAAAAAAAAAACACAAGGATACTAGAGATTTTTGTTGTTTAGTGTGTCTCAACAACTCAGCACTTTGCGTTGATCCTTGCTTTAAACCTCCTCATACACAGCAACAACAATGAAAATATTTTTATTTTTTTGGAATACATTCATATAAATCAGTGATTCCCAAAGTGGTCTATGACAGCATGCGTTGTCCATGAGTTGTAAATGGGGGTCTACGATAGTGACTCTCATTAAACCAGATCTTGACATTAATTTTAAAAGAAAATTTAATCAAATGGAAACCAGATTTACATGTTTAAGAGATTTATTTACTAAATATTGGCGTTTCTTGCCGTAATTAAGCTAAGGAGTATTACATTGGACTTCCTGAATTTTTCCTAGTTTCTCAATTTGTCACAGGCAATCTTCCAGGAAAAGTTTTAACCTACTTTCGACTTTTAGATGCACTACATTCAGATTTTGAAACTAGGTTTGACAATGCTTTGACTATATATAGGTAAAAATACAGTAGGCAATTTAATTAATAAGGTCACATTGAAAGAAAACCAATTATCACATTACAAGAGGAACTGATCGAAATAGGCACTAAGAAAATCTTAAAGTAAAATTTAGAAACGGATATCAGCAATTTTAGAAGCACCAGAATGGACGAAGCATATGAGATTCATCTCTCTCATTAAAAACATTTGTTTGTTGCTCAGTTACTTTATGTAACAGACTTTTTAAGTATTAATTAAATTTTAATTTAACTATCATGTGTGTCTTAGGTTTTAAACGCTATACTTCACTACAGTTAGAAATTTAAAATATTTTGAAGTAAGCATAGTTCTATACCAGCTGTCAAAAAGACATTTAAGTTGATCAATTTGCAAAAATTCTTTATTAGAGTAAGTAGGGGTCTACCTAAAACCGAAAACATGGCAAGGGGTCTATGAGACAAAAAAAAGTTTGGGAACCTCTGATATAAATGTAGTTATTATGTTATAATCTAGTCGTCTAAGTTATAATTTTTGCAATAAAAATTAATAATTAATATATTTTTTGTTTTGTAAAAAAAATTTCATTCAACTTTTCTAATAATTCATAATTCAAATGGAGATATGTAGTCAATCTAAAATTTCAGTACACACTACGAGATATCTCGTAACTTGCAGTTTTGGTACGCACGCTTACTACGAGATATTTCGTGGTTGGCAACCAATGAGTTAATTTTTTTTTATTTTTTTTATATCTCCTCACATTGAGAAATATCTTCATTTAAATTCATTATGCTCAATAATATTAAAATGTTTATATCTGTGTGAAACATCCTGTGTATTTGTATGAATTTGCAACCTAAAATTGAGTGGCTATTTTTGAAGAAGTTTAGATATTAACATGGAATCTGTTGATATGTCGATTAGTTGCTCCCTCTCCACTATAAATGTTTTTTTCCACAAATGGAAAAGAGGGTATATTTTCTATTAGAAAGCTATTTAATTGTACAAATCATTACACTATATAATAAGTGTAAAATTATTCCGTGGAGCCCTGGATAGCAGACAATAAAATATTCATAATCTAGTAGGTGATACACATATAAAGAAAAAGCGTCTTAATATTATTTTATTATGTTGCAATAAATTTTAAAAAGTATTAGAAAATAAAGTTATATTATGTGTAAATAAAATTTGCAGTTTTTATGAGTGGGATAAGCTTTAGAAACTTGTAGTTATATAAATTTCATATTGAACGTGGATCCATTTTACATGCACATTTATAATTTTCATTCAGATTTTTTATTATGACTCGAGGAATGTTAGGGTTCAATGAAACACAGTTTGAAGACCACTGATTTAGGTAACAATAGATTTCATGCATGGATTTAACATTTCTGTGGAGAATTTAAGGCAAAGATTCGGTTCATAGTAATGTTTTCAATAAATAGTACTGTAAGATTCGAAAAAAGGAAATAAAAATACTTAGTTATTTTTTATAAATTAAAATAAAATTAGCAACCTTTTACAACTTTTATTTTAAAAATTTCCCAATATACATTTTGGTAACAATCGATATCTCATTTCACATAAAGCTTTCAACTTCTTTCCCCATCTGAAAGTTTACCTACGTTTAATTATAGATAAATCTTTTTCTAAAAATTATTGATGCCTAAAAAACATCGATATTGTATAATTCTGTAATACATTTCTAGAGACATATTGAATCACTAATACTTAATCAAATCATGTGTGTGTATCTGTTATTTTATATTTAAAATATATAACTCAGGATATATATTTTTGGAAGTGTTTGACTCGTATGCATTTCCTGAGCAAATATCTATTACACTAACAAGTAGAATGTATATTGTTTAGTAAAAAACATACTTGTAGAAATTATCTATTCATAGAGAGACTGTAGTGTAATTATTGAACCAATTTCACATAAATACAAGCACATTATTGCTATAAGTACTACTTTATTTGGTAAAACTAAGTTAAGTCAATTGAAAGTACTTTTCATATGGTATATTGAAATGTCAACAAATATAAATTTTTCAAATTTTCTAGAATTATCGCTAACATGTTGAGAACAGTAGTGGAAATTATATTTTATATAATTACACAAACTCAACAAGTAAAAGTACAAGTTATGAAACGCATTAATGCCTACATAATTATAAAGTTAAATACTCAAAACAACGATATGAATGAATTTTAAAAGACATGACAATAATAAAAAACATATTCAAAATATTTCCGATAATGCTGTTTTTTAAAGAACAAAATTTCATAAATAAAAGCATTTGTTTTAATGGCATAAATATTTTAAGCAAATACGTTAAAAATCATAATAAAATCACATCTCTAATATTTTACTTACTGGTTATTTAAAAATTATTTTCTATAGATTTTTTTTCTACTGAAATATACCTTACTCCATCAACTGCTTATGCAAGAAAAAATATCAAAATTCAAATTCTTCTAAAAGGTTGTATGCTGTTCATTTATTTATTTTTTTTTAGTTATTTTTTTTAAATGCTGTGCAATCCTTCAACAGGAAACTGAAAATTAGGTAATCTTTCTTGAATGTAAGTTTGAATTTTGTTTTCTAATACACCTGTCAAATATGTTTTGAAAAGGGATTTTGCTCCTCTTATGATTGGATTTAAAGCCCAATTCAAAGGACCAAGTCCGCTAACCCATACATCCATTCCTCGTATATCATCAATGAAAAATTCCAGTAAATCTCCATCCTTTCCAGTATTCGCATTAACACTAAAATCCATAATGATTTCAATGTAGGCTAAGTGACCTTGAACTGTAATGCCTGGACCATAATTAAGGAATTTCACACTGCCTTCATATTCGAAATCTAAGGCACCAGCTCCAAGGTATGCTCTGATATAGAGTTTTTCATTGTTTTTTGTCAAGTGAGAATCATCTGTGCGATGGAGTGTCCTCAAACCTCTCATGTGTCCTTTGTGTAGTTTTACTTCTCCACTTATATTAACGAAGAGTAGTTTCTTATAAAATCCAAATCCACTTTCACCCAAGGTATACGGATCAAATTCATCCCCTCTGACATCAATTATGTCTCTTAAAAGCTTATCAATGTATGCGTTGCCTTTTTCATTAGCTTCGTCGTTAAGGAAGATACCTGTTAATAGAAAAAAAAGCAATTGAAGAAAGGTAAAAAAAAAAAAAACATTTACCTGAAGGCATTTTAAAAATCGATCGAAAATCTTTGTAATCTTAATTATTTTGTATGATGTCTTCCTTATTATAACTAGATAATTTATCCAAGGCATTATAAAGCAAACAAAATCAGAAGCGACTAAAAAATTTATCTAAATCTTCCTTCCAATTAAAATTGATATTAGTGTGAGATTGTTAAGACGTTTTTTCTTGATGCTAATTAAACACAGAATGGATGAAAAGTTTTATAACTTGACATTTTTTAATGAAAAGGGGAATAATTTGTCTAGTCGTAAAAGCAATTTTTACCATAAAATTACAAATAAAATATTCGAATACATCCTTCATAACTTTTCCGGAATTAAATATATATTTTTTTGAAAATGTATCGAATTTTTTTAAGCTTCTTCTGCTTTGTAAGATTAATTTTAGACATAATTATATATACAGTCGGACCTCCATTTTATGAACCTTTATTTTGTGATTCTCTCTATTTTACGAACTTTTTCCTGGAACTCAGCACACAAAGTATATTGAAAATGATCTTTAATTATTGAATTTTCCACATAATGAACTTTTTGGGGGATTAGCGACTTCGTTATAAATAGAGGTCCAACTGCATATATATACTCTTTAAAAGTGAAATTGCAACACGAAGAAATAATATACGTATCATCATGCAAATTTCAGGAGCGATAGTGGTGAGATGGATATGCAAATGATGAAAAAAGCAGACAAATAAAATCATTATAAACCAATTAATTTAAAATCTAATGAGCCCTTGCACTGCTGATTACCCCTTTAATGATTTATTAGTGTACTAGAGAGAGTTATAAACACGTCTGGCCAAAAATCATGGAGATGATTACTTATGGGAAAGAAAAATAAGAAATTTATTTCACAGAATGTATATTGATATATATTGTTGATAAATAATGTTAGTTATGCAGATAAATCGCAATTATGTTACATACTAAACCGTTTTATATTTTCCAGTTGAAGAATGTTTTTCTGTATGAAAATAACTTATGTATTGAAAGTTTTGCCTCTTGGGATAATTTCAAGTCGTTCAAAACCATTAACTAATTGCTCTCACTGTTTCATATATTTTAGTGCTTTCGATATATTTTTACAAATGACAACCATTGAAGGTCTGGAAATCTGGCTTAAATACAATTTCAATGTACACATTCAGATCCGTAATTATATTTTTGGTTATTAACTTTTCTTTGATAGGGTAGTGTGTGTGATAGCACATTAACTTCAATCGTGTTACAGTCAAAACATTTGTATTTTGCCTTTAAAAAAGACATAAACATAAAATTTACTATTTTTCCAGCTGATCGATACTTTTAAAATTTAAAG
This sequence comes from Trichonephila clavata, assembly GCA_019973975.1. Lineage (NCBI taxonomy): Eukaryota > Metazoa > Arthropoda > Arachnida > Araneae > Nephilidae > Trichonephila > Trichonephila clavata. The sequence goes on along the minus strand of BMAO01038247.1, from coordinate 345,655 downwards.
TAATTTATTCAGAATACAACAAAAAACAACATGTGGTGAATTATACGTATCATTTTTGTATGTATTTTGTTGTTCACCCTTTTTCACAGAATATTTAATGTATGTGAACGTTTCATCAACATTAACGTTTTAATTTTATACATAGTGTGGGAGCTATCACAGGACCTAAGAAAGATAGGACTATAAAACAGAGGTTTTCTTACCAGCTGCATGAGCACTGGCTAGTACCGTTAAAATAAAAAACGTCCGTCGCACGATGTCCATTGTATGATGATATAAGACGAAGCTGTAAATTCAAAAAATGAAATAATTTTATCAACTAATTCACATATATATGATCAAATAAACTTTCTTAAAATATTCTCATTATTTAATTTATGTTTACACCCCTGCCCAAGTCGGCGGATTTTCGTGGCGCAGAAAATCGACAGGGTCAGTGTCGTATGATTGTGCACCACGTGCGGCACGTTGGTCGCGCGGCACGCACCAGAGCTCGGGTGTCTCTCTCTGGGGAGGAAATTGGGAGTCAAAATTACTAAGTGGTGATTGATATTCCACCTATATGGTGCCACACTAAAAAGTTATACCAACTCCCGGAGAATGTACTAGGTTTGCAATGGTAAATACCTATTCGTAGCCTATTGGGGAAAAAACCTATTTTTCCCAATTATAAGGGTGTATAAATATGTTACCAATTTCATCGAGTCCGACCATTTGTTCGAAAGATATTTGAAGAAACCGCTAGGGGTCGATCTAACTGCACGCGATTCAAACCATTTTTCCCACTTTTTAATTGCCGTGGAAAAAGGTGCAGGAATTGAACCTTAACAAATTAAAACGGGTCGTTTTTTTTTTTTTTAAATCTAAGTTTGTGATCTTAAATACTTCTTAAATATTTGGAATGATTCACGAGGAATTTTGAGTGTTTGGCGTTTCACTACAGGAGTAATTCAAATATTTGGAACTTTTAGTAAGCACGTTCACTTTTTTTCGCAATCGCAGGCAATAATTTATTTTTCTTAACAATAATAAAATTTTTCTTACATTCTTAGAATTTGGGGGAAAATATCTGTCGACTGACACAAACATCTTTGAAAATTATTGAAACGAAAAAAATTTTATTTTCAAGTGTTTGAAAGCATCAATTAATGTTTAGTGATTTATTTTTGAAACTCCACACCAACTCAGAAAACATCAACTACATTTTACGATAATATAGATGTAAACAAATCCTGGATAAAAAATATATATACGTTAATTAACTAATATAAGTTAAATTTAAAAAAAATATTTTTCCCTTTGAGTGGTTAAGATTGATTACAATTTTTAGCAATTACGAGTGCGTGAGTGAATATTTACGTCGCATTGTTCAGCTACATGAGGTCTTTTGGTGACGGACTTTGTAATTTTGAACCATGGTCAAGTGACGATTGAGCAATTACGAAGAGTTGCGAATGTTACTTAGATGTCCCCCGCATGTATTTATAACTGTATAAAAATCATTTTATCATTATACGAAAATGATTGAAAAGCAATTTTATTTATGTATGAAGTTGCATTACTTGTTATACGTATAATAAATGCTTCAGGTAGGAAAAGTTCAACGTGCATATGTCCTAAAAATTCAGAGATTCTGTCTTTATGGAATACCTCCTTCACATTTGTTTTTAAAAATAATTATTCTAATAGTTTGTATGCAGTGTTTTTTCTTGTTAACTCCTTAATCGCCGATTAAAAGTTACTCGAATCGCTCAACAGTGCCACTGTTTTTCACTTAAGGGGTTTAGGAACAATACACGTAATAATTTTTAAAAAAGAGCAAACATGCGACGAAAATAGAATGCAAGAATAAGCGGTGCGCGTATCATGAGGCTATCATAAAGACTAAAGATAATTTATCTCTGTAGTCTGTATCTGCCACGAGCCCCCTCTTACAGTGATCGAATTTGAGCACAATGCACGTAATACATCTAGATTGACCTTGAGTAATCAACCCTGTTCATTTGGGTAGTATTATTTTAATGAGAATATTTTGGAACAGCATATCTTTCCAAATTGTACAATAATGAATCAATTAGTACAATAGTTGAAATTTATATATTATTGAAAAAAATTTCAAACTGTACTACGGACGGGTCAGCACAGCCACACAAAGTATTACCACCGTGTTACTGTCCTATTTTTAATTAGAAATCGTATAATCTGTTAGTATAAAGTAAGTAAATTCTTTAATTACTTTCTTACAAGGAGAATACGAATTATTGTGTGCAAATGTGTGTTAGGTGTTATATAGATATTTCTTAATTTGTTAATATGCAAAAAATTTTATTAAACCCATCAAAATGAATCAGTATTTTATTATAATTATTTTGTTTATGTTTTTCTGTAAAGACTATGTGATCTTAAAATCTGTGGGAAGAATATGACAAATCTCAGTTTTTAAATCTATTTTTTGTTGTTATCTATTTAAATATGTTAATTATTTAGTAAAAAATATTCAAATAAAAATATCGACGCCGTGAGACTGATATTATGCTTTGATTGAATAAACGTTTCACTAAATTTGCACAAGAGGGCTACAACATAAATGAACTTTGTAATTTCGAGCCCCGGTTATAGTTGATGGAGCTAATTTAAGTACTGATATATCTTCCATACAAAAGAACGTGAGGATTTAAACGATTATTTTTAAGTTTAAAACATACAGTTACCTTTTTTTTAACCAGCAAACAGACTAGTAAAACCAAGATTCAAACTGTCATTAAACTTTTATTAATATATCTAGGAGAATTACACAAGCAAACAGATATAAATGTTTTTTTAACCCCTTAACTGTTACCGGTGTATATATCCGTCTTGCTCAACCCGTGCTTTGAGTACCCCAAACGGATATCTATGTCCTTCCGAAATACCATTATTTTCTTCTTGCTGCTTTCAGTAAAACTAGGCTTTGGAATATAATAAAATGACTTAGACAGTGTGTGTTTGTGAAGGATTTACTTATTTCAGAGAAAAATTTGCTTATTTGTACCTTTTCTCTCTCCCCTCCCCCAATATATCGTATACGTGTGCTTAAGAAACATGAAACAATCTTCATAGCATTCAGAGTGTACTAATAAAAAGCAAACGTTTAGAATTTTTGTTTATTAAACAAAAGTTAAAACAAAATTCTTCGATTTTCGCAATCTTTCAAGTATTACGCTTAATCATAGGTAATAAAAAATGCTCTTTTTTTTGGAACATTTTCGGCAAAGAAATTGACCTCTTAAGGGGTTAACTCATTTATATGAATGAGAAATGAAAACCTACTAGTAGTGATAAAACAAACGTAAATTATTAAATTTACAAGAAAAGTCAAAACTATTAAAGTGCATGGGGATATCAAGAGAAACGAATGGCTGAATCTTTGGTTTGAAATATATTGAAAGGTAAATAAAAGTAATATGATTGGCTACAAATAATTTTGCTTCTAAGAAAATTATAAGACAAATAATTGCTTTGATATTAAAAATAACGACTTTTTTCTCTTTGGATATTGACAAGTGTAACCAGAAACTAATTCCCTTAAGTCAGACATTTCAAAGACGTGGCTCGCTAAGATTGACAACGAACACTTATAAGTTTTGACAACATAAACATTGAATTTCTTTAATTAAAATTATAAATACGTATACACAGTACATAAATTAAATAAACTTATATCTAAAATATTTCAGAATCATTCATTTTCATTTTGTAAATATTAAGCAATAAAAGTGTTTCATTACTTTTACTTTCCCGTCATTTTAGGTAAATATATAAACATTTGCAATTTAAAAGAATTGATATAAACGAATAATTTATTTTCTTACAAAAATAATATTTCACTCAGTGTGGATTCTTTTAAAAAATTTTGTAGTGTTTTAAAATAACTATTAACAGTTCTAAGGGAGGTATTCCCGTGGTTATTAACGGTATTCTAAGCTGCTTGACAGTTTCTAAGGAACAACTGGTTTTGTTAAACTAGCCTTCCTGACGGCAGACCAATCACAGTAAAATTAAATACAGAGGGCGGAAGCTATTATCCACATAAAAGTCAGTGCACGGAAACTCTTTATTCATTCGAAAGAGGTGTGGTTAAAAGTTCGACGAAAATAGTGCCGTCGGTTGCTTAAGTTATTCAGTGGGATTGAGTGTGGTGTGGCAATAGTTAAATGCAAGCTGTCTGTAAGACATTATTTGAGTGCTTACGATCATGGAAGAGCACTTGGAGCAGGTCAAATTATCACTACAGTGGTCTGAGTTATGGGAATGTCAAAAAGTATCACATCGCGATTAAAAAGGCCGCTGAAGGAGAAATGCTAAGCGTAAGAATGTCGTTGGTCGTGGAAGGAACGCTATTTCTGAAGTGGATCGATATGTATTCCTTAGTAGAGAAAAGGAACAGACATCTCACTTCCAATCAAATAGCTGCAGATGTCGCAACTGCAACCGGTACAAATGTATCAGCCAGGATCATTTATAGACGATAAAATTAGTTTGGTTTGTATGCACAGGAACCTTTACAATGCACCCCACTTCGACAACCTAGTTGTCGAAAAGGATAACGTTGGTGTTAGGAACTTATTGGATGAGGTCAGCAACAGTGGTCTACTGTGATGTTCTCCGACGAATACATTTTAACAGTGCTAAGCGATTCTAACTACCAATTACTGTGAAGAAAGAGGGGAACATGTTATGCAACACGGTGTATTCAAAAACTTCACCGGTATTAAACCCAATAGCAGAACACCGCTTCACATCTTTGAGCGATTTATATTTACAACACAGAGGTATTTCAGAGAGATAATTCAGGATCATGTTTGTCTCTTTAAAAATGCGGTAGGTCCAAACATTCTGTTAAAGGACGATAATGCACGCGAACACAGGACCGTAGACGTATCGTACACGCTCGAAAGTGAAAATGTTGAACGCATGATACGGCCTGCTTACTCCCCTGACATAAATCCTATAGATCATGTCTAAAATACTCTTGAAAGACATGTTTCTCAAAGAAACTGCTCACCCCGAACCGTTCAAACAATGACAATCGCCTTGACATAGGAGTGAGACAATATCCCTTGAAGATTCTTCAATAGTTTAGTAGGAAGCATAAATACGATGCAAAATGTGCATTAGTGTCGAAGGAGGTCACAGACCTTACTGTAGTGCTCATAACTGTTTCGCTCTCATAGAAAGGCCTATTTTTCGCTGTTTGGAAATACTGCAAAGAGCCACTTTTTTATTTTTCATTTTCTTCTTTTGCCATGTTGAGAAATCTGTACCAATTTGCATAACAAAGATTGTGCAGGTATCTCTTCTAAACCTGTACGAAGTGTCGTTTCCTCAATCAATGTTTATTATAAATTATTCCGAAACACATGTGACAATTCCTTAGCAATTATCAAGCAGTGTTGTTAATAATCTAATCTGAAACTATAGTTCATATTAATGCAATAATTCTAATTGTTAATCTCAAATTTGAAATAACCTAAGGAAAGTACTTTTTCTTACATTACACATACACAGCGAAACACTTGAAACCTTTGAAATGATATTCAAATTTTTGCCTTTTAAAACCACAATTTTATCCAACAATTATACGGTCGAAATCCTTCAATTTTATAATTATCTTTCATAGAATACTTTTAGGATAAAATTCAAGTTAAAAGTGCAGCTTTAATTAATAAGTCCGAATATTTTTGTCTGAATTACACATTGAGTTTTATACAAAAAGTAAAACTTTTATATAAGTACATTGGGTAAATAATACATATTACTTACGAAAGTGAAAAAGATTTTCTTAGGTAAAATAAAAATACATATTACTTACGAAAGTGAAAAAGATTTTCTTAGTAAAATAAAAAAAAAAAAAAAAAAAAAAAAATAAAAAACATATTACTTACGAAAGTGAAAAAGATTTCTTAGGTAAAATAAAATACATATTACTTACGAAAGTGAAAAAGATTTTCTTAGTAAAATAAAAATACATATTACTTACGAAAGTGAAAAATATTTTCTTAGGTAAAATAAAAATACATATTACTTACGAAAGTGAAAAAGATTTTCTTAGGTAAAATAAAAATACATATTACTTACGAAAGTGAAAAAGATTTTCTTAGGTAAAATAAAAATACATATTACTTACGAAAGTGAAAAGATTTCTTAGGTAAAATAAAAATACATATTACTTACGAAAGTGAAAAAGATTTTCTTAGGTAAAATAAAAATACATATTACTTACGAAAGTGAAAAAGATTTCTTAGGTAAAATAAAAATACATATTACTTACGAAAGTGAAAAAGATTTTCTTAGGTAAAATAAAAATACATATTACTTACGAAAGTGAAAAAGATTTTCTTAGGTAAAATAAAAATACATATTACTTACGAAAGTGAAAAAGATTTTCTTAGGTAAAATAAAAATACATATTACTTACGAAAGTGAAAAAGATTTTCTTAGGTAAAATAAAAATACATATTACTTACGAAAGTGAAAAAGATTTTCTTAGGTAAAATAAAAATACATATTACTTACGAAAGTGAAAAAGATTTTCTTAGGTAAAATAAAAATACATATTACTTACGAAAGTGAAAAAGATTTTCTTAGGTAAAATAAAAATACATATTTTTCACTCGAGTGAGCAAAAACTCTCTAAATGTTATTTTACAGACCTTTATAAAAAATTTCAGGAGAATACAAACATGTGACCAATTTTTTTTTCATTTTGATTCTAGAAATTATAAGTTAATAAACAATTTGTAAAGTAAAAAAAAAAAAAAAAACCTTAAGTATAACAAAGGTGTTACAAAAATTAAGTTACTAAAACATGCTTAATAAAATAAATGAGTTTTTTTTTTTTATAAAAACCCCTTAAAGGTTTCAGAATAATTATATTTAAGGTAGAAATCTCAAATGAAATAATTTAAACGAAACGATTTAATTTACAAATAGATTCTAGAAACTTTCGATTATGCTCATGAAAAGGATGCCTTGATTGTTCACAAACTATACTTTTTATTCAAAGTGAAACAGTTTAGTTTCATTCCAGAAAATGTGTTTTTTAAAAAAATTTAATAATATATATATATATATATATAATAAGTAGTAAATTATCTCATTGATAAAACAAACGACCATAAGTCTATCGGTAAGTATTAATACTTTTAACAAACAGTATTTATTAAAATTTAAACTAAGATCTACCTACCTAATAGATCAAAAAGAAGATAGCAGTTATTCAAAGAAACAGTAATGCAACCAATCACCTGCGAATTCTCGCAAATTTTTCGATATGGGGATCTTTTTTAATCTCAATTTTTGCTTGAGACTACGACAGATGTCAAAACTTTAAGCGCGATTACTTTTATTTTGATTACTAAATAAGATTCGAATAAAAACACAATCACATTGATAAGTTTTCGATTGAACAAAAAGGAAGGAGGAGGGAAATTGCAAATTTTTAGAAACAAATAAAACAATCTGCATCATACGTCATCTCGTATACAGAAGTTTTATTTCAATAATATAAAGCAATCACTGATAAAATTCGTTTCAATATATCTGACACGTTGATTCAATTATTTATCTCAAATTGAATGAAATCTGTCTTTTAAGTAATAAGCAAATTATAACTTCATCGGGAAAGTGCCGTAACATAGTTAAAGAACCCATCATCAAAATTTATAATAAAAGGAAAAATAAAAGTTAAATTTTTTTTTAAAGAAGCAGTAGAGGAAAGTTTAAGAAGTGGTAGTTGTCAATAATGAAACTTACATTTTTCTCACGCAACAGTATCTGATATATGAATTTACGCAGGGTGTCCCAAAACTCAACGTCAAATGGGCACGGCAAAAGGGCGGGGGGGGGGAGGTTAGAGTCACATCAGTTCTAAGGGGAAAAAAATTGGCAGTTATAGAGACTGCTGATAGCAGTGAAAACTTAGAACTTTTAGTATTAAAATTTGAAATTTCATAATGTTTGAATTAAAAGTATCAACATCAATCTGATTTTCACATCCTATTGACACTCCGAGCAACAACCAAATTGCATGTTTATATGGTTTTTTATTATTCAAATATATTACGGGCTGTACAAGATCATGACAAAATATAAATACAATTCAATTGAAATAACAATTAATATACAATCATATTATTTATGGATAGTATTTGTATTTACTTAAATTTCAATGTACTTGATTTTTAACATTATTTTAATTGTTTGAATCATTACCATCATTAATTTCAACAATACGTAGACTTTTTGTACTTTCAATTATTTCATTTTGTTCTAAAAAAGATACAATAGGCTTATGGTAACTAAAGTAAGAAAGGAAAATGTTTGATCCAAATTTATCTAAGTATCGCGTAAAAACCACATCGATCGTCGTTTTATATTTTGTAGACGTTTTCATTATTTTAAACTAAAGATTTTAATGATATAAGGTAATAAACTATAATTTTGCATTTTAATAACCATATTTTAAACTTCAACACATTTATCTTGAATTATTATTAGATTTTATAAAATTTTTAATTTTAAAATCCACGATAAAAATATGATTGAACAACTAGAAGTCTGTTTTACCACGGTAGAAAGAAAACGTCTAAGTCACTGTGAAATACTAATCCGGATTGCGTGATGCATTGCAGAGGTTAAATATTAGAAAATAAATATTACAAAATTTTCAAACACCAGAATAAATACGAAAATTTAAAATAATTTTAATAATATAAAAATTTCAAACGCCATAATAAATATGGGTATTTAAAATAATTTTCTGTTATTTATTTTTTATCTTAAAAATATTAGTATATTTATTTAGTACTCACTATTATACTGCACAATGATTCATCAATTAAACGATTCAAATAATAATCAAACAAAAACACTATTTCAACAATGCACAGTATATACACATTGAACTTTTCACTAAATCCATTCAATTTCACTTATAAGATATACACAGCACTATACGTCAGCTGTATAGCTACAAATATACTGCTATAAGCATATCAATGGCGCGAACGCACGAGATTTCACCTATCCAAAAAGTGTCTAAGGCGCACAGCACACTGCGCGTGCGCCAGTCATGAGCATGTCGGTGACGCGAACCCATAAGATTTTCCCCTACCAACAAGTGCCCAGCATGGCTAAAGAAGTTTTCACTTTAAAAATCTCTGTCACTTGGTTAATTGGTGATCATATTTTTGAAATTGGGGGAAATTTGACACCCTTCATTACATCATTAAGTACTGTGACCACAAATTTCCCAATTGGTTAAAGATTTTTTTCTCCAACGTGACCTTACATAGCCGTGCTATTAATCCCAGTCACAAATCGAGCAAAAAACTTTGCTGATAAACTGAAAATTAATGTGGTTTCAGTCGGTTTGAGAAATTGATGTCACCTAAAATTTGACTCGCCAAAAAGGGGAAAGTATTATATACACAGTGCGGCAAATAAGTTTTAAGACTGTGAAAAGTTTTAAGACTGTGTGTCCGTAAAAAGAAATGGAAAAAAGAAATTAATTCCTGTTTTGGTATTTTATTCAAAATGGGATCGTCCGGCTTTAATGCACTTGTTACAGCGATTTATTAAAGAATCGAAAGCCTATTGCAAATCACTTTGTGGAATGGCCTGCAAAGCATGCGTCGAAGCTACTTGTAAGGTCAAAATATCCTCAAAATAACACCTTTTTTAATTTCATTTTAAGTTTTAGAAAAAAAGAGTAGTCACACACAGGGTGCTAAATAGGGTGAATACGGTGGATGGTTCAACACACAGACATTATTTTTTTGCCAAAAATCGACGAAAAACAAGAGAGGTGTGACTGGGTGCATTGTCGTGTAACAAACACCAGCTGCTTTCAGTGCGATATTCTGGAAGAATGTGACGAATTTTGGCCACCAAACGCTTTAAAAACAGCTAAGTAGTACTGACCCGTGATTGTTTGTCCAGTTTGAACAAAAATCTTTGTGGATAATATCCCTAGTATAGAAATTTAATAAGCATTGGTTTGATTTTACATAGAGTTTCCCTTGTTTTTTTTTTTTACTTGCGATGAATTTTTTGACTTCCATTCCACACTTTGTCGCTTTGTTTCAGTGTCATATTGGAAACACTAAGTTTCATCATCTATAACAATGAATTTCAAGAAGTTTGGATCGATTTCATCGGTTGAAATGATATCTCTGCAATGTGCACTTATGGCTTTTTGTTTAGGCGATAAAGTGTGCGGAACAAATTTACCACAAACTTTTGTTTTGCCTAAATCTTCATGAAGGATGGTTCGAATAGTTTCTTTGTTGATGTTTAAAGAGTCTGCAATGATTCCTCATGACGCACAGCGATGGTTTGCCACGAAATTTCGTACTTTCTCAATAATTCTAGATATTCTAGATGAAATTGGTCTTCTACTACGCTGATCCTCTTCTACCGTATCTCTTCCATCCGAAAAACGTTTATGCCACACAAAAACGTTTGATCTACTTAAACAACAGTCACCGTCAACTTGTTTCATGAGTTGGTATGCTTCCGAAGCACTTTTACCAAGTTCTGCGTAAAATTTTATTACAGCTCTTTATTCCATCTTAAAAAATCAATGTTAAAAAAAATTCACTTCTGTAATAAACGCTTGTCTTCTCTTAACTAACTGAGCACAACTTGTTAGCAGTGCGCCAGTAGATTATGGACATTATGACGCATGTGCATTTGAACTCATGGCGCCATTACAGCCTGCGCTATAGGACGAGTCTTAAAACTTATTTGCCGCACTGTGTACTACCCTTAGCAAGTTATTTCAAAAGATAACTCATTTTGTTATGATTCCAAAATGGTACACTTTCTACTTTTCTGTTCATTATTTTTAACAACTTTTTTTTACAGAATGACTTCGGTTAAAAAAAACTCAATTTTAAGTATGTAACTCTCAAATTAAACGATACATTTAAAAATGAAACCGAAAACATTTATTGAATAATTTAATGAATTAAAATGTTAAGAGATATTTGCCTTCTAAATTCTTTTAAGCCAATCGAAAATGTAATTAAACCGCGCCAAAGGATTCCTCAAGCAGTGGAAAATAAATTTAGCTAGTTACTCAGGACTCATCAAGCGATCACTTTAAAACAGATGTACAGCCTGCATTCGCACTGAAAAGCAAAACCTTCGAACATTGAATTTATTTAATTATCACAAAAATGTTTTCCGTCTTATTTTTAAATTGATTCATCAGTTTGAGTTACACACTCAAGATTAAGTGTTTTTATAATTAAGTGAGAATTTGAAAAAAAAAACCTGTCAATAATTTATAAGAATAAAAATTGAGCAAATGTGACATTTTGGAATCTTACCTCAATGGGAGGGAAGGGGGGTCATCTTTCGAAATAACTTTTCTAGGTTAGCATGTAACAGTTTTCTTTGGCGGAGAATCAAATTTAGGTGACGTTTTCACAAACCGTCTCAAACCAGCAACATTTTTCGCTCTATTTGTAACTATGATTAATAGTACTGCTATGTATGAAGACGTTAGTGAAAAAGTCAATGTTAAATTACGGAATTTTTAGTTTCAGTACCTAATGATGGGATGGAGGGTGTCAATTTTTAAGAATACTCTAGACACATTACTTAAATCAAAGGTCATGCTCTGCTGAGACTTCAACAGTGGGCAGAGCACAACGCTATGACTGTTAGTGTTGTGAAAACAACATTTCAACTGTTCACACTCTCTATCAAACCTTTTGGAAATAAACCTTTTCTACAATACCCCCCCCCCCCGCAGAGTAGCGTTTTTCAAACTGTGGGGCGCGCCCCCCAGGGGGGCGTGATAGCTCTGCAAGGGGGCGCAAGCATATTGAAAACAAAAGATTGCTTTAAAAAATTATTAATTTACTGAAAGTAAACAAACAAAATACATTGTGACATAATAAAAAATAACATTAACATTTACATCATTCTTGTCTAAAGAGTGCGGCCCAAAAGCCTATAAAATGCGGCCCAAACAAAAATTATAAAAATATTTAAATTTACACATTTTTATTTAAAAAAATTAATGTTTGCAATAATTTTCATATACAATCGATAGTCCCTGCCATGGTTGGTAAAAATGGGGTACTCGTTAAAATGGTTAATAGTGAAGCCGTCGCTGCCGGCAATATGATCTTGATGGCATATCATCAGGGCAATTTATGTGGAAAAATTTTTAAAATGGAAAGTGTATTAAGCGTTGTTATAAAAACCATTAACTTTATAAGAGCAAAAGGACGTATAGTCGTACACAATTTCAAGAGTTTCTTAAGGTAATGGGCACTGAATTTTCAAATGTTATTTATTATACAAAAGTAAGATGCTCAGTAAGGGGAAAATGCTCAAAAGATTTTAAGATGTTACAACTGAAATACAATTATTTATGGAAAAAAAAGGGAAACCTGAGACTGAATTTGAAGCCGAAGATTTGGTTTTAGATTTAGCTTTTTTAGTAGACTTAACAGAACATCTGAATGATTCAAATTCGAGACTTCAAGGAAAAAACCAGTTTATTAATAACATATTCTAAACAATAACGTTATTGTTTAGAAGAAAGATAGTCTAAAGAAAGTTAAAAGTTTGGCCCAATCAAATTAAAGTAAAAGATTTGACACTTTTCACTACTTTGGCTGCACACGAAACAATAAGTTGCACAAAATATGTAAAATATGCTGCATTAATTTTCGATTTAATTCAAGAGTTTGAAAAAAGGTTTCAAGATTTTCGAAAAAATGAAGAGTATTTCGGCATATTTTCTACCCCGTTTTCTCTAAAAATAAATAAATTACCTCCAAATCTTCAAATGGAATGCATTGCACTGTAAAGTGACATTCGACTGAAAGAAAAATTTGGGAATGTTCCTTTATACCGGAGTTTCATAAAGATTACTCACCCCGCGATAAATATCCTCATTTTCCCAATCATGCTTTATTAATGTCTTCAACTTTTGGCAATACCTATATTTGTGAACAATTATTTTCAAAAATGAAGCATACAAAAAACAAAAATAATACAAAGATCACTAACACAAACATCTTGAAAATGAACTAAGAATTGCAACTTCGTCTATGAACCTGATATTTTTCCATTTTTATGAAATCCAAACTAAATGTAAATCGAACTTTTACAAATTTTAAATAAATATGTACCTATTCATGTCTAATTCAAATTAAAGAAATTTATAATAAAGAGAAGAAAAATTTATTTTAATAAAATTACATAAAGTTAATTTTTGACAATTTCTTTAAAAAAAATGTGCGGCCCAGAAATTTTTTTTTTTTGCAATGCGGCCCACAAGCAGTCATTGTTCACAGACACCCATGATTTACATTAATATAATACACTTATAAACGCATCAGTTCTACACAAAGTATTTTATAATTAATTTAACAATACTGAATAAGAACAAGTTTAATAATTACCAGTGAGCCCATGAGATCTTATCACATATAAAATTGTATACAAAAATTAACACTTATCTTGATAATTTGTACGGTTTATATTTAATCCCTTAACCCTGCCGGTTAAAAGATACGCGATTCACTACCCAATGCCTCCGTTTTCCACGTAAGCGAGCGTATGTGATGTATTGGGGGAGGAAAAGGAGTAAATAAGGAAATCCTCTGATCTAAGTAAATCCTTCGCAAACACACACACACTGTCAATGTCCTTTTATTGCATTCCAAAGCCTTCGGAATAATTTTATGCGTAGCAATGCACAGAAAAGATCGTACTTCGGAAAGACGTATATATACGTCCGGGTCATTTAACGCACCAGTTGAGCGAGACGTATATATACACCGGTGGCCCTTAAGAGGTTAAAGTCGTATTGTAGCTTTAGTATTATTGTTATTGTATGGAGGGAGTGCGATGAAAATTATGATTGAATATTGGGTCGCAAATACTCAAAGTTTGAGAAGCACTGCCCTAGAAGGTAGTGACATCTCCAAATACCTGGGAGTCTCATTAGATAGACACCAGACATGGAAGCCTCACATCAGCCAATGTGCTGAAAAGGCATTAAAAAGGACAAGATTACTCATGAGATTAACAGCTACAACTTGGGGATCAAACCAAGATGTTCTCAAGACCACTTACAAGTCTTATATCAGACCAGTCCTTGAATTCGGGGGTGAAGTGACTATAACAGCCAATAAATGCACTACCAAAGTACTTGATCGTGTACAAAATATTGCATTAAGGACGATAACCGGTGCTGCTAAGCCCACCCCAATTGCTGCAATGGAAGCACAGTCCCAAATAGAAGTACACAGAGAAAAATCTGTACTGTGTTTTTGGGAGCGCTCCAGACGTATAAACACAAGTATTGGGAAGTTACCAAAGAGCTACAGACCGACTTCAGACCCAGCGAACACCTATAACCTGCTATCAGAATCTATACACAAAATATGGTATCACCCTTGGCGAACCTGCCCCACTAAACACATATCAGGACTTTTTCCAACATCTACCTGAAGCGGAATACTGCCTAACTGATCATTTCCCGAAACATACATCGTTGGACTCAGAACTAAGAAGTGCTGCTCTCCAAACCATCTACGAGCAATACCCTAGATCATCTTGATTTCATATGTATACAGATGGCTCCTCCATGCCGGGAACAGGTGAAGCGGGTGCTGCCTACTATTGTCAAGAGCTCTAGGGTTACTCTGCCGTAGGAGTCTCTCTTAGTAATTATGATAATGAGGTGGCTGCTGTACATTCTGCAGCATCTCAGCTTGAAAATTGTAATAACCCTGCAAAAGCGGTCTTTCTGGTTGATTCCCAAGCCGCTATTCAAACCCTCTTCCGTAACTCTCAAACAGATTGTAAGAGAACTATTGACTGGCGGAAAAATTGAACTATTTGTTGAGCCTTGGGTGGACTCTAAAGTTCCAATGGATCCCGAGCCATGTTAACATCAGCGGTAACGAAATGGCTGACAGGCTAGCAAAGCAGGGGACAACTCTCCCCAGCCCAAAGAACCCAGCATGCTCCATTCTGCCAAGTCCCAAATAAAATCAGCAGTAGAAAGATGTAACTGTCAGCGGCTGCAGAGGCTCTCTATGGGCAAGAATTGCGAAAGCCTCGTTTCCAGAGGCCCCCTCAATCACAACCTACCCCGTGCAGTTAGTGTAGCACCTTTTAGGATGAGGACAGGGCACGATTATCTTGCCGCACACCTTCACCGCATCAATGTCCTACCATCACCAGAGTGCCAGCTTTGTGGCTACGGTACGATGGACGCTAAACACCTAAGGACTTGCTCTGCTCTAGACCACAGTAAAAACTATCAAAACAGCATTTTCAAGGAGGCCCATCTCTACTGGTCAGGGCGTCACCTAATGGCCCAACAGCCAAGGGTGGGCGTTGGCTAAGAAGAAGATATTACTTAAAAATGTTATACAGAATTTTTTTTTATTTTCCCAGAACATATGACCCCTTTTTAACCTGCAATCGCTTGACGTTGAGTTTCGAGACACCCTGAAGAGACATATCGACATCAATTCAATTGAGTGAGTGCTTCATAAACATTGCACTCAACGCTAAATTCTATTGCGGACGGGCCTAATGATTTTGAACCAAGGTCAAATGATAAGGAGGGCACCTGAGTCTACATCCCACTCTCTAAATTTCCATACCACGTTAATATGAGGTTTTTGAGTCACAACAGATTTAACGTGCACTAGCCCCTCTGCACAGCCTGTCTTCAATGTCATCATGACTCAAACTTGCGACTCGACAACGCCGGCTATGAATTAGTGACCATGACCATTAGGGTACCATGGCCACATCAATTCAATTGAGCTAATCATTAAATGTAATATTTACAAATCAGTCTCTGATAGCAAATATAATTTAATAGGACAGTGTGAAAAAATCTTTATATAAGGAGCAACAATGGCAGTGTTTACAAAAATTTGAATTTAACTGGAAAGAAAAAATTCATTTTAATACATACACTTTGTTACAAAAGTTAAGAGTAATGGTTATCTCTTTCAGAAAGGCATGAATTAAAAGACCGAATGGAATAAAATTTGACCCAAATGGTTCAAAAGTTATAATAAAGAAAGAAACAATTGAGGAAAAGCATAAAATCTAATTTATTGATTTATGAATGCAAATAACACAAAATGGCAAAATTTAAAAAAAGCATGAGGTTCATTCATTTGCTGCAAAAAAAAAGATGACAACAAAATGTTAAATTTAGTAGGGATTGTGTGAACACATTTTGCTTCAAAATTATACTGACAGCAATGTTTCATATTAAAATTATGGTTTGGGTCAATTGTAATGACAAATTTTGCCAAACCTGCAGCAAAATGGTTTGGAGTTCAGATACGTTTTTTGGTGAAGGCCTTCCATCCAAATGCGTCGCAAACATGCTCAGTCAGATTTAGGGCAGGAAATCTTGCTCAGCATTGAACGTGCCTGGTGTCTTCATTTTAAGTATGTATATTCCATTATGAGTTGAAAATAAAGTGGAGCCACATTTTCGTCCAGGAATAAAACTGCGGACCAGAAGCACCATCAAAATGATGGACATGAGGTTTCAGAACTTCATCTTACTTTTTCCCTTTAACAGAGCCTCCTCTGAAAACAGCAAGGTTGGTGCCTCTGATAGGTATGATGCCCTCGAATGTAAAAATAAAGATGGTAACATGTTCCATTCTGATTACGCCGTCATGCAAGATTGTTTCTTTCTGTAAACTAAATCCTAATTCCTCTGAGAAGATCATATTTTCTATTTTCGACACTCTCGAATGCATCATTAACATACCATCTTTCGCAGACAAGTCAATGATGCACAACCAGCTGGATGCGTGGTATACAATACAATACCTTGAAGTTTTCTGCAGACTGTTTGCTAGAAAAACATTGATCTTGTGATTGCAGCATGTTCCTAAAACAATTGTCTCCCAAACATCATCATGTAACCACCAAAAATGTTTCATCAAGCAGTTGCTTTTGGTCGACCTGTTACAATTTGTCTGTAACTGCTTCCAATGGTTTGGTACCGATTATATGGGTAGAAAATTATACACTGTGCAACATTAATGAAACTGTAACATTTCATTCAGTGATCGCTCGTCGGTTTTCTAACATTCCAAATGACTCAGTCTTTGAAAACAAACCAGTTTGTCTTCCTTGAGCCATAATCAATACTTTGTCACAGTTAAAATACACACATTCTCACAGATTGTACAAACAACCAGAATCGGAAACACTTTTACTTCACTTGAGTTGCAGCATTCCCAAAAACTTTTTTCACCATGTCACTAAAAAATAAATGTAAATATACAATCATTAATTAACACTAAAATACGATGTATGTACGGTTTTTAGTTTTTCTCTTTTATTTAACACTTTCGTCTCTACAATTTATCAATTATTCTGTATATATATATAAGTATGAGTGTGTATATCAAAAGCAGGCAGATTTAATATAAAGTACAATAATTCAAATAAGTAAAATACATAATATCTTAGTACAATAGTAAAATTACATCCCGAAAACAATTATCAACAAGTAAATAATATTGAAATAGCTATTTTTGGTACGGATACTCTCCAGCATTATTTTCGATTTCTAGCATTTAAGTGTATATCAATGTATTAGAAGAAATAATGCATATATTTATATACATTGTAAAGTTAATGAGTTTTTTAAATGTACAAAGCATCAAACGTGAAAAAGCAAAATGTCACTTTCTACAAACTGTTTGTTTTTCAATTTAAATATTTTTCTGCAAAAATCTGCAACCCTATACTTTTATTCATTAAGTTTCAGCTTTACAGTTAAGTACCATAATCAAAAGCCTTTTTGTGTGTGTGAGTACTATAGTATAAAATTAAATTGAAAATTAATAATATCTTTTAATATAATAAATTATGTCAAAACTGAATATATGATGCTTCAAACTATATATAAATGATTTCTAATAACCAAAAATCAAGTTTTCAAATATATGACTGTATTTTCTATTTATGATATTGAATTTGAAGGATTTTAAGGCATAAAAGACATTCTATTTAAAAATTTAACAGAACTGATGCTGATTTAACAGCTATCAAATGCGACTCAAGAGCTATTAAAAACAGATCTTGCATATAATTAAGATACTCTTTCTAATGATGTCCATTTTGGCACACATTACTCTCCTTATTTCTACAAGTCTCGTATTGAAACTGGTCCGTAAGACCATTCTATTTATAAACTCATTGTTCAACATTAAAGGAATTCTGCTTTTAGATGATTATCTCCAGATGTGAGAAAAAGGATTTTCATATTAGGTATAAGTGGAAAAAATATGGAAGAAAACAAACATAGAACAGTCATGGTATAAACATAATTAAATTATGGTTCATTAGAGCTGGAAAATATAAAAAGAGAGGTTACGTGATAGAACCAAATAATTCATTAAGAGGTAATACAGTCCTCTCTTTTGATTACATAGATTTTGCAACTGCTTTTCCTAGAGCATCTTAAATATGCACTACAGGGATAAATCTGGTGATCTAACTAGCCAGTTTATTCAGCCAAATTCTTCCCTTTCCAGAATTCGTTAGCCAGATACGCTATAAGTTGGCAGGCATTGTCATCCAGAAAAAAAGAAATTACTGCCAACAGCAACCATGAAAAGACAAGCATAGGGCTTCAAAATTGCATTTGTATATCTCACAACAGTCACAGACCCCTAAGTAGATTTGTGCGCCTGTTTAATATGACGCCAACCCCCAGGCATTAAACCTCTACTGCGACAGCAATCTCTTTCTCAAATGTTGAAAGATATGTATCAGGCCTCTAGATTTTTCCAGATAAAGAATATGTCCAGAATTAATGGTTAGGCAAAATTTTGACTCATCAGGAATCAGAACGCGGTCTTCCCTAATATAGACACCAATGTAGATGCTCTCTGAGACTTTTGAGTGCACTGAAGTGGAACAAACAGTAATTTTTTTTTCAAAAGGACCACGCTCATGTAACCTATCTGGAAACAGTAATACTTAAAACTTGGTTAAAGGTTCTTGTGGCTGCAAGGCAATCCGAGCTTGAAACTAACCAGCATCAAATCTACTAATACAAATGTTGATTACTCCTTTTAACTCTATTTGGTTTTGAATTTCACTGAATGCTTCAAAATAACACTACAAATGTCCTCAAGATGTATAAACTAATGAAAATCGAACATGGACATGTACACTTATAAAGCATATTCTTCTAAATACACACATGTGCACTTAAAAATATACATCTTCCTTAGAAATAGTTATTTCTCGTTCAGTACTTTTCATGAAATTTCAATGAATCCAACCAGTTTTCACAAATGTTTTATTGAACAAATAAGTACTACTGTTGTAATTAATTAAAAATGATTTATTTATCAAACTTGACAATGCTACTTAGTTAAGTGAGTATAAAGTTCCTTTAAAAGTATTTTTTTTTTATGTTTGATGCAAGTACATAGATTTCTTAAATGTGACATTTAAAAAAATGAATATAATTGTTTAAATAAATTGTTTTGTTTGCAAAGCTGCAAAATTATTAATAATTATTTACAAAATACCGTTATTCTTATAAATCAATCAAAAAAATTTATCTATCACCCATGATATTTTTATCCTCAGTTAAAAATTTTGCTGAATACTGACAAGTGAAATCGCTACCTATAAGAAAACCTTTCACAACATTTTATTTATTACATCCCTATGAAATAAAGATTGATAGTACAAATGATATATATATATTTAAATATGATACAAGTACCCCTTACGAAATTTTTTTGAGTGTTTGTTACAAAAATATTTAACAAACATCTTTTTTTTAAAAAAAAAATAATAATTTACGCACTATCCCATCAATGATTTTTTTTTAAAAAAATTCAACACATATTCATCTAATTATAATTATCATCATGTTACATTCTTGCATATTGTAACATTATAACAAACAGTTAATATTGTAATGATGATGAGATTGTTCATTATATATAACTCCCCTATATCATCATTATTTCAACACTATTTACAATTAAAAACTTTATACTAAAATGCAAGTAACCTTATTTTCCTCTCCTTATAAAAATTCGCTTAGAATTTGCACATTAAAATAAATTTTACAATACATTGTTACGTTTTTTATGATTACAGAGAGGATTTCCTCTTAATACTTCAATATATTCAAGGTAAACCCTTCGGTAACTGTGCATAAATATATTACATAAAAACACAAACTTATATAAATATAAATAACTATTCTGCTACTGATAAGTATTACATTTTTTATAACTTGAAAAATTAAGAATGGGAATAAGAAATTAAGAATGTTACTAATTTAAGAAATCACAAAATAAATTTCATTGCATCTTTCATATCTAGAATTATATGTTACTGTGTTTTTGAAATTTAACTATTTAACTTAATTCCAAACTGGAAAAATAAGATAAAATTTTTTTTTGAAGTTCCCCTTTAATATTTTTACATAATTGTTTTTAACTTATATTTTAAGTAAAATTTTAATTCGCACATGTTATATTATATTTATAACAAACCACCATCCATAAAAATTGAACATTAAAACATAAAAAAAACATATTCAATATAAATTAAATTAAGTTATTCATATAAAATATAAATATATGGAATAATAATGTGAAAGTAATTTTTAATATGTATGCATGTAATTGAAGAGTTTTGCAATGAAAAACAAAAAATTACATTGAACATTATAACACTTTTCAAACTTCAGCTTCATCATTATTATCAGCAACAAGAACTTCTCTGTTTTCATAAGTCCAAAATCCATTTAAATCAATCAATATGCTAACCACAGTATCACCTTGCCCACTGAAAAAATAAGAAACAGGAAAATGTAAAAGAATGTTGCTATGTGCATAATATATAAAAAAGAAGTTTTGGCTCATTTTTAAAAGAAATCCAGAAAATTAATAATTATAAAGGCTCTATATTTTAAAGCAATAACTTGAATATCAACATATAACTCATATATTTATATGCAAAAGAAATAAATGTGAATAACTATAAAATTATAATTTACAATCAATGTGTTCATTTAAAATTTGATCAAAAAGATATTTCTAAATACACTGATGTATTTTAACTAAACTTATGCAAAAAAATTAGTTCTTTTCACAGCAATAGGAATCATTAATAAAATGTTTCTAAGAGTGTCCTCAAAAATTTCTGGATATCATAAAAACATAGGTAAAAAAAAGGAATTCAAAAACTCTCAGTAAGCTTGTAATATACTTTCTATCTTTTAAGATACAAAATATAGAATTACTTCACAGCCAAAATAAAATTAATTTTTATACTTCTAATGATTTTTATTTTTGAAAATATTCTTTCAAAAAATACGAGATTCTATACGTTTAATTACTCAGAATTAAGAATTTAAAATAATAATTTAATAGAATCAAGTAGTTTCTTTTCTATAGACAAAAATATTTCACACCAAGGTCCAATTACATCTCACAACAGTGGCAACAGTATATCCCCACATTGCAGGAAGGGGGGCAGGATTCTAGGGGTCCTTTAGCCTGATTGATGCCAAGTACGTATTTAACCAGTTTATAAAATATTAAAGGCAAAACCTGACGTTGCAGTGGGCCTTAATATTCTCCATTACGTAACTGTCTTACAATTATGTTGTGAGCAAATAAAAAAAATCTGCATAATAAATAAAACTCCATTGGTAAGAGTATAATCAGTCCATAAATTGTACTACAGAAAATAAAAAATAAACAACTATTTTTATACAACTGTTGTCATACATAAATTCTGTAGAAAGAATGGCAATTTTGTCATAATAAACTTTTTACCATATTTCACCAATTTTGAAATATTTCTTTAAGAAAAAAATTCAAAAAGTTTAGAATTTACTCCACATTTATAACACTGTAAGATCTAATAAATAAGAATATAATAATGTAAATGTCCATATTGTTAAAAAAACTGTTGATTAATGTTTAATGTAAAGTGACTTCTTCATACATACCTATTTTTTAAACAATTACATTGAGTTTTTATACATTTGCATGATAATATTATACTTCACTATACAAGGCATTCCAGAACTCAATTGTTAAAATACATTTGATGAAACATGATATGATTGAAAAATTTTCTACAGAGAAAAAAGTTGTATGGACTCTGTGTAGTTATTTAACATTTAACAAATAAAATAAAGCCAAATTACTCAATTGTTTATCATGAGGCATATCTTTAAAAAAAGCACAATACAAAGGGAAAGTACTTTTTACAGTATCCATGAAATTCTAGTAATCCAAAAATTTTAAAAATTAAAAATAAATACACTTAATTTTCACAATTCTCATTGCATCTCAATAAAATTAATTATGAATCTTAATGGTATAAAGGGAAATAAATTATGGGGTTAATGGATTAATTAAAAAAAGATTCACATAATGGAATCAAGATTTGTTTCCCTCTATTTTTAAATTAAAGTAAATGGTCATGATAGTTTATGTTAAGAATTTCATTTCAATTGAATCTGATCATTAATCCTGGAGATATTTAACCCTAGAATGCTACCCTTTGAAAAACTTACGGAAATGATACCCATTCATCTCCCAGACGACCTGCGTTTTGGCATGCTTAAAACGTAATTTAAAAGTTAATAACATAAAAATTATACTACCTGCAAATGGTTTCATGGCATCCAATCTTCACATAAACAAGAAAGCAAAATTTATTATTTTTTTGAAGCAATCCTTGAATATATCAACATGATGCTCTAGAATATAATAATAAACAAAATTTGCATGTCATTCTACGCAACTTACATGGGCAAAAAGCACAATGTTTCTTTTTTCTTTAGTTTCCGATTGTTTAGGTGGTTCAATGTTCTGCTCCAATTTCATAAGTTCACAAATAATTGCCCTTGTTTATCCGGGCAAAGTTGCTACATTTAGACGTTTTTCCATCCAATGCGCAAGGAGATCTTCACTTAGCTTTATCACAAACATTCTTCCAGATTTTATCCAAACTTTCTGCTTCTTCAGATTTGCAAGCCATATTATGCACACATATAACATGTGCATTTAATTGACTCACATTTATCATGCCATAAAATACGCCAAGAGGCCATCAACGTGTTTTTCTACTGCATTGCATGTTGTTACACCTCTGATCTAATGTGTCTAAGGGCTCCTTTCGTTGAAATATAAAATTAAATTATTTCCGATTTTTTCCACTTTCTTCATTTATATTCGGTTTTTCTTTGAATGTAGGTAGAAGAACAACACGTTTTTGAAGTGTAACTTCTATGCTCACGGAGTGAATGGAAAATTTGCCCAGTTTTGCGTAACAGGGAGAAAATGAACGGAAGTAGTGATTTCCCCCAAATCGTCACAACGGTGAGGAAATAGCGAGCGGTTGAAAAAGACAGCGGGGTCAGGAATATATTATTTACCTCAGAACCAGCCTAGAGGCATCTAGGCTTCTTCAGTTAGCTAGTGAACCTATGAGAGGGAGTAAACAGAGTGAAAAAAGAGAGGGGTTCGCCTTTGCTAAAAATAGCATCAGCGGTCAGGAGTTGGTGGTGGGGAATTCGTTTCGGTAGAAACGAAGAAACTGCAGCTTTTCTACATTCGTTCTTCACGTGGTTGGGTTTTCGATTCGTTTTACTTGATGGGGGGGGGACACCCTGTGACTTGAGGCATATCCGTGAAAAAGTTGGATGATTGCCCGTCTTTCCAATTATTCGACTCCTCCCCCTTTGCTCACCAGACCAGGGGACATTTGTCAACGGTTATATGTGTTGCAATGTTTGCGTTATGGTGTAAACAAAATAGCTCTTGAAGCAAAAGCGAGCCTTTTTAAATATTTCCTTAGATTGTTGGCCACGTGGTGATGTTTTCGGCAGCTAATTTGTTTTTTTAATTTTCATTTGCGTTGAATTATTATTGATTCTAATCAGAATGCCTAAATCAAATGCCCAAAGAGGAAAAGAATTTTGTGAAAGAAAAGAAACACTACCAGAAAGTCCAGTCGAAAAAGTGATAAGAAAACAGAAAAATAGTGCAAATTCATCAAGCGCTACTGCCAAATCTCGATCAGAGTACATGAGAGAATATCGAGCACGGAAAAAAACATTGCAAAATATTCTCTTAATGCCGAGTTTAATGACTGATGATGGGAATGCTATTGAGACTCATCTAATACCAGCACAGATTAATACGGACTTTGTGAACCACCCTGAACAGTCAACAAGTACAGAGCTCTCAACAAGTCTAGTAAGTGTTGGAACTGATGCATGTAAATCGATAATAAATTGTATCTTACGTTACAAAGACTATGATTCCCATAAAAATGCTCACAAAGATTTACAAAAGCGATTCGTTGATAATTCCTTCGGTCACGGGTGTTCGATTTGTGATAGATTATGGTTTAGAGATGATTTGAGACCGCCTGTTGCTGAGCATAAAAATATTTTACTGGGAATTAATTTAGAAGACGTTAAAGCATGCTACAGTTGCCGACAAAGTTTAAATAGGAAAAGTATACCAAATTTATCAAAATATAATGGTTTTGTATACCCAGAAATTCCAGCACATCTTCCTACTTTGGATATGGTATGAGAAAGACTCATTTCTCCACAAATACCTTTCATGCAAATTAGGCGATTGAGATATGTACATGATCAGTTTGGAATATTAGGACAAATAATTAATGTTCCAGTATCCGTCAATCGACTGCCACGGAATATTGATGATGATTACTGTGTCAATGTTCACATCAAATGGAGGAAAATTCACAGAACTAGTTATCTGATGGATTTGGTTACTAAAAGAAACATCAAAACATGGTTGCAATATTTAGTAGCTACTCCACTGTATAGAATGTATGATGTTACAATCGATGATAGTTTCTTCAATTTCAAACAGAGTGCGTCTCAAGTTCTTCAAGATGAAATCAGTGAAAATATAACTATAGAAGAGAGTCTTACAGCCAAGCAACAGACGTTGTTATGGAATGAATAGAAATATCTTCGTATTGCTCCTGGAGAAGCGAATGTACCAAGAAGCTTGCTATTTGATGAACATGCTGAGGAGCTCTCTTTCCCAGCAATTTACTTGGGTCATTTTAGAAACTTCAGGCAAGGAGTTAGAGTTACACTATTCATGATGCCCATGAGTGAATTAAGACGTGTTGATCGTCGTGGAGTGACCCCACATCATTTGCTATATATGGCAATGAAAATTATGCGATTGAGAGTTCCAGATTCGCTTACGGTTGCCTATGAATTTTGAATTTTATTTGAATTTAATAAGTTCCCCCAGCAGTTTAATATATTTAGATGTATTTCTGCACTTACGACTAACGATGCCAAAGTTTCACTTCAATCACGTGGCATTCCACGCACCACTTTTTTTGTTTTATACGATAAAAGAATTTTATATAGCTTGGTCAAAACAATACATAGAAGTTCCTACACTTCAAGATCTCAATTCTAAGAGTTCAGGAGGAATTTTTTGTTTATTTTCCCGAATAGTTCCAACAACTGTGAAATTCATTGGAATCTTCAGAAGTTTTTCAGCTTTCCGATTTATACTCAGAAATAAAATTTTCATCATCACTCAAATCTTTTAATAATTCGCGGATAGTCCAAAAGTTTTCTCCGCGAAAATATTTTGACATCGTCCCGACAACACAGGGAAAAAAACTAAGACAGCTTCTCAATTCCAAACACTACTGCTACCCATTTGTCTCTAACTAACATTGCTCTAAAAATACTACATGCGAAAATATTTTGAGAAAAAGAATTATCCTTATCTGTAGTAGCCAAGGTCATATGAAGGTACTGAGTAATACGTTGCATTTCCTGCTTTTGGAGGGAGAGTACAAGGCTATTTGTAAAAGGTGTAGTCTGCTGGACGAATGGGTAGCATTCTAGGGTTAAGAAAAACTCTAAAGAGGCTCACATATTATTATCCTTAAATACTAATGATTCATATTTTTTCTTGACACTGAGAGAGAGATGAGACTGATAATTAAAATTTATAAACTAGTGCAAGGTCTTTGTAAGTCTTCATGATTTGTTTTCTGATTGTTATTTCAAAACTGAAAACTCCTTTTTCGAAGATTGCATAAAATTTTAAAGATATTCATGATAAATATATTTTTGCAATAAATAAATAAATAAACGTTTGCATGTTTAAAACTTATTTTCTTAAAAACTGTTTTCAATAACTTTTTTTTATCAAAACAATATTGCCTTTTATATATTTTGGGAGTTGGAGGAACGTATATCCATTAAAGAGCAAAATGATTCATGAGTGTTGAGTAAAAATTTGTATCAACAAATACTTGACATTCTTTTAACATTGTTGGTCCAATTTTTTTTTAAAAAAATTATTACTCAAAAACATACAAGCAGAACCTTTTTCATGAACAGATAAGTGAACAAAACTAATATCAACAAAGAAATTGTTTTTAAAGGTTAACTAAATAATAATTTCATTTCATTTGAGTCATTAACACTAACAAAGATTTTGAATAGATATCATGAAAATACCAAAAGTTATTAAGCCTGTTGCAATTTCTTTTTGATGATTATACAATAATTACACAGCAAATAGTGTACTAAAACCAAAAAAATGTAAAATACAAATAAAAACAGACCACAAAATTAAATCAAAAAGCGTGACTTTAGATAAATTAGAAGGCTTTATCATATCAAAAATTTCATCTTTGACATCTTCAAACAGAACAGGCTCCTGTCCATGAGCTTTCATTTGATCTTGAATAGCCTAAAAATTAAATACAAAGCATATAACATTTACATTGAAAATACGTATAAGTATAAATTTCAGTACAAAGTTGTATAAATTAGTTAAAAATATAAGTAGGGTAGTTTTTGCATCACAAAAACACTTAAACCTTGCATTAAAAACATTTTTTTCAACATAAAAAATTAATGCTATTGTTAAGAGGATGTGTGTTGGAGTGGCAAAGTAAAAATGGCAGGATTATAAAAATAAACTTTATTTCCAACACAACAACCAAAATAAAATGTTCGGATATATATATTCCCTTCGTCAGAGGGGAATTCTGGGAGGACAGAAGAAATGCCAGAAGACATTTCTTCCGACCAATGAGATGCAAGGGATCAAGAATCTACACCGTTAGTAAGAATCCGATATGATGATTAATGGTGATTTATGATGATCCGATATTATGAAAGTACACTACAGAGTATCGCCCCAGTGACGAAGGGAACGGCATAAAAATATATACAAAAATAAAGCACTGCAAAATACATAAATTGCACACACAAAAAAAAACAATTATTTATACACAATACGATTAGAGATATAAATTATACTAAGAAAAAATTTGAATTAGTAAGTCAATCTTTTAGGAAAATGTACATGTCTACCAGAACGTGTGGTTCTAGTATTTTTATCAACAACAGTTTAATCTTCAATTTGTTGCTTAGTGAGAGGTGGTGCGAAATCTGAACATTCCTTTTGTGAATTAAAGTCTTCTGAAAATTCAAAAGCTGGCTTGCATCTGTCTATAGTGACAGTTACATTTTTATTATTTATATCAATGACAAAATTTTTATCGGATCTACTTTTAACCAAATGAGGTCCAGTATAAGGAGGGGTTAAAGGGGGTCGAATTTTGTCATTTCTAAGAAAAACGTGTGTGCATGAATTTAATGATTGATGTACATAACTTTTCGTACAACTGTGAGAAACAGGGGATATTGAGCTAAGTTTTCTCTCATCATAGTTATTAATTTTGAAACATAAGTGGGGTTCACAGACGTCTGAAGAGATTCTGTAGATATGAGATCAGATGGTAAACGTAAAGTAGTACCATAAACTAGTTGAGAGCTTGTTGCTTTTAAATCGTTTTTCATTGCTGAACGTAATCCTAACAATACGATAGGCAAAATATCGGACCAACCAGTGTCCTCATGGGCAATAATAGCACTTTTGAGATGCCTGTGGAATCGTTCTATCATTCCATTACTTTGGGGATGGTAAGAAGCTGAATGGGTTCTATGGCTGCCCAACATGTTTGTAAGCTCTCTCATTAGAGAAGATTCAAAATTTGTTCCTTGATCAGTTGTAATTGTAACAGGTGTGCCGAAACGGGAAATCCAACCATTTAAAAGTGCACGAGCAGTGGTTTCTGCCAACATGTTTTCGGTAGGAATAACTTCAGGCCACCTGGTATACCTATCTATGATAGTAAAACAATATTTATATCCTCTGGATGGTGGATACGGTCCAATATAATCAATATGAATATGTGCAAATCGAGCATCGGGTAGAGCAAATGTGCTAAGTGGAGCTTTGGTATGTCTGAATACTTTCGCTCGCTGACATTTTTCACAAGCTCGAACTCAGTTTTTAATGTCTTTCCTCATTCCTGGCCAAAAGAAACGCTTAGAAATTAAATTAGTAGTAGCTGAAATTCCAGGATGAGATAGGAAATGCAAATTTTGAAATACCACTTGTCTGAGAATTTTAGGGACGAAAGGTCGAGGGGTTTCTAGTGATTTATCGCAATACAAAGAAACATCTTCAAGAGGAAAATATTGTTTTTCTAGTTTAATAGAAGAATCTGGTTGAAGGAAGGATTGAATTTCATTATCCTGAAGTTGGGTTTGAGCAAACTTTTTGTAATCTAAACTGGGTGGTTTTATAATTGCATCAATTTCTATTCTAGATAATGCATCTGCAACTTTGTTTTCTGTTCCGATTACATAGCGAATATCGGTAGAAAATTGTGAAATATAATCTAGATGTCTGAGTTGACGTGGGGTACATTTTTCTGGTTTCTGCTTGAAAGCATAAGTTAGAGGTTTTTGATCAGTATATATGCTAAATTCACGGCCTTCAAGCATGTGTCTAAACTTTTTAATTGAAGTATATATAGCTAAAAGTTCTCGATCATAAGTAGACCAATTTTGTTGAGTTTTAGAAAGTTTTAAAGATAAAAATGCTATTGGTTCCCAGTTACTGTTACAGAGCTGCATCAAGGAACTGCCAATGGCGAAATTTGACGCATCGGTCCAAACACTTAAAGGAGCACTAGGAATCGGATGCTTAAGAAGAGTTGCATCAGCTAATGCTGTGTTAGCAGCGATAAATGAATTTTCCGCTTCTTCAGTCCATTCAAGAGGGGTTTGAGGATTTTTAGATGCACGAGAACGTTTCTTTTTGTTTGTGTGACCTTCTAAAAACTTTATAAGGGGTGCTAAAATGTGGGCTGCTTTAGGAATGAATCTACGGTAAAAATTATACATTCCTAAAAATCTACGCAATTGTGTTATAGTATTAGGTCTAGGAAACTTTTGAATAGCATCGACTCGATCAGGAAGGGGTGAAATACCTTCGCTGGAAACTTGAAATCCAAGAAATTTTAAACTATCCACTCCGAAATTACACTTTGAAGGTTTAATTGTTAAGCCATAATAATCAAGTCTTTCAAAAAGTGCACGAAGATGAGTAGTATGTTCTTGAATATTTTCAGATGCAATTAAAATATCATCAATAAATGCATAAACACCTTTTAAACCACGAGTAACTTCATCAATAAATCTTTGAAAAGTACTAGCCGCATTGCACAAACCAAACTGCATCCGAGTGCTTTCGAAGAGACCAAATGGAGTACAAATAGCAGTTTTATGTATATCCCCGGAAGCAATCGGTATTTGGTGAAAAGCTTTAACGAGATCAATGTGAGAAAATATTTTTGCCCCATGTAGTTCACTTGTGAAATCGAGAATGCTAGGAATCGGATATTTATCCTTTTTAGTTTGAGCATTTAATGCTCTAAAATCGCCAACAGGGCGCCAATCATTGCTTTCCTTTTTAGGAACCATATGCAATGGGGAAGAATAATTACTGCTGGATGGGCGCATGTGGCCTAAATCCAGCATATGCTGAAATTCCATTTTCGCAATTTTTAACCTGTCTGGAGCCATGCGACGTGGTTTAGCGCAAACAGGTGGTCCAAAAGTATCAATATAGTGAACCACATTATGTTTAACTGTTTGGTTTGCACAAGGTGGTTTTACAATATTTGGAAAATCATTCAACAATTTAGAAAAATCATTATCAATAACATGAGTTTTAATAGAGAAAATATTAGAGTTTCTATCAATACAATTACAATTTAATTTTGTAGAAGTATCAAATAAACTACGATTTCTTAAGTCAGGTTTTATATTGAAATAATGTAAGAAATCTGCACCAATAATAGCATTAGACACATTACAAATAAAAAATGCAAAAACAAAATTTCTTCTTAATCCTAAATCTAATGACATTAATTTACGGCCATACACTTGAATGGGTGTACCGTTCGCAGCAATAAAAGTTTGCATTGGAGTAGATTGTTTTTGAGTTTTATTAGCGGGAGGATTGAGCAATCGCTTCCGGTATCAACAAGAAAACAAATGTTAGATTTACGATCGCGAACGAAAAGGCGACAGGAAATCGAAGGCAAGGCATAAGTCGCCGCTACTCCTGCCCGTTCAAGTTTCCCTGGAAAGAACAGGGCTGAATACATTTTCTTGCCTTTGCGGCAAATTTATAATGATACCAACATAAATTTGATGCTGTTGGCTTAGGGCTTTTCCCGCGATTGCGAGAATTGAAACGATTTCTAGAAAAACTTCTCGATCGTCGAAGTTCTTTCACTTCCTGCCGTAAAAATTTTAACTCTTTGAGGAGTTCCGATTCACTACAATTATCAGAATTGGCACTGGAATATTTTGATGCAGCACTTACCTGTGCAGGTGTTACCTCTAAAATGCGATCAGCTACTTCTGAAGCTTTTTGAGCTGTGAGAGGTTGAATACTTGCAAGGATAGATTGAACATTAGGCGGTAACTGCTGTAGAAATAATTCCAAGAGAAGTGAATCTGCCACATTGTGTGATTCTGAGCGTCGCTGCATCACACGATATAATTCTGATGGCTTTCTGTCTCCTAGCTGCTCTCCGGCTAAAAGTCGGCGAATTTCCTGGCTTTTGCTTTCACCGCATCGGGCAATGACTTCCTCTTTCAATTTAGAATATGGATTTGTGCTTCCAGGTGAAAGAATTACGTCTCGAACGGCCATTGCCGCATCGGGAGACAAATGCGCTACGCAATAATTATATTTAGTGCGTTCGTCGGTAATCGGCTTTGGAATTGCCAGTTCGAATGTTGATTCGAGCATTCCAAACCATAATGCGGGGTCTGATGAAACAAAAGCTGGAATTTCAACAGCCGAAATATCCTCCATATTTATGGAAAGCACAGGCAGCGTTAAAAAAAAAATTATTTAAAGTTTACTTTTTTTTTTTTAATTTTACATTCAAAGAACGCGGGTCACCATTTTAAGAGGATGTGTGTTGGAGTGGCAAAGTAAAAATGGCAGGATTATAAAAATAAACTTTATTTCCAACACAACAATCAAAATAAAATGTTCGGATATATATATTCCCTTCGTCAGAGGGGAATTCTGGGAGGACAGAAGAAATGCCAGAAGACATTTCTTCCGACCAATGAGATGCAAGGGATCAAGAATCTACACCGTTAGTAAGAATCCCATATGATGATTAATGGTGATTTATGATGATCCGATATTATGAAAGTACACTACACATTTTTATTATATGTCATACATAAAACACACAATGAAATATAAATGCTTCACATCATAAAAACAGACCATGACTTTAAAATATTCATGTAACTGTAACTGTTTTAGGATGTATATAAAAAAAATATTTTAATATATTAGAATAAAATCTTATTAAAGATATTTTCACAATATTTACAACTTTATATATAAATTTGAATGTTTATTTCTATATTATAGGAATCAATAAAGTTCATCGTATCCCTCCAAAATAATTTTTGAGAAGTTTTGATAATGCTTCAAAGGAATCATAAGCATATTTTTAAGAAAAAAACTTAAAATTTAGACTAACAGGGGGAAAAAATCTCAACATCAAGAAAAATTATTGAAGAGTAATGAAATTTGGACAATGCAATTGTCTAGTTAACATGATTAAGTTAAATTTTCAAGATCACAGGTTAGTTTAAACTCAAGAAAACGCATTTCAAATGTAAAATGCTGTTACATTAATAGCCGGTGTAACCTCCAGAGTTTTGAATGTAAGCCTGCAAGAATGCATGCATTATGTCATACAGGTACCAAATGTCACTTTGTGGTATGGAGTTCCATGCTTGCTGCACTTGTTGTGTCAATAGTGGCACTGCCAGTTCTCGCTGTGGATGATGCAGGAGTTTAAGTCTAGTGATATTATGTACTGGAGACAGATCTACAGCAATTGGAGACAGATCTGGTGATTTCACAGGCCAATGTAGCATGACAACACTCTGTAGAGCACATTGCGTTACAACAGCAGGGCAAGGGTGAGGGTTATACTGTTGGAAAACTCCCCCTTGAATGCTGTTCAGGAATGTCAGTACTATAGGTTGAATATTACCAGAATGACGTACAAATTTGTAGTCAATATGCTTGGATAACCAAGAGAGTGCTCCGGCTGTCATAGGAAATTGCTGCACAGACAATGACTCCAGGCATAGGTCCAGCAGGTCTAGGCCGAAAACAATTTGGTTCCAGTCATTCCTCTGGCCACCTTCTGATCAACACACGGCCATCAGTGGCACCAAGGCAGAACTTGCTCTTATCAGAAAACACAACATATCTCCACTCCGACCTCCAATGAAGTCTGGCTTGACATCATTGGCGTAGCAAAAGGCAATGGCTTGATGCCAGTGGAATACATGCTGCAGGTCAAGGACAGCCTGGTCCGGAGCTGTCCTTGAAGTAACCGATTTCTAACAGTTAGTTGTATTAATGTGGTACCAGCTGCAGCTTGAATTTTTGCCGCAGACGCTGTACAATGCGCCATAGCCGTACACCGAATACGGCGGTCTTCCCTCTCAATAGTACCTCAGGGCCGATTGGAATCCGGTCTTCTTGACGCAGTATCATCCTTTGACCACTGTTCCCAACAATCATGCACAGTGGATACAATTCATGTCAAGTCTTTATGTAATATTGCGGAAAGAAAATTCTCCTTCTCGTAGCCCTATAACACATCCTCGTTCATACTCAGTGAGATGTTGATGACTACTTCGTCTTCTTAAAGGCATTTTTGGCTAACATCATTTCAATACAACAAATTTCAGAAACAAATAATGCTCACAAACCATACAGCACACAATTAAAGTAACCCTGATTTGAAAGTTCTGAGTGGCCCTACTAGCACCACACTTAAGCGTGCAATTTGAAACTATGTCATCTTTTAGATGTATAAACATGCCTACCAAATTTCATTTACCTAACACAAGTCTTTCTTGGTGTTGGGTTTTTTCTCCCCAGTCAATGCATTTATTTGGCTAATTATTTTTAAACCATCTTTTTCATCGATGCTGCTGCCATTTTTTGATGGTGGCAGCAGCATAGATAAAAAAAAGTTTAAAAGAAATGGAAAGGATCATAAATAAATTTTTTGACTCATTTTTTTTATTTTTAGATTTCTGATTTTATTCTAAGCAACAATTTGAGAAAAAAATCTTAAAAATTTGAAAACAAAGTCTATTTCAGTTGAATTGATTGTTTTTTATTGAAATTCTGAAATGAAGATAAAAAATGTGGACAGCAAAAAAGAGCTACTTCTAATTATAGACCAAAGATGTTCATGTGTAGGAAATTTAAAAACCTATACATCTACATATGAAATAAGGAAACTGAAAATATTTTCAGCCATCAAGAGATTACTTGAAGTTTTCATTGAGATTAACTTTTTTAATTCCATACTAAAATCATTTTGCTCACCAAGTATTGACAAAAACAAATCCATATTATTGAGTTTTTTTTATTTTTTTGTTTTTTGCTATCTTTTGCGTATCAATTTTATCAAATGAGTCAAGGAAACACCATGCATAATTCAGCTATATTTATAAAATTAGCCTTATTAATTTATTAACTTAATCTCTCTTTTCTTTGAGTCTAGTTTGCACTTCAGTTAAAATTATTCAAAATATTATTTGAAAATTGGACTTCATTAAAAAATTTTTATCCTTCCATCTCAATTGTTAATATTTTTCAGTTCACCCAAGGGATGAAAATGTAAACCAGGCAACAATACATGAAACAGAAAATTACAAAAATGTAAAAAAAAATCTGCATTACAGATTTTTACAAGGTAGTTTATTGAATTTTATTTATGGACCAAAATAGATAGTATTTTACATTACTGTGTAAAATACAACTAATAAAAACCTTATTCATGATTTTACTTTATTAAATAATCCCCTAATAAAAAAAAGTAAAATTATAGCCCTTTTCATATATGTAAAGGGGGCACCACTGCATGCCCACTGGCTTCGGAAGGAGGCGAGCGGCAATCACTCAGAAAGAGACAACAGAGAAACCGGAGAGACAGACCCACGACGAGAGAGAAAAAATCCCTCTTCAAAATAATAAAAGCCATTTAGGGCAACGACGTGCGTTTAAATGTTTTAATGTCGGTATTCTTTTGTCCCATTTTATTAGTTATTGTGAAAATAAACAGTTTTATCTGTTGATTATTAGTAATCTCTAACCCTTTAACCTACACCAACATAACATTTGGAAACTCAGCCTCAAATTTAGTTAAAATATTTAATAACCTCTAAAAAAATAATAAAACTTTTCAGGAATTAAAAAGACAACCGAATCAAGAAAATTTCTGGACCACCACACAGCAACTACTGAATCATCAACGGTGAGTCCATTCCAATTCACATTCATTGTTTCTGAAAAATTTATATCTACAGTGGTCTGTCTTGAAGAAATACCTACTATTACAGTATTATTAAAAACGGCCCCTGCTTCAATTGTGCAACTTCTCCACATTATACATGACGAACCTTGCGACAAATCCTCTAGAAAGACATGAAAAAATTCACAGGTTTTCCGCAACATTATGATTTAGAGACACGAAAGGAAAAAAATTTAAAACAGTTTACAAAGACGGAGATGATTACGGTGTGGCCTGAATTGGGCAGGAAGTGCTAATGAATTAAGCGAACAAATATTCGAAAATCTCTCAGATCTTGCACCTTTAAAAAATAATTTTACAGAAGACTTAACTAACGATGAAGAGATAGATTTTACATCTTTTTGGCAGGAATCTGTTAGCAACTCGAATAAACAACCCCCCAACACGAAAATTGGACCCTTTCGATCTTTAAATGAGGCTGTTGAACTTTCGCCAAACCTTTCTCTCTTTCCTCCAACGGAAAAAACTCAAAAACCACAAGATGAATGACAATTCATTTCTACTTCTCTTTTGACTTTGCCTCCATTCACAGCCAATGATAATTACAGTGTAAAAGCCTTTTTTCCGCGATGTGGAGCAAAGTCTTGTGTTTATCCACACGTATCAAAATTAGAAAAAATTATTTGTGTAAAACGTTTACTTCAAGATCCTGAAAATACTTTTGTGCAAACTATAAATAATATATTTACATATACTTCTCTAAAAAATACTTTAATAGAGGAATTTGCGGATTTATTTAGTTCTTACGGCGTTCATAAGGAAATGCAGAAACGTAGATTACGCCCCACAGAATCTTTGATCGAATATTTTTCGGCCATGCGAGAAATTGCTTCAAAATGACACTTTCTTGTTGACAACCAATCTATAATAACTCACTGTATTACTGGAATCCCTGATTCCAAACATAACAAATTAATATTGTATGCATGTAAAAATATACCAGAATTGAAAGAAAAGTTATTGATATGGGAAAAAGAGAGAGATTTTATGCAAAAGAAATGTTATAGTTTTGATAATAAAAAATGCACAAATGTTAAATAATATGATTTTTCTATATCTAATAAAAATTATGTGTTCTGATAGTAAATTTCAAAATAAAGGTAAATTTAATGCTACTGTTAATAAGAGTGATGTGCGTATACGTTGTTATAATTGTGGACTATTTAATCATACATCTAATGAATATTATCATAAAAATAAAGGTTTAAAATGTTTTCAATGTAATCAATTTGGTCATAAAAGCTCTCAGTGTGTATTTAATAAAACTGATGTTAAAAATGAAGTTGTAAATGAGGTTGTACATGAAGTTGTTCTCCTCCGCAGAAATCCGTAAAACTGTTTAAATTAATGACTATGATTTTGATGCTCCTATTAATACGGGTAGTACTATAACTTTAATATGCGAAAGTGTTTATCATACTCCTCGAAGAACGACATTAAGTTCCACAAAAATCAAATTAACTTAATTCGGTAAAAGTGAAATTAGGCCCTTTGGATCTTTTAAATGTACTGTTGATATCAAAGATAACAAATTTAAGACGGAGATATATGCTATTGGCAATTCACAAACAACTATTGATGTGATTATTGGAACTGATATCTTAAAACAAACGGAATTTAAAATTAGTGCAAATGGTATGGAATTAATACCTAAAAAAGAAGATCAATGCACATAACTAATCGGAATTAAAAGATAATGCTCTTAAAGTATAGCAGCTAAAATTAAAAAATGCAGAAAAAAAATGTAAAAATTTAGAGATGAATGTGCGTAACACATCTACATTATCATTAGAAAAAGCGGAGTTATTACATAAAATGGAAGAATCAGATTTAGAAAAGGCTGGCAAGTTAGCTAAGCTTGAAGAAAAGTACAAGACCTTACAAGAAAAATTTAAAATTATAGAAAAGCGACATGTTGAAAAAGAAATTGAATGTGCTTCGTTAAAAAAAAATTATTCATCATAAACACACGAAAGGAATCAAACGACCATCCTAAAACATCCATGAAAACTAAAGATGATGCAAGAACAAATCAACTATTAAATGACGAAAATACAGCAAGCCTCATGCAAGAACGTGACGAAATGTGTCAAGACGCAAAATTCAACACTTCCAAGCCATCAGTAAAGCCCAGTTTCATAAAAAACGCAAGAAACCTCACATATATAAAAAAATGTGAACTTGTAGCAATCAAAAGAACCTTATTCGGTACAGGACTTAAATTACGACCCAAGTTCTATGGACCCTATCGAATCAAGACCGTCAAACCCCATGACAGATATGAAGTTGAAAAGGTTGAACACAACAAGAAGGTCCTTATCATACATCCACAACAGTTGACTTCATGAAGAAGTGGTCAACAAATGAAAAGCCTGACGATTTTACTGTTGAAATTCCCTTCCCCCAGCCGTGAATTCTCCTTTAAAGTGACTCTGTGAACCGGACACTGAATGATGAACTGGGCTTTTTTTTCTTTTCCTTTTTATAGATTTTTTTTTAATAGCTGTAAGCAGCAATGATGATCCAGTTTCAGAAAAACGACGCTTGCGTGAAGTCCTGAAAAACATCACACTTATTTTTTGTTCTTTTCACTATTTTCAATTTTCGTTTTATAGGTTCTAATGCTTAGAGAAGTTTGACTTCCTGTCGCCGAGGACGGCTACTATTCAGGATGGCCGAATGTAAAGGGGGCGCCACTGCATGCCCTCTGACACGTAACCTTGCTGGCTTCGGAAGGAGGCGAGCGGCAATCATACAGACAAAGACAAGAGAGCGACCGGAGGGACATACCCAAGGCGGCAGAGAAATAATCCCTCTTCAAAATAATCAAAGCCATTTAGGCAACTAAGCGCGTTTAAATGTTTTAATATCGTTGTTTTATCCCATTTTATTAGTTATTGTTAAAACAAAGAGTTCTATCTGTTAATTATTAGAAACCTCTAACCATTTAACCAACATAAAATACATTTCAGAAAAATTCCCTTTTTTGCTTCATACTTTATTGTGAAGGAAAAGCTAAACTTCCGAACAATAATAATTTTGTAATCAAGCACAAATATTTACTTACTCGAAAGAAATAGTTTAAGTCAAACACACTTAGGTAACCCTTTTGTTCAATATCTAAGAGCCGAAAGAAATACTGTAAAGCTTGAGGTTCTTTTCGATTCTCCATGGCAAGGACAAAATCCAGATATGTTTTGTAATCCTAAAAATAATTTTGAGCTACCGATCATTTTACAATTTACAACACACAAGACAGTATAAAAGAAAAATACACTACCATTTCTCTATCATAAGTAAGACATTCTTGAAATACTCTCTCAATGAAAGCAGAAGTTAAAGTTCCTGTTCCATACCTAAAATGAAGTTAATATATGATAAATATTTAGTCTAAAAGAGATTGTCATGTACAACAATATTTTAAAGATATCCTATATATTGCATGTGCTTTATTTGATATGATGAAGTGAACAACTTCTTTAAAAAAATTGATCAATTTATATAAATCTGCAACATGAATTGAACAGAAATCTAAAATGACAATTATTTAAGTACAAAATTTTCTATCTCTTTTTCTTGATGAAAGGCTGCATAATCACAACTGACCTATGTCAAAATATGTTAATAAATTCTTTTTTTCTTACTCTCAACTTTTCTCTTGTCACAGATATACCAATTAAAATGCATTTATTACACACACACAATCAATAATATTATATAAGTCCCTATAAATTAAAATAAGCAAAAAATAGAAATATAGTCAATTAGAGTAAATAAAAAATAACTCATTCATTAGCCACAGTAGTATACCCCCCCCCCCAATAGGCAATCTTATATAACCACACAATACATTTATAAATACTTACTCAAAGATTTTTTTTTATTCTATAAATGGTACAGAGCTCATTGCAAAGGTGATCTTATCACAGTCTAAGTTTATTCATATAAATTACAAAAGAAACATTTTGCATTCAATAGACAATTGTTCTCCAGAATCCAGGAAAATTCTCATTGATTCAGTGGTTACTTCATAAGAAAACTTTCAAGAACTATGATAATGCTATTTGAAAATCACATAAGTCGCAAAATGTTTTAATACAAAAGATAAAAAAATATTTAAAATTTTTTTAAAAAAATTCCAGAAATAATACTAAGAAACATAAAATCATTTTATTTCACTGCAATACTACAACTGAATAAATAAGACATAAAATACACAATTCTTGAGGTTAAATTTTTGGAATCTTTTTTTAATTTTCTCAATTGGTTCTTTACAGTAATTATAAGTAAAGCATTTTCATTATTCATGAGTTCATTAATTTCTTATTTTGAAAAAATAATAGTAATTATAAAAATTACTACAAGTATTAATCAATTATTAATTTGTCCTTGGCTAATACATATTTCCAATTTAACTCAATTTATATTTTTTACATAAAAAACAGCCTGATTTTAATTTAAAGTATTTTCAGATACATAATATATCCAATTTCTAAAAGTTTTCTATTTAAGCTTTGACATCACATTCTCCTTTTTCTAACTTCATATAAGTCTTGATATACATACTGGTGATCATAAAAAAACTTTGCCAATATTTAGACTTCTAGCGGCCGTCTCATTCAACCGATCGACATGAAATCTGAGGTATGGTTAAGGAATGCACTCGAGATCCTATGAGAAGTAATAAAATGGCGCTCACGGTTACGGTTTTAGTGACAAACTCGAAACCCTACGGCAACACCCTTTTGTTTTGGTCACAAAATTATCAGCAAGTGCAAAAACCCTAAAGAGCGTTGGGACGGTATGTGTATCACAAAAAAGGGCACGGTATGCACGCGCAAAAGAATCGTTCTGTTCGGGCAAAAAAAAAAAGACCACGATCGGGGGACGCAGGTAGGAACTTTGCACTTGACAGAGGCAAGACACCAATAACTGACGACAACGCAAATCGGAGAAAAGAAGACTCTTATTTGGATTACACATGGGATCCATTAGAAGAAATTACGTATAGCAATAATGCCAAACGTAACAGCACGAGGGATGTGTTTAAAATCTCACATTTCATACTCTCTCAAACCCGGCAAATTTGCGGATTGCACCTGCACCAGATTCCCTATTCCCCAAACCACAAATCCATAGGGGTCGGGGGATCGTGGAGGTCAAGGAAACGGAAAACGGCGAGCGATGATGCAGTCACCAAAACGCTGTTCCTGGATCCTACGAACAGACATCTCTGTATGCGGAGGTGCGCCATCTTGCATCCAAACGATGTCATTCAGTGCATCCTTTCTGGTATGACGTAATTTTGCAAAATGGCTGTACAGCGAGAGCCTGTCACACAGCGTGTTTCAAACCCTTTAGCTGTCGCTTTTTCAAAAATGTACAGACCTAGAGCAATTGTGCCTGCAATGGCGCACCACGCAGTGAAAAGGGTAGATTCGTGTCTGCCTAGTGCGCACAAATTTTGCTGTTGACGTTGCCAGTTATTGTGAAATGCGCCTTGTCCATTCATAATATGCGATGAAGCCAATCGTTATCGCCATCATATCGTAAAAGACATTCATTTACAAAGTCAATGCGTTGTTGATGGTCCCCCGTGTTCAACATTTGAACGCGCTGGTATCAGTATGGAAACATATGCTGTACCGAGCGCAATAGTTTTTTGTTTTCGGTTTATCCAATTTACGCGCTATACCTCTTGCAGTTTGCATGTTTCCTGAAGGCACTAGATGATGCACTACCGAAACAGTGTTCTCGGGAACAGTTGGCTGTCTGGAATAGCTGTGTGTCACAAGTGCAGCCAGTTTCTTCAAATCTCTTTTTCATGCAGATTGCGGTACACATGGGTCACGTTTTTGGCAATGGTTTTGACGGCAAGCACTCAAGGCTTTCGCGGCATTCATCCCAATTTGATAGTACAGTTTTACCAATTCACCGCGGACTTTCACAGGCAGAGTCATTTCGTCGGCGTGTGGGAGCTGCCGATTGAAGAACCAACATTAACACCCTACTTTTTATTGCTTTTCTAAGCTGAATATCTGGCAAAAAGCGTCCTTTGATTGGTTTCTTGACTCTGCCATATGCAAATTTCCTCTGTGAGCCTCCGATCCAATTTTTTTTGCCCATGTAGAACTGTTCTTTGCGTGCTCACACCGTGTCCGTTTTTTGTGATACACATGACGTTCAAACGCTCTTTTGGGTTTTCGCACGTGTTGATCATTTTGCGACCAAAAAAAGGAGCTGTCATTCGTAATTTTCGAGTTTCTGTCACTATAACGTAAATGTGAGCGCCATTTTGTTGCCGTTCACAGGATCTTGAACGCATACCTTCAAAAAACAATACGTCAAATTTTATGGTGATAGGTTGAACGAAACGGTTGCTAGAA
The DNA here is from genome assembly GCA_019973975.1 of Trichonephila clavata. NCBI lineage: Eukaryota > Metazoa > Arthropoda > Arachnida > Araneae > Nephilidae > Trichonephila > Trichonephila clavata. The sequence goes on along the minus strand of BMAO01038247.1, from coordinate 304,367 downwards.
GTCCATATATCGGCAAACTTTTTTTATGACCACCCGGTATATATGTTTAATACACTGAAATATGTACAATGTACCCTTCAATGTATTATTTAGAACATTGGGGGAAGATAATTATATTAATTATTTTTTCATATAATTATTTCTATATTTCAAAAAAAATCATTCAGTTTGATATTTTAACATAGGAATAAATTTAAAGTTTATGAAAAAATATATATTTTATTTAACCAAAACTAAATCCTTTTGTAACCTCATAAAACTACCAAAATTCTTTTTAAATTAATTTTATGTTAAATATTTTATTAAAATTTTCCTTCTCAGTTTTGTAAGCAATGAGGTTCATATTCAACAGCATAAAAATAATTGTAGATATATAGTTACATATTGAATGTTAGTAAAAGAAAATAAAGAAAAGCTTTCTCTTTTTATTTTCCTCTTCGGGCTTTTTGTGCAGCATTTATTGATACCAAGATTCTCTAGTGCTTTTATTATATCAAAAAATACAAAACAATTCAAACTTAATATACACTAACACTTCATTTCCACTTTCAAGATCAATTGACTTTTTAAAGAATCAACTCCTGCCTTTTTTATTCCATTCATATTGTTTTTGTTGTTGTTTTTTTACATTTATGTACATCATGTATTATTATGCCATCATTTTTCATACTTTAATAGGAAAAATCAAAAATAAAACATAAGCATCGAATAAAATACATTCATAATAAATATCTACAGCTTAATAATTAGAATATGAGCAAAAGCATCTTGATTAAAAAACAAACCAAAATTCTTAAAAGCAAAACTAAGCAAACTTACATATTTATTAGTTTATGTACCAGAAATATTTTTACTAAAAATGAACAACATTAGAGATAACCTGGAAAGTTCTTCTTTACTCAGCATCCCATTATGATCTGTATCAAGATTTAAATATTGTCCGTAGACACGTAGAGCCGATGGAGCAGAAAACCAATTAGCTTCTTGCACATCCTTTGGTAAAGTTTCATCACGAAGCTAGAAAATAATAATTTTATGGTCTCTTTTGTTTTAATATAAAACTAGCCGTTAGCCACCCCCTTTGCTGGGTATTTCATAAATATATATACTGTTTATATATATATATATATAAACGCAATAAATTTCTAATTTCAAATAAATCAGAAGAAAAAAAAACTATAAACATTTTACTAAATACTGTTTAATTCAAAAATACCCAATTAATTTTATTAATAGATATTTGAATAAAGAAATTCTAAATAGTAAGGATTAAATTTCCATAGTTTTAACAGGTTAATATTATAGATTTATTATTCTTCCTAGATAGTTTTAAATACCCCCGATTTCTAGTTTTAGATATAATAAATTTAAAAAAAGTAATTTTAACTTTTAAATCATATTACCTTAGAGTCTCTAAGATAATGGTAGTATGTTTACAATTCTTACTTTATTATTTCTATTCTTTTCATACTTTTGCTAAGTGCTATTTTTCAGCCATTGTTTTGTTTTGAATTTGTATTTCGGTCCAGAATCTGGCAATAACTTGTTTATTGTACTCAGATTTAGAGCGGGCTCTGCATTCCTGTATGCATTATTTAGGTAAGTTACCTTTTTCTCATAATGGATTTAGATTTCCTATCCATTATTTCCAATAGGTTTTTGCTCAGTATTATTAACAGAAAGGGGGAAGGTTGGCTGACCAAAAAACATGTTCAACCCCACTTTTATATAGAAAAATTTTTTAAGAAGAATTTGTTTGTATACAAGCTGTCCTAAGTCAGCAATGTTGATAATACTGTAGCATCCATTCTTTTATATTTTTATATTTAACTCTGTTATTGCAATTTTTCATATCTCCTTTTAAATTCTGTCATCTGGTTATCTTGCAATTGCAATTCTTTTAAGTATTAATCATATTAATTCATCTCTCTCTTGTAGAGAAATTTTGATTATATATATACTAGCTGCATGACCCGGCGTTGCACGGGATTTTACCGAGAGTATAACTTAATCCCCATGTTAATTTCCTCCTTTTTTTCTGACGCCAGCACTTTTGTGTGGGTGTGACGCGTACGATGTGAGTGCGTGTCATGGCTTTCTCGTTTAATATTTTCAAATTACGAAATTTCACTACTATTTAAATTTTGAAGTAAAATTGTGGATCTTTTTAAATGTTCGACACCGATATTGATTCATTTTAGAAAAAATCATAAAATATGCAAAATATCATTGCTTTGTAAAAAAAAAAAAATTTTAATTCTTAAAAAAAAGATAGTTTTCGGCATTTTATTTTTTGAAAATCATTTTCATTTAAATGCATTGATATTTATTCATTTTAGAAGGAATCTTAAAATAGGCAAAGTGTTATTGTTTTGAAGGGAAAAAAATCCGAATCGTGACGATCTAAATGATGTTTAGCATTTTTTAATTTATTAAATCACTGATTTTAAAAGAGCAAATTATGAACTTTTTCAGTTCAGATGGTTTACTTATCCTAATTATAAGAAATCCATACATAACGATTGAAAAATTTGGTTAATGATTTACAGAAACAACACTACTTTATTTAAAAAAATATTTATTTAACGTAATACATTTTAATGTATTGCAAATAAACTTATTTAAAATAATGATAACGGAGCAAAAACGCGTTTAAATTTTTCACAAATATAATTAATGCAAAAATTCTTACCGTTACCTATTGAAACGACTGTTTATTTCTTTATTGCGTTTTTTTTAGTGTTAGATTAAAAAAAATTACGAAAAAAAAAGGTAAAAAGCCTTTATTTACACATTCACAGAATAAAATTCAAAAATAAAATAATACTATGTGACAAAAATATATTTCAGATTATTTCCTTATATTTTTCTATGATATATTTTTCTTATATTCCACTGTTCTTCAATAAATCAATCTTTAAGAATAAAAAAAACTATTGGTTGTGATGCATTATATGAATAAGCGTCTCGAACCAATTAGCAATGTTATGAGGGAATTCCCCTATTTAATACACAGCAAAAGACTCACAACTACCTCAACCTTTCCCGTCTTCCAAACAGAAAGTTAACGCAAAGTGAATGACTTTGACGCGCAATTGAGATTTTGTTTATTATTTTTAAGGGCTTAACTTTCACGTTAAAATTTTTAAATTTCACACATTAATTGCAAAAACAAAGTACTTTTAAATAAAAAATGTACAAAAAAGACTGTTTAAATTATTTCTCGCAAAAACGGTATTTTACGAAAATCACACAAAAAAAATTTTTAATCCGTAATTTTTAAGCAATTTTTTCAATCTTCACAGATAAGTTGTATAACATTTTTCTACAAACGTAAAAAAAGTTTCGTACGATAATTTTAATTAATGAAGAAGTTATTTAATGTTAAGTTAAAATTTTGAGTATTTTTTAAAAAATCGTAGAAAAAAAAGTTTTTGGCATTTTATTTTTTAAATGACTGATTCAAAAAGAAAAATGTATGAAATTATGTAGTAAAAAATATCCGTTTTAATAACACGAAAATAAATTCATACGCAACGATTTAGAAAAAACGTTTCATAAAAACGCATCTGTTTTAACTCGATTTTAAAAAAATTGTAAAAAATAGAAAATATCATTATTTTGCAAAGAAAAATATACCGTATCGTGGCGAAAAAAAAATGATCTTTCCGATTCTGTAATTATTTTTTATTTGATTTAAAAAACAAAAATCGGATGGCTGTTTAAAAAACGTCGAGAGTACCGAAAAATTTCACCCTCTGTTCATTCACGATGCTAGACAGGAAAAACAACACGCAGGGTTAAGACAATTAGGCGTTTTAAGGTTTTTAATTAATATCTTTTTAACTAATTACAATATCGGAATGAAAAATAGTTTACGTTCTATTCTCAGATCTATTGAATATACGCACAAAATTTCATAAGAATCGGCCAAGCCGTTTCGGAGGAGTTTGGTTACAAACACTGTTACACGAGAATTTTATATATTAGATATATATATATATATATATATACATAAAATATTGATATCTAAGTCCTAGCATTAAAAATTCGATTGTATTGAAAAATATACTTTTACCTGTAACTCTCGCCTCTTGGTAAAAAAAAAGGAAAGAACTTCTAATTTGTATTTTCTAAAAATCTCTAAAATTGAAGTATAGAATGATGTTTGCACTTTCGTAACCCTATAACCAAGCGGATTTCAGAAAAATCAAATTTCGGTGGATCTCTACTCCGTAAAATAAATATGCAAGCCAAATTTCAAGTCTAAGAGAGCAAAAACGAAATTTTTACTATCACCGTCCCCCGTAATCTCGTTGAGAGTCATTCTCCAAAATAATCGTTCTTAGTGGATTTCAATTCAACAAAAGAAAAATGAAAACCAAATTCCATTATTATAATCCTAGTAGTTCGAAAAAAGCATTCTTTTTTGCCAATACGCCCATGTAACCCCTTTCTCCCCCATGAGTTGATTTCCCTCAAATACAATCTTAGTGGATTCCTATTCAACAACAACAAAAAAAAACATGCTTAACCAATTTCAAACATGTGGATCTAACAATTAAAAAATATGAATTTTTTTCTATAACTCCCTTTGACCCCTCACAACCCTCCTTAGGGGTCGATTTTCGTTTTACTCTTTGTTAGAGGAACAACTCTATTCCATGAAAGGAACATGGCTACCAATTTTCAAGCAGGTAGATCTAAAAGTTTAAAAACGGAAATATTTATCTATTACGCCCCTTAATCCTCCGAAATGAAACTTGAGGGCTGATTTTCTCGAAAACCATTCTGTAGAGGTTCTCTACTCTACGGAAGAAATCTGCTTACCAAATTTCAAGACTGTATGTCTAATAGTTTAAAATGGGAATAATTATCTATAACGCCCCTTGGGGGTCTGTTTTTAAAAAAAAACGCATTTTGGGAACTGTACTCTATGAAAGGAATCTGCTTATCAAATTTGAAGATTGTGAGTATAATAAATTAAAAGTGGAAAAAAATTATTTATAACGACCCTTGTGTCCCTGTAACGCCACCTAGGGGTCGATTTTCACAAAAAACATTATGTAGGGGATCTTTAATCCATAAAAGGATTCTGATTATCATATTTCAAGATTGTATGTCGAGTAGTTTAGAAATTGAAACAATTATTTATAACGCCCCTAGCGGTTCGAATTTCGCAAAATCCGTTCTTAGCGGATCTCTACTCCATGAAAGGAACATGTCTACCAAATTTCAAGTCTGTAGGTTGAATAGTTCCGGAGATATTGTGATTAGTCAGTCAGTGAGTGAGTCGCTTTTCTCCTTTATATATAGAGATTAAAGCTTTGAAAACACACACACAAAGTCTTCTCTCTCGCTCTTTCTATATATACACACTGAATTAGGGATAGCTACCTAGTTACGAGTTGGGCCATCTACTGGCATTGATTACTGCTGCCACACGGCGAGGCATAGATTCAACAAGTTACAAGAAACGTTCCACAGGAATGACTTGCCAAATATTGGCTAAAGCTGCCCATAATGCAGTAAGGTTCGTTGGTGCTCTGTGATAGCCTTTCACGCCTTGTTCCAAAACATCCCAAAGATGTTCAATAGGATTCAAGTCTGGGCATCTGGGTAGCCAATTCATGACAGAAAAGTCAGAGGAAAGCTCATTCACGCAGCCAATAGCAACTTGTGAGAGGTACAGTTGTCTTGCTGGAAAACACTACCATGCGGATAAAAGATCAGCATAGATGGAGGTGATCACCCAGCAACTCAACGTAACGAATTGCATTGAAGGAGGTTGGTACACGCACCAAAGATCCCAAATAGTGCCACGAAAAAAACTCTCAGACCATGATTGAGCCACCATGCCCTTGTACAGTTTCAACCTGGCATGCAGGATCCAGGATGACTTCGTAAGCCTGACGCCAAATTCTCAGCCTCCAGTCGGCGTTAAGTAGTCGGAATCGAGACTCATCACTCCATGCTACTCGCTTCCAGTCTCTGTGCTCTCTTGCCCAGAGAGGACGTATAGCCCGATGGTGAGAGTTGAGCAATGTTACTCTCGTAGGTCGACGGCTCCAGAAACCCATATAGCAAAGCAAGCGTTGCACAGTCCATTTACTGACTGTAGGACTGGCACTGTCATTCAACTAGGTGGTGATTTAAGCTAATGTTTGGCTTTGCTGGCTACGTACAATACGCCTGAGCCATCTCTCACCACGCACTGTCAAGGCTAATTGTTCTTTGCAATTTGCCCGATCGCTAGTTTTTTCGTCCACAATCCATGTATTCTTCGTATACTCCTTGACACTCTCGACATTGAAAATTCCAGCTGTCAGACGATTTCGGAAATTAAATGGCCGATGAGCCACGCACCTACGTTTTGTCCACGATCGAAGGTGTCTAAATCTGGCAGTTTACCCATACTCGCAATTCCAACAACTAATTCAGAACCACAGTACGCGCCATACATGCAGTTACTACAGCGCCATCACTTGTGCATAAATGATGCGCAGCGCTATACAATTTGCATAGCCTTAGCTATCGCTAAATCAGTGGCACTTCAGTGTTATATATAGTGTCAGGGATAGAAACAGTGAACTTTCGATCTGAAATCGAGTAACTTAACCACTAAACCAAAATGATCACCCTAGTACGGAGGTTATTACTGGCTTATATAGATGATACCGCTACATACTCCCCCACCAGTGAGTCGGTGGATAGGTGAACGAATGATGCAGTTGTTATGGCGAGCGTGTTGTGTGAGCAGTTGTTACTGAAATTGGAGGAGTTGAGTCAAGTGAGTCTGACGACTTTGCTTGCTCTTCTTGCGGGTAGATGGCGCCAAGACATATCAGAAGGTTTTTATGTTTTCCTGTTCAGCCAAAGTCAACAATGTGCTGAATTAGAACTCGGTACCTTTTGATCCGTTGCCCCGTAACATGACCACTAGACAAGTGATCACCCCTGTCAGGAGGCTGTTACTGGCTTACTTAGATACCGCTACCATTTTTGGTGTGTGTTGGAGTGGCAAAGTAAAATGGCAGTATTATATAAAATAAACTTTATTTCCAACACAACAACACAATGAATAAATAAGTTTGAATATATATATATTCTCCCTTCGTCAGAGTGGAATTCTGGAAAGATAGAAGAAATGCCCCCAGAAGACATTTCTTCCGACCAATGAGATTCAATAAGAGGTTCTAACTGCCAATAAGAAGCAAGAGCATTAAGGATCCGATATTATGAAAGCACACACACACACACATACATACATACATACGAGGGATGATCTGAAAAAAAATGTTCTAAGTCACAGCATTTGAAAACTACATATTATGGAGAAATTTTGTTTCCCCATAATGGAGACAAATGGCAATACTTGTCATACAGCTGGTTTGCGGGTAAGCAGTGAAAGTTCTCAGACATTTCAGGAAATTTGAAATGGCAAGTGCTTAGGAAATTGGTCTTGTTTGGAAGTGCGAGTCGTGATTCGATTTTTATGGGCACTCAGTCACATCACATTTTATTCAGACAAATAGTGGAAGATTATGGTGTAGTAGCCATGAGCACTTTTTTAATCAGGCAGACAGGATGTCGAAAACCGCAATATGGCAGGGAGCGGCCGGCCAAGTTCTTCAACGACAGAAATCAACACGGTACAAATTGAAAAAAATGATTCAAAATGATCGACGGGTAACTCTGAGTGAAATCTCGTCAGAGCTGGGCCTGAGCTATGAGTGAGCAGCATATCATTTCTAATGTGCTGCGATATTCCAAGACAGTGCTGTGAAAACATCCGCCGAGACCTGGCTCAACGAACAGGAACCTGATTTCTATCAAGACGGGTTAAACAAGTTGGTTCTGCGTTCTGATAAATGCCTAACTAGACTTGGTGATTATGTCGAAATGTGAAAGGCACGCATGCCTCTTAATTCCTTTTTGTATTTTCTGTCTATTAATAAATATTTCTTTATTCCACTTGTAACCTTTTTTTCTGATCACCTCTCGTGTATATATATAATCCCGTGTCACGGTGTTTTTTCGCGATGGACTCCGAAACTACTTAACTGACTATAATATAATTTTGCATATTGTGCGTCATTTCGTCCAACTTAAAACATAGAATAGTTTTTATTTCAATTAATGATGTCATAATTTTTTTATTCCCAGAAATGTGAGGAATCCGGAAACGGAAAAATTCGCAAAATGTTGCAAAGCTCAGGTGTCTGTGGAAGCGGATTTTGAAGACCAAAATGCCCGAAAATTTATTGACCGGCGTATTTCAAGGCATTTTCGAATCGGTTACCAAAAATATCTGTAACTTTGAAGGACAATGCCGGTCAACCGTATTTTAGATACATCGTGGTAAGGGGTTACCTTAAAACCTTGGAGCGCGAAAACTTTGTCCCAGGCTGATTTTAAACGGGTAATTCGAATCTGATATCCAATCTGAGAAATTACAGTAACTTTGCCGGATAATTTAGAACAACCGTCTATTACGCAAACCGGGGCAGTCTTTGAGCAGAAAGAGTGCGTTTCTGGTGTATTTCAGGATGAAGAACGAGTGTATGAAATTGAATTTTAGAAATTCCTGTAACTTTGCCGGATAATGCCGAGTGACTCTAATGACCCCCCTCCAGGGACTGAACTTGCAGGCTCAGGGCACCGAAAATAATCTCCGGTTGCGCCTGGAGGCGGGAAACAAGAACCTGAAATCAGATTTCAGAAACTCCGCAAATTTTGCCGGATATTTTCGAGGGAGTGAATTTTAACGTTGCACTGTTCAGCTACACGAGAGCTTTTGGCGACGGACCTCGTAATTTTGAACCATGGTCACCTGAGCTGGCACCCCCCCCCCTCTCCTAACTACCACGCCACACCAACGGGAGAATGTTTGAGCTCTCGACAGATTTAACGAGCATCGCTCCCCTACACGGTGGGTCTTCAGTGGTACTGGGCTCGAATTTATGACACGCCAGCCACGAGTCCGATACCTTGACCACTTGGCTACCGCTGCCACCCGGATATTGTCGGTTAGGGTAGAAAGGTTTTGAATTCGAGTCCCGCGTCCGGATTTTCATTCCCTCTAGTGACTGAACTTGCACGCACTCTAGCATCAAAAGTCAGTTCCGTGTGGGTTTCGAGAAATCTGAAATTGAATTTTAGGATTTCCATAAACTTTGCTGGATAATGCCGGATGGCCGTAATATTCAAGTAGCACCGGCCTGCCGACGTAGGGACGCAAAAAGTGGGTCCTGGACATATTTTGGGACTGCAGGTCCGAATATTCTCAATCCAATTGAAGATAATCTCATAACTAGGTCAATGATTTATTTTACTCGTAACGTGGCAGGAAATTCTTGGGGTGTGAGAAGTGCTCCCCTGGTGTTTTTCTGGGTGGTGAACAAAAATCTAAAATCGGGTTTTAGAAATTCCTATAACTTTACCGGGCAATGCTGGATGACTATAATGCTTCCCTTTAGGGACTGAACTTGCAAGAGCAAATGCGTAGGAAATGGGCACCGGGTGTGCCTCGGGTTGGGAGCGAGAATCTGGATTCGGATTTTACAACTCCTCTAACTTTTCTTGCAATTGTCGGAATAAGGTCGAATGGCTTTGCGTTCGAGTCCCGCCTCCGGATTTTCATATTCCCTATAGAAATTAAACTTGTTGACGAAGCCTTGCGAAAATACGATTACAATAGGAAGTTGCATTGGCTATTGAATCTTCAGGGATTGTTATCGCTTTGTTAGATGGTGGACAAACTGCACATTCAGCGTTCATGCTGCTAATAGACATTCATAAGAACCAGAATCAATGTGTGCCATTGAAAAATGTGTACCAAAAAAAAAAAACGGATTGGCTACAGTATTGCAAAGGAGCTCAATCATAATCAGGGATAAGTGTAGCAGGACCCATAAAAATTAACTCAAAGAATTGCATAGAACTTTGCAAGATTTAAACGGCAACGAGAAAGTCTGGTGATTTCCGACAGACATTACCAGTCAATCCTCGCTCTACTTTTGCTCACGAGAAAAACGCATGTTTAAAATAATCGTTTTTATGGCAAAACGTAGAAACACTTCGATTAACCATAAATATGCGGTGCAAGATGAGCAATCCGAGCAAATTTTTTCCAACCAATTGCTGGATATTGGAAAAGGTGAAGTAGAACTGCATCCCAATATATAAAATAGCCAGACAATTTTCTGCCTTGTCGTTCAAACAAAAAAAGGAACTGTGATTGAGAGTGTCTTTCTGGATATACTGTATAATTATCTAGATAATTATTGGCTCCGTAATCCTGTTACTTAACAAGAAAAATTATGATATTGTGACAAAATAAACTTCCAGATACAGAGTTGTTGCCAGATGATCCAGTGCCTTTTAAATCAATCGACAGTATTGTTGATGAAGACAAAACCATAAATTTTCCAACTGAGTTTTTGAATTCTCAGGATATATCAGGAATACCACCACACAATCTTCGTTTGACGGTTGATTCACTGGTTATTCTGCTGCGTAACTTAAATCCACCCTGATTATGCCACGGTACATGTTTGATTTTCAAAAGAATTTACAGGAAACTTCTTGAAGCAAACATTTTGACTGTAAAGTTTAGAGGAGAAATCAGTTCCGTAGCCACGTATTCCACTGATACCATCAGAATCTCCACTCAAAAGGTTTCAATTCCAATTTGTCTGGCTTTCACGATGACCATAAATGAATCTGAAAATGAACAATATTCATTTGATACTTGGACTTAGAAAACCCATGTTTCTCGAATGGGCAACTAGATGTTACATGCTCACGTGTGCGGAAACCTTTGAATCTATTTGAGTTAGCAAAAGACGGATAACCGAAAAATATTGTGCACCAATTAGCTATAGTAAAATTACTTATTGTTATTCTTTAAAATAATGAAAAACATTATTAAAAACTGCAAAAAATCAACGTTATTCTCCACATTTATAAAATTAAATCTTCATATATGGTGTTACTTAACAACTTTGTCAGTAATTCATGCATTATACTATATTCAAATAGGAGATAAATAAAATAAAATTAAATTCATTTGTTGTTTAATACATAATTTCAATTCTCCAAAATTGTAAACAAAGATTAATTTGACTGCATTGAATAGCTTAGAATAATATTAAATCAATGCATTAAAACAAAGCCACAGCAACACTTGGCTAGGTCCGCTAGTATATATGTATGTATACATATATAAACCACAAAACAAAGCAACATAAAAAAACAAGGTTTGTTTCCTTCAAATTAAAATATAAGAGGAAAATTAAAAATTCCATACCTCTAACAGGTCATCCAAAAAGCTACAAGCTAAAATATCTCGAATTTTAATTTTGTTTGTTCGGAAGGGATCCAAGAAAAAGAAAAATTTTCTTACAGCAGTACAGACATAAAATGAATGAAATGATGCTTCCAATCCATCAAGCTGCATACAGAGAGAAGTTTATTATTTTGAAATAATGGAAATCAAAATGTGTTACACATAACTTTAGAAATACATAATACCTGTGGAAGAGTTGGAATCAATTCTAATATGTAATTTTCAAGCTCCTAGAAGAAAAAAATGAGCATCGTCTTAAGACCCTTTAAACTCTCAATGGAATAAATACACACACAATTCAAAATAAGTATTCTTAATCCTATATTCATAACAAAATTAACAAGATACCTATAATTTAGAAAAAAAAACTAATTTTTAATAAACCTTGCAGTTTACTATCTTATGAACAGTTGTATCCATACCAAATGCTTTGATAAAAAAAATTTTACAACATTCATAAAAGCATATATAAAAAAAGTTTAAAGAAGTATAGCATAATATATCAAAGTAACAGCAAAATTCTCTGAACTTACGATTTCTCTCAAATACCCTTGACCTGCTAAATCATAAAATGATAAACCAATTCTTGTTTGATGCAACCAAACTTTTCTCATGACATAATTAAAAAAGTGCCGAATAGAAATGCGCCCATGTTTATCATTCTGCAATAGCTTCGAAAAAATTCTAGCAGAAAAGTAAGGCCTGCAAAATTTTATACAGAATTACAAAATGCATTTCAATACACACATATATAGCTAGCAATGCATATATATACATATACAAACTAACGGCTAACCATTAACATTGCAACATCAGGTACAAAAGCAAATGACAAAACTTACTTATTATACATATGCAGCATAATAGGAATAAAACACAATTATGTTTGTGGGGAATTACGGGGGAGGGGGCATAAAAGGTCCGAAATTAGCAAAATAGGATGTGTTTTACACTGTGAGATCATCTTCTTTCATCATGATAGTTGCCTGAGTATTATTATCAGAAAATGGAATAAAATACAAGTGTTCGCTTTAAGTGCTTTATGAAAGAACTATTTATCTCTGGTTATTACTACTAGTACTGTATGATGTTTCACCGTTTCTTTAAATACTCCCATTCCATCCTCGCAGTAACAAGTGCTTTCTTCATATTGCAATTTTTGTCTAGACATAGATTTTAATTTACTGAATACCTAATGTTAATTCCAGGGGTAATAATGAGTAGGATACAAACATTATATAATAAGGGATGGATTGTCTATTATCATTACACTGAGAAGCAAAACAGGAGCTACAGATGACAGATATTATAGTTTTATTCCATCGTTATGGATAATACCTGATTGGCCACCCCACTATTCAAAACTAATACACCACGCCCTGTAAAAGAGTCTCAGTAGATATAACATGCCTCAGGCCCATTACATGATGGGTTTATCAGAACTCAAACCCCAAAATTTTCTGCCACAATGGAATGAAAACGGGAGGTCATTTAAATGAACCAATTTTGTTTAATGAAAAACAAAGCTAACACAAATGAACTTGTCTATCAAATAATAATTTTCAGAATAAAATAATAATTAAAGATTACAAACAATTTTTTTAACATTCAATTAATGGTTAACCTATATTCATTATTTAAAATTAAACATGAATGTTTTCACTAAAAAGCCACAAGTTAAATTTTAAAATAGAAAATAATTCTGAATTTATTACTGCTATGATGTAACTGGAAACTTTACTTGATTACAAAATTGTGGGGGTACTTAGAATACGATTGGAACTGAGTTTCATGGCATCAACAAGTGATGAGAAAAATCAGTGATAGAAGACTTACAAAAAATTCTATAATCTTTCATGAGAGGGGAATTTTATTAACTTTCTTGGCTTTATGTAATATTATTGCAACATTTATAATTAACTGAAGCAGTCAAGGTACAATATTGCAGGACGAAAAGTGCATATGCTTATGAAAAATCTGTATGCTGAGAAAAGATCAGACAGCCATACACAAGTTGTATGGTTTGCACAAACAAATTACAACATTGATTTAAGCATCTGTTAATTCATAGTATTTTTAATCTAGCATTTTCCTTTAATTTAACTTGTACTTGATATAGCTGTTAAATGCAGTTTACTTCATATTTCTCTAACTTGAGACAATAGATTTTCGAGTAATATTATATATTCCAAAAAAAAAGTTTTATGCATGTACAATATTACGTACATAAGACCTTGATACTCTAACCAAAAGAGAATTCTAAAACTTTTATACAGTCCTTTCTCCAATAAAATGCAAACTGTGTATGTAACATAAATGGAGATAATAATGTCATACATTTTCATTTGAGCTTAACTAAAGCAGTAATCTAAAGACTGTAGTAGTGGCAAAATCTCTATAATACACATAAATAACCTCTTAATGTGCTTAACTTTATGCAATCAAGAGTAAAAAAGCAATACCCTTCCCTTCTAATCACTCGGTAATAAAAAAAATTATAATCAAGATTTTATTCAGAAACCTGGCTTTCTAATGATTACAGTAGTGAATCTATTACTACCATAAGGACACCATATCACAAATTTAATTTATCAATAAAAAAATTATTATTATTTTTTTCAGATGGTAAACATTTTTAGAAAGGAATTTTCATTTCTTCAATCAACACCTTAAATTAATTTTTAATTTGCTATAAAAACACAGAAAAATGCATTTTTAAGGCAAAAATTTTTAAATCAAGTTAGTACATTTTTTTTATTGTTTAAAAGTAAATTAATAATTTCAAATGTTTCATTAACATGTGTGCATGTCTAAGTTACTTCTTTTGTTTTAATTTCAAAATGCTTGTTTAAATATAAAGTGCATGAAAATTGTAACATATTATTCAAATAAGAGAAAAACTTTGGATTTCATAAGGAAAGGAAAGAGTCCATTCTTTAAAATTTTTCAGTTTTAATATTACAGCTCTCATTATCTGGTTATACTTCTCAAATGGAGAATTACAAACAAAAACATAGAAAAACTTAACAAAATAGTTGCACCTATTTAATAGTATTTACCTTCTAGAACTTTTGACACATTTAAAAGGGAAAAAATTAATTCAAAAAAAAAAAAAACTTAAACAATTACTGTGAACAAACTATTAGCATTTGACTCCAGTTGTTAATGTATATAATTTTATAATTTGTATAAATTAATTCTTCATTGAAACATAATAAATAATTTTGAGTGTGCAACATACAATTAATAAATATATCTATTTTTCTAAAAAATATGGCTTATGGACACTTTTTTAATTTTTTATTTGGTTTCGTAATAAATAAATAAATACAATATACTTATAACTTCATAATCCAATAAATGAACATGATTAAGAAGCAGTCACATTTTTAGTACATTCCATTTAAAAAATATATTTGAACAGTCATGCAAATAAAAAAAATAAAGCATTTGTGTTGTGAAAACTAATTTGATATCCTTTCAATTTAAAAGTGTTTATCTAAAGGAAATATATAACATATAAATGGCATTTAATTTTTCTGATTTTAGACAACACATTCTAAATATATATATATATATATATATATGGAAAATTAATCCCCCCCCCTCCAATTTTCTTTTATACACTAAGTACAACACATTTCACAATCATATTTAATTTTAATTAAAGCAAGAAAATAATAATGAAAAAAAACTGAGGTAAAAAAAAGACTGGTATGGTTTTGTATGAATTATTATAGCAAATTATTGAAATCTGTAACTCACTTGAACTTTTCATCACTTTTATTTGAAACTTCCTTAAAATCAGCAAAATCAATCATGTGATCCTCCTTAGCAAAAGGGGCAGAAAGATTTTGTTCAAGCAGCATCCATAACTCCTACATGAAAACAAAATATAACAAATTAAAAATAATTCTTAAAAAATTTAAATTTCAAAATTATAAATATATTCAAATTAAAATTTCAATATTAACTTACAAGGTGTGGCTATTAAAAAACGAGACTGGTGCTATAAAATTTTTAATTTCATTCCATACGTATTAACTCATTATCACCCCTTCAATACAAGCCACTCATCTATCCCTAAAATACTCCATGCTAATCTTCCATTGTTTGAAACAGTGCTGAAAGTTTTCTTGTGTCATCTCCTACCTCTTTTGCCGCTTTCTTTTTCATACCTTAAGCGGACTTAAATCTTGTTCTTTTAAAGCAGATTTTCATCATAAGAAATAGATAGAAGACGCATGGTACCGAATAAAACGGATGGTCTAATACTAAGCACTGGAAGGGTACTTGGCAAGAAACCTATAGACAGACAATGCGGAATGAGCCAACACATTGTCTTGGTGGAAAACTCATGACATGTCCTTCCTTGATTCAGGTTGTTTCTTCCTTATTCTTTCACGAAGCTCAGCAAGAAAGTGAAAATAGTAATGTTGATCAATAGTTTGATCTTCAGGAACTCAGTGAAGGTACACAATCCCACGAATATCGAAAAAAAAACTATCAATACCGCTATGAATTTTGATTTGCTCATTAGAGCTTTTTTTTTTTTTTTGGCTTTCGGCGGAAGGGTTTTTCAGGGAATATATTTGCACTTCATTTCCCGATCATAAGAAAAACCACGATTTGTCACACATTATAATTTCAATACTTTTGGGATCAATTTCAATGGCATTCAAAGTGTCAGTGCAAACATTTTTGCGGCTTTTTGCAGTTAAAACCAAATAATTTCAGGTTATTCCCTTTTGGCACACACTTTTTGCATTCCAAGTCTCAGTATTTGCACGAGTGGATCACCGATTTTTTCCAATATTGTCGTCCTTTTTTTTATGTGGAAAGGCGATGCGGGCGTGAATCATCTACGTCTTCTCGGCAATTTTAAAAACACTTTAAAAACTCACATGTACGCGATAAACCTTCATTGCCCTACACTACTTTCAATAGATTATAAGCTTCAGATGCAGTTTCTCCAAGTATCATGTGAAATTTTCCAAGAATATCAAAAGTAAAAAGATAATGTAATACATTTCACAGTTAAAGTCAAAGAGAATAATCCTAATATACCGTATGATAAAATAAATTAAGCAGATATTATCCATGGTTGCAATTAGAACAAAGTGCACCTTTGTTATTAGTAATAAAAAAAAAACATTTGAAAAGACGTCTAGCAGCAATATTTTAGTTCTTAAGTATACACAATTTACATTCTAACTTTTTCAATGTTTTCTTCATACCTAACTAATGTAGTTTCAGTATTTTAAAATAATTTTCTTACAGTCCTTATACTTTAAACATGTCACATATAGCTACAAATAAAATTTTCTACATGAAATATTTATTTATACAGGGTGAGCAAAAAGATGGACCCGATTTTGAAAAGTCATACAATTAAAACTGTTGCACATATAACAACAAGTGATACATGAATGTGAAGAGAAATATACCAAGTTCTTTTTCCCTTCAGTAACAAATGTTCGACATGTGACACTTTTGTTACACGCCATACGTCCAATATGTAATCCAGATTGTTTCATACCTTTTGTAGCCTCACTCTATCAATGGTACGTAATGCTTCACAAATCATCTGTTTCAATTACAAATTATACTGCTTCAAATTTAAATATTCTCGCAAAATTTTCCATAGTGTTTTCTGGTACAAGTTCACAGGCTGCAACTCCCATTGACTTGCGTGGATTTCATATTTAACTCTGCCTTACCCTTTCCATTGCTTCTTCAGAGACTCTTGGCCCGACCACTGATTTTCTTTTTACAAAAGCAACCTGTTTTTTTTAAAAAATTGATAATACCATCGCAAAATGCTCTTGTTGGTCGGTGCCTGTTTTTCGTAGAGATTTCTAAGTGCACTTAACACCGAAATAACCAAAAAAAATCATGCATAGTCAAAAACGCAAAAACTTTTCTGTCATTGTTGGCATGTTTCAATTTTTAATCATAATGACCTTGAATGGGCTGACACCTGTTGATCATTGTACATTCATGTATCACTTATTGTAATATACGTTGTAATTTCGAAAATATGACTTTATAAAATCGGGGCCATCTTTTGTGCTCAACCTGTATTTTATTGAAAAAAGGTATCTTACAAACCTCTTATATTATTTATTAGACACGTAAAAATAGAAATCATAAAACCCAGCCCATATTTTCAAAGTGTTGCTCTCTTACCTTTAAATCTTCATTGTCTAGTAATTCCTTATTTTTTCTTTCTATGAAAACAGCTCTATACAGGAAGGAAAATATACATTTAATAAAACAAATTATTAAACATAATAAAATGTATAATTTAAAAACAAACTTTTACAATTTGCGAAAATAAAAAAACGGGATATTCTCCTACTATCTCTCTCTTCTTTGATAATATTAATTAATCATCTAAAAAGTTTAAAATATTCCAAAATATAAAATTAAATACTAGAAAAAAAATCCTAACAAACATCATTCAATGTTGTTCCATAGCTCAAATTTCATGTGTGCACAACATCCACCAGGTACATCAACATTAATTCAATGGTACAAAAAGCAATCTTATTGAGATCTTGAATATTATCAATGTGTAAAAAAGATCGACTTTAAAAAAATAGAAAGCCATGTTTTAAGACTTTTATTGTGAGGAACGAGATACTCCTCTTCTAGGATCTACAAATAAATTATTGTGAGAACTGTTATTGATAGTAATTTATTATTATTTTTCAAAGTAAAATAAACACGTTTTGAAAGAATTTGTGTTTTGTTTCAATTTTAGTGCTGCGAAGAGTAGGCATAGACTCTTAGCGCAAAAGGTGGGACAAAAGTGCACCATTGCTGCAATGAGTGCTAAGCAGGATTGGTAGCATTTTTATACTGCCACATCAAATTAAATAATAAAATAATATTTTAACTTATTTTTGTACAATTAATAAAACAAAAAATAACTCCTTATCATATGGTAAAAACTAAATTTTGTACTACAACAGTGGATGCTTAGTTATAAAATATCCTGTCAATCAACTATTTTGCATAAAATGCAAAATTACAACATTTCTGAGAGAAAAAAAACTAAGCTAAATATTTTTATCAAAGTAACAGCAAGAATTCTTTGAGCCTGAAATCCACAATTATATAAGAAAATACTTTAAAAAAATCATTTATCCTGTTTAAATAGTTTGTCAACTTTTTAAAAAATATAATTTCTCTCACATTTAAAATCATGAAATTTGGCCACAGATTAGCATTATTTCTTGCAATTATGCAATGTTCAACATTTGGAGAAATCAGAATTTTATTAATTAGTAATCACATATATTAAATGCATGCTGCTTCAGATTAGCAAGAAAATTATCCAAAATAATTAGAGGGAAGTATTCAAACCCGTTATAAATACCCATTTTTTCGCCTTAGTCAAACATTTAAATTTTAATAGACAAAGATTCCATGTGGAGCTATTATATAACACCCCCAATATAGCATAATATTTTGCTAGAGTAAAAAAAAACTTTCATAAATTCCTTAGGATATTTATTTTTTAAACTAAATGCTTATACTTAAAAAAAATAATAAAATTATATTGAACTAAAAATAAATGACAAAAAAAAAGTTCATAAATGCATAATAGACTCAGTAAACTTTAAACCCATTGTGATATTTACAAAAACTGTTTTCATACAATTTAACAGTCTTCAGAATGATAAACACACTAACAGGTTGTCATATGTATCTCAATAAAGTTATATTAAATAGCCTTTATATCAAAAATTCAAAGGTAGTACATAAAACACTATAACTAGTGGTTATTTTATAAAAAAACATCCTACACAGGAACACCTTAGAATATTATTTGTACATATTTATTCATATTTAATTTCAGTCAAAAAATACCAGCTATTGCTAAACAAACTAATAAATTTCATTTAATAAGCTTACTTGCTGAAATTAGAATTTAAAATAGTATCTGAATAGCATTACTTGTTTGCACAGTCATAATTTTTTAAAAAGAAAAAAAGTAGATTACCCAGTTTTTTTAAGTAAATATTAAAATAAAATAAATATCTCCTTAATATAATATTTACTTCTGATCTTTTGTAATTGTTGTTGTCATGTCCTTCCCGAAGGGAAGGAATGAAAGTTGCCTGAGCTTGAGACAAGCTGGACTTCTACACAATAGATGGCAACACCACCTATCTCCACCTCCACAATTTAGGCAGGGAACTGGAGGGGAGGGAAATATTCTCCAGCCCCCTGCACCCATGGTTTCTGCTGCAACCTCCCACAAGGCTTTCGGACCCATTTGTAATTAAACAGGGTTAAACAAATTAACAAACATGAAGCATATCTTATCATTTTGCAGTATAGCTTTGGCACATTGAGAAGACAGATTTTTAAGAATGTAAAATTTGCATTATACTTTTTATTTTTTCTTGCTAGTGTTTATGCAAAGACAAAGCACAGATTAATGTAACTAGATAAAACCCATATTAATTCTAGCAATTTAGAGTGTATCACACTTCAATAACATTATAACAAGAAATTTTTCTTAAAATCCCTAAAGAAATATACGTGTTTGAAACATCTTTGCATGCTAAAAATAAACCATGCTTCTTATAATAACCTTTAATGCCTTCATAATTTTTTCTGTTTTCTTCTCATATCATATTCTGTTGTTAATTAACTATGCCTATTGCTGATATCACCATCTATATATTAAAACCACATCAACACTTCCAACAAACAACTTTGACTGTGTAAACACAGCAACCAAATCATATCAATCCTCTTACTACCTCACAGTTCTACTTTTTCCTCTGTTTTAACTAACTTGTGAATGATACATTTACGTATTTTGCTAGGGATAAAATTGCAACAAAGCAGTTGAAATAGTGTCATATGTCTCCAAATTAATAACTGATATTCTTTAACTTTATAAAATAAAGGCTTAAAATAATTTTGATATAACTGATAAAAAAAACTTTTAAAAAGGAACACTAGCATTTCTAATCACTACAAAGATTGCCCTGGTTGAATATGTTTCTGAAAGTTAATCATGGAAAAGTTTGTAAATACAGAAGTTAAAAAGATACTTATATCTTGCTTACTTTTTTTATCTTGATAAATAGAATTTGTAATAGAAAGAAAAGACAATATTAAAAAAAGATGTGTTCCAAACAACATATTGTTAGCCAATTAATAACATGCATCTCTTCAAAACATTGTAGAAAAAGTTCCTTTATATAAGAAAAATCGGTACTTATGTATTAGCATCACTGCAGCAAAATTTGAGCCGCACGCGCGAATCGCGCCATGATATCAAAACAACAAAGATTTTTACATGTTTTATTTGAAGAAAAAAAGATTCTTGTGGTGCAATTTTGGCTGTAATGCTAACACGTAAGTACCAAAAAATTTCATAGGAAAATTATAGTAATTTAAAAAAATATGTGGCAGCTTATTGTAATAAAACTAAAAAAGCTTTGTTAACTGTTACAAATATAATTTAACATTAAAATTGATAATTTTTGTGCTTGTAGCTAATTAAATTAGAATTTAATACAAACATACTTGCACATGACATTTCATTTAAGTTAATATTGTTTATATCAATGAAAATCAAGAATTATTGTTATCAATGAATATTGTTTATATTAATTAATTTCCATGAGAATCAGAAAATACCTGGCTTCCTCTCTGAGTTTTTGCCTGATGCTACCTTCTTCAAAAGGAACCTGTATAAAAATAAAAATCAGTTAAAAATGCAGTATACACATATATATAGTCTCACTTAAGAATATTTATTCTTCAAAACAATACTTTGATTAAATTTCAAGTTGAAAAATAAGAACAATGTCTTTCACATTTTTTCTGTTCTTTATAACTATATGGTAAATACAACATTTCTTCCATCAAGCCAACATTTACCACAAGAATTTCATATTTTTGTTCAAAACAAAAAATAATAATTATTTTTATTCAAGCACTACAAATTTAATGGCAAAACTGAATAATATATCTCATTTTTTATATTCATTTGACCAAGAGAGATGCCATCTTCCTTTCACTTTTTAGGAATAAAACACACATTTAGAGACCAAAATGACATTTCAATATTTTTCCCTTTACAAATATTTAAATTTACATAAATAAATTTGATTCAAATTCAATAAAAATTGTGTTTTTTACCAAATAATTCATTTACAATGCAGAAACAAAACTATACATTAAAAAATATTTTTGCAATATTGAGCTCATTATTGCTTTTCAATAATTGATTTCTTGGAAGTAACAAAATAGACAAATACAGTTATAGGAGGCAATTAAAAGCAACTACCTTAAGAAACTTAGTTAATTTTAGAAAATAATTATCTCCATATAAGCAACTCTGATTTTTATTACTCTTACACATTTTTTTATTTATCTCCATTTTATTACTAAAAGAAACATATTCATTAAATATTATGATAATAAAGTTGAAGATATTTTCAAAAATAAAAATCAACTTTAAAATAAATTGAGAACTTGCCTTGTGCTTGCAAAATCAAGCTTATTTATTGGCTGAGATTTTACCAATAATAAACATTTAAATTAGGGAAATATGATTAATTCCTTAAATCCAAATCTTAGTCTATCTTTTGAAATACCTTCAAACTATGAAATATGTATGAGCAAAGCAATAAAAATATACTGAAAATTACTGATGCATGTAAGGATGGCCATGTGATATTTGGGGCACCATTACTATGCCAAAAGTAGCATTGGTGATGCTCTGCCACTACAATCCCAAATAATCAAATAAATTAATTTCTGTGATAGCAGGGCTAATTCTACATATGCAAGCACGGATGGAGGTTATTACAAAAAATGGCAAAATTTTAATAAAAGATAACAAAAGGCAATCAAGTGGTTTCAATTAATATTGTCCTAGAATTCCAAAAGAGCTTCATACAGCAGACTTTGCAGTCTTGAATTATAAAGCTCTCACATCAAGACTACACGACTAATTGATAACCATCAAGAACATGAATGCTGTAAAATTTTTTAGACTTCATTATGCAAACTTTGAAAGCTTTATAAATAGCAGAATGTATCTATGAGCATCTCATCAGCTTTTAAAGATAAAAAAGCAGCACTTTTTTCAGATGCCAGATTGATTAAATGACATAAGCAACCTATAGTTTTCATACTTTTTCATTAAATAGGTAACATTTCCATTTTTTCCCTTGAAATACAGCAGATTTGTGTCATAAGTGAAACTAAATGTTCAAGATGTACCACACAATTTTCAAAATCACCTAGTGGAATCCCCCTACAATAAAATTTTAAACTCCAAAATTCACTTTGAAATGCACATTTAGCAAAATCAAAGTTACCACAATGGGATATAATATGTAGTTTGTATCATTACTGCTATCAGATGCTGCAACAAAAAGACCTTGTTTCATGCATTTAATCATATGCTCAAACTTTTTTTAAATTACGTCGAGGAATGGGCCATATCCCTATATAAGCAGTCCAATATAAATCAGACTTTATAGTAAAGTTGTCAGAAGGAAAGTTAAAGCACCTGAGTTGGCTAAGGGAAGCACAAACTGTCAGGTGAACATTCATAGCCTCTCCACAAAGACACAGACAGCAGTCTGGAGTGTCTTTCATACGAATTTAGTGAAGGTGTTGCTGAAGAAAGTCATGACCGATCAAAGTTCTAAAAACAACAGAGAAAACCTGTCTAGGAAGACCCATTGGGACTGGACTATGGAGCAGAGTCTCCCAGATGTTTCCCCTAGCTTCATTCTCTTGAATTTGGCAAATGTATTTTCCCACGGATCTGGAAATATTTCAAAAGGACTGTCTGTATGACAAGCTACCAGAAGGCTGTGGGAGATTGCAGCCATGTTTGGTCAGAGAGTCTTCCTTCTCATTGCCTGGGATGCCGTAATGGCTAGGGATTCATTGAAATATAATAATCCAGTTAGCACCATTAAATTCATGATTTTTTTTCTCACCTTTTCCACCTCTATTGAGTCACTATTGCGTAAGGAGTAGAAAGCGAGGATTGCAAACTGAGACATTACAAGGAAGACAGCTTGTCTATAGAAAGTAGATAAATTGATTAAGTGGCATATTGCTCGTCTCACAGCCTTTATCTCTGCATCAAAGTTTGTAGCACCCAAGCCTGCTACCAAAGAGCCTTGAAAAAGGTTTACACAATAGAAGCCAGACCCAGCCAAGCCGTCATCCTGGGCAGAACCATCACTATAAACATGAAGCCACATATCCTTTGGTTATAAAGTCATGATGGTTTCAAGAGCATAAGTACAAAGAGCTGCAGGAAGGGCAGCATTTCCTTTTTCAGGAAAATTTATGGACAAATTTAAAGTTGGAAGGCTGAGGGTGGGAGAAAAACTCTCTAAGGCCCAGAGGCTGGTGAGGAATATTCAAGTTTATATTGTACTTATTCAACAGGTCCTCGGATCTTGAATAGAAAGAAGGGTGTGATTTAAGTAGTCTTGGAGGGGGAATATATTGTTGCCAGTGCAGGAGTGGCAATTCTACGTATTTTTCAAATTGCTTGAGTAGTTGCTTTTCTCTCCTACCCCCAGGGGCTCAATATTTGTCTGTATTCCAATGGCAGTGGAAGAGGCAGCAGAGTTAATAATTCTGAGGGCTTTATTTTGAATCCTGTCTATTATATCGCCACAGCATTTAGATGTTGTGGCCATGAGTTCTCCACCATAGTCAAGAACAGGTCTTTTATAGGACTTCTAAGTGGTTAAAAAAACATCAGGAGATAATCCCCAAGTGACACCAGCCAATCTTTTCCAGGAGGCTAATTCTTTTCTCCTTTTTTTCCACATTTTCCTCTGCATATCCCCTCCTAGAAAACCTGTTGTCAAAAGTGGCACCAAGATAACTAAAATGATATTGCCTAATGAGGTCAAGATTCATATATTTGATGGATGTTGGATGTTTCTTAGTTGAAAGAGTAAAAAGTTAATACACAGTTTTTTCGGTGTTCAGAATCATTCAGTTTTCCCTGCACCACTTCTCCAATATTCAGGATGCAAAGTTAATATTTTTGTCAGTTGAAAAGATAGCAACATCATCTGCAAATGCTAGGCATTGGACACTATGAATTCTCGTAAGTTTTTCAATTAAGTCATTAATCATAATGTTGAACAGAAAACAGCTAATGATTGCATCCTGTGGTAAGCCATTTCTCAACTGGACGAATTTAGAAAAGGTCAAATTGTATTTAACCTTTGCCTGTCTCAGGTGCAAGAAGGATTTGATCCATTTGTACATAAGTCCACAAATTCCCATATTTGCCACTTTTTGGATAAGTTTCATAATCCAAATAGTATTTTAAGCAGATTTAAAGTTTACTTATACAGTCAAGGTAGATTTTCACAGTGAAAACCATCTTTTATTGATTGTGAAAGAAAGGCTGCTTGATCAATTGTGCTTCTTTTAATCCTAAACAATGCCTGAAAATCTGAAATTTTTTTATAGGTTTCAAAAAAGTAGTTTAACCGATTGGTAATCATTCTTTCCATCAGTTTGCAACATGCTTTTGTTAAAGCGATAGATCTGTAGCTTGATGGTGGTCAGTAGGTTTACAAAAGGCTTTAGAATGGGAATAATAACAGATTTTCTCCAATCAGAGGGTATACTTGTGTTCCAGATAATATTACAGAAGTGTAGCAGTCAGTCAGTTTGACCCCTTTTTACTTAAATTGAGGAAAAGTTCTGCCAGAAGATCATCTGGGCCTGTACTTTTACCCTTCTTTGTTTCCTCCATTGCTTTCCATAATTCATTATAGGTAAATTTGCCATTCAAAAGCTGATTATCCTCTTGATTCAGACATCCAACATGAGTCTCAGGGAAATAAGGGCCAATAAGTTTATTTCTTGGTAATCTACAGACAGATACATAATGTTTAGCCAATGACAAAGCTTTGTCACAATTGGTAGTGAAATATTTACCGTTTAGGAAAAGTATTTTGTTCTTTTTGAATAAAGATTCATTCCTTACGGTCGATAGGAATCGGTGAGCATGTACACCCTCCCTTCTGAAGTCAAGATTTGTAGCAAATTCTTTAAAACAGTCTCTTTTTTGAAAGTTTAATGGATTTCTTTAAAAAAGCTTGTGCTCATCATAATGCATTGTTAACAGAATCACACGCAAGCTCATCTTAAATGAGTGCTCTGTCTCTCCTCAACTTGAGATCAAACAGTTCCACTGTCCAAAAAAGGTTTGTAGTTTTCATCTTGCCCCTCAGGATAGTCTCAAGTGCACAGATCCTTATTGATTTGGAAATGGCATCCCAGCTTTTATCTGGGTTTTCTTCATCCAAGATGTCGGGAGTAAGAATCAAGTCGGTCAAATCAGAAAATTTGACCCAGTCAGTCTTTTTAAAGTTCCATTTAGGGAAAGAATTCACATTAGGTTGCTGGAAATGTCCTCTTTGGGAGCGTTTTGCACAGAGGAATCTATGCCCATAGCCACTGCAAGATTCCAACAACTAAATATGTAATAAATGCAATGTTAGCATGTAAGTTAGTCAGGCCTGGGTTTGTTTTTTCTCCCTTAAATGAAAGAAAGGTATGTCCAATTCCTTGATCTACAGTCATTGGTGAGGAATCAAGGAAATCCTCCATAATTCTACCCTGTGGATTTATATCTCTATAGCCCCATCTAGGTGAGTGACTATTACAATCTCCAATGATAATAGTATTTTTATCCAGGGAGCTTTTCAGGATATAGGTCAATGGTGGGTTTCCTGGAGGGTTATAAGCAAAGATAAGTTTGGTTTGAGTTTTACCTTTCCAGAGATTCAACTCTACTGCCTCAAATGTATTATCTTGCATTTTATGTAAGATTATAAAGTTGGCAATTATGATATTTTTTACTCCTACGATAATACCAGAAGCAATCTGTCTTGATCTTGGTAAAGTATAAAGTCAGACCCAGTCTGTGGAGGTACCCGATTCTACAATTGCAAAAATGTCACTATCTTCTCTTCTAAGTAAAGTTTTAAGTTCACAAAATTTTCACTAGACAGATCACCAGCATTCCAGAAGAAAGCTGTAATGGCAGTCGCATTCTGACCCTGAAAAGGGCTGTTTCCCCTCCAAAGAGATCCTCTTTTCTTTGAAGAAGAAAAAGGCCCCCCATGTCATAAAGGCTGCACCAATGGATGCTGTTACTCAATTAGCCCTACCCAGAGAGCATGTGTAGCTTAAAGATTGCTACAGATGCGAGTAACTCCCCCCCCCCCATATGCTCAATCTGAATAGAATTTAATTCAATAATTACAGCAGATGTTTCAGTCCTTCCACATCTATATAACTATAGGCGATGTCTGACTATAGAAACATTTACCAAAAAGAAGACTGGCAAGATTGGCTGCAATCAAATGGAACAGTATGTTCTAAACGAAAAGGTGTAAACAGTTCTTTAACACTGATTACATCTGACTGAACATCACTCTAGAAAAGATCCCATTTTGAGCAATAAATACTTGATTTATCATATGGGGCAAGCCTTGGAGTTTTCACATGATGAGCAATATAATAGAGATGAATCATATAGACCACCATGACAGATGCATGTGTCAGTACCACATAAATCGCAAACCATATGTTTCCTCCTTTTTTGGGATGCATTAATATAATCAAACATCTTATAATATTCTTTATAAGTTTGAAAGTATACTATTTTGCTTTTGTTAGACATCATGGTAACAATCAATGAAAAATCATTCAGCAATACAAAGCATAGAAAATATACAAACATTTGCAAAGTATAAAATGAGCTGTGTTCCAAGAAGTTGCCATTGAGAAAGAAAAAAGTAAAAAGGCTTCTCTTAACAAAACCATAAGTACAAATGAGTTCGGAACCAATAGCTAGTAAAATATAGGAAGGACAAATTTTATGAGCTTTTTAAAAATTTAATGAGAATAAATTCTATGGTACTTGTCTACCTATTTTCCTGTTTTGTGAATGTAAAATGATAAATAAGAGCTGTAAAAGAAAAAAAATAGTTGGGTGATAAAATTTTACAAAAATGCGTAAAAATAAACAGTATGGGCCTAAAAGAATAACAAAAGGCTAAGTGCAAATTTTACAATATAAAAGTTAGCATGTACATATGATAGTAATAAGAAAGTAGGCAAAAATAATTTTAACTTCTTTATTTGGTGAAATGCCATTATATAAGGAACATCCAGTAAAATCTTAGGAGAGCCTACACCCTTGAAAACAAATCGAAAAATGTGCCAAGCCAGAATGAGATAGTGGCAACTCAATATAGTGGGACAAGATGATGCATAATGAAAATAAATGCAAACAATACAGAAATTAATCAAATATATTTAAGATAAAAAAACAACAACACTTACTTTCTTACTGCTGATCTTTTCTGAGCGGAAGGTATAGCATAACAGCAGATTATAAAAAAGCTTTGAAGGCCTCATTGCTAAGCTTACTATTGGAAAACCATGAATTCTTTCTTATACTTCTGCAAACATTATGCACATTCACACCTTTTTTTCGACATCTCCATTCAAATCCATCCAAAACAACACTCTTTTGTTTGTATATAATCCCATTCACTCATTACATTTAGGAGATTCATAATTTGAAGCAATCAATCATTCCTTCATACACCATTCAAACAATTCTTTCTAACCTTATGCATACAACAAAGTAAAAAGTTCTAAGATATACTCACTCACACACACAGCCATACTTCCAGCCCAGTGCCCAATGACAAAATGATGAAATTTGAAACACTCACCAACAAAATAACAAAATATGAAAATTCTGGAAATAGTTAGGTTTACCATATGTAGTGTACCAAAGTAGGGTTACCAAGATGGTGCAATTACTGTCAACCAAAATAATTCATGCCAAGGATGTGGGCTCCTGCTAGGATCTGACCAGAATATCCAAATAAATCATGACTTCACATCCCTGGTGCTATGCTCTTAGCTTAACACCAATGAAGTGCAATCATTATTCAATTTCAGAAGAGTCAAATTAGCAGCCTTTAACTCTTTTCACAGACTATGCAATGATGCAAAAACAAGTGTCGTTCTTAAAATACAACATGTAAGAATATATATATATATCTCAATTTTATTTATTTAGAGTAAACCACATAATTATTTAACTAATGACATCATAACACCCTTTACTTATTTCATATTTTTAAAGAAGAAATAAGACAGCTATATGGTATGACAAGACTGACAAATGAGACATAATTGAAGTAACCACCACGTGACGAGGTTACTCTAGAGTAACAAGTTTTTTTTAAGCATTCTTATTTCAATCTATAATTGTAAAGAATCAAGCAAAAATAGAAATTTTCTTTTGTTATGCCATTTACAAAAATCAGTCGTTCAGCTGAAATACGCAATGCTATCCATATAATAACCTTTAGATTTCATTAAATTTTAGCTTACTTGTTTTCAGTACCATGAATGATTATCACATTTTTATCTATTCTGTTGTTCAATTAGGTAGCATTTTAACAAGGATGTGAATAATACTTAGTTAATAATTAAATTAATTAAAAGTTATCAATTTGTTTTATGTTTATGTCCAATAATACTTTTATCCTTAAAATGACATTTTCAAAGTCAACAAGGAAAAGAAAAACCAATGATGATTAGAGAAAATTTCATGAAAGATCGAAACTGAAAGATTTTGGCTTTAAGTATTATAAAACTATGTAGTGCCTCAATTAAACTAAACTCAGTGGTGCAACAGCCCATGAGGGCCAAGCCCTACTGTGCGCATCTCGATATATGTGACCTTGGGTGATGAGGTGCATGAGCAGATGTTCTGGTCAGGTGGTCAATCTGACATGAAACACCCAGCATTTAGTCCCCAAGCAAGCTTGGTATTCATTTATCGACCCACTGAAGGGTTGAAAGGTTGAGTTGACACTGCCCACTAGTGGTGTAGAAGCACTATACATTACTACTCAGACACTGGGCTTTCAAAACCTCAATTAGTGAGGCAAAATAAAATAACATTGAAATGCAATGCAATACAAATCACAAAGAATTTTACACATGCTTCAAAGTTTAATTAATAGGAAAAACATTACTGTAATTTTGCACGTATAGTCCGCACCATCGTATTGTCCGCAGACATGATTTTATATAAAAAAATTTCAAAAATCGTCAGATAGTCCGACCTCCAGATAGTCCGTGGACTATACGTCCAAAATTACGTTATTTTAATACGGCAATATTAATGTATTTTAGAAACAAAGAACTAAGTATAAATAGAAAAAAAGTACTTCCTTACTAATATACCTTCAGAAATAAAACGCCAAATACAAATAAAAAACAGTGCTTACTAATTAATCATATATTAATTAATCACACATTCTACTACATTAACGAAAACCTTCAAAGTTCGATTCATCGGTATTAGAATTAAACAGTTCTAATATATTTTCGGGAAGAGTGTCCGAAAGTTCATTTTCAGCATCACTATCTTCACTGTCAGTGATTTCTTTGCTTTCACTAACAATCCTGGCTTTTATAAATCCCGATCGGATGGTGGACACTTTAACACTTTTCCAGGATTTATCGACACATTCGGCAACTTCAGTGTATGAAGCACGTCTCATATTTCCTCCTTTTGTACAAGTATGTAAACCTTCCGACATCCAGTTCTCTCAGCAAGCACGTTTGTGGGACTTGAAACTTCTGTTCATGCTAATATCCAGAGGTTGCAGGATTTTTGTTAAACCTCCTGGAATAACGCTAAGTTCAGCACCGATGTTGTTTTTTTTAGCTTCGGCCTTTACACTGTCTTCTATGTGTGCCCTCATGGAATCCATAATTAGTACTCCTTTGGAATTGAAAAAAGGCACCTTCTCTCTTCTTCCAAACTTCTTGAAACCAATCGAGCATAATGTCCTCGTTGCACCAACCCTTTTCATTGCACCGTATTACGACGCTTCGAGGAAAATTTTCCTTGGGAATTGTTTTTCTCTTAAAGATTGAGAGCGGCTTCAACTTTGTGCCGTCAGCACAGCAGGCGAGCATCACTGTGAAATGGGTCTTTTCTTGACCAGTTGTTATTGATAATACTCATTCGTTCTGCACTATGCTCTATGGTTTACTATCGATACATACGAATGTTTTCTCGGAATCTCGCGCTTTTTTTTTATATTTGATCATCGGCAGTTCACGACAGCGTGTTTTTTAAATTTCGACAATTTTAACCGTGAACAACCAGCGTATTATCCACACTGGTGGATAGTCCGCAGCTTCAAAAATTCGCATTTTAAACACAGATAGTCCGCGGACTATACGCGCGAAATTACGGTACTTCATCAATTACATA
The DNA here is from genome assembly GCA_019973975.1 of Trichonephila clavata. NCBI lineage: Eukaryota > Metazoa > Arthropoda > Arachnida > Araneae > Nephilidae > Trichonephila > Trichonephila clavata. The sequence goes on along the minus strand of BMAO01038247.1, from coordinate 273,654 downwards.
GTGTAGCATACATGAATTTTATTCATTAGAAAATGCTCTGTGTCTAAAATACAAATTGATTTAGAAATGGATGGATAAAAACAAAACATACTATTCAATTTTATTTGCTAATGGTCAAGCACAGTCTCTTGCTACAGCAGAAACATGCATTGAAAAATAATAGCCTTGTAGATCTTTAAATTCAGAAAAGCTTTATAGTTAACAATCAATTATTAGTATTCAATTCAGTGAGCAGTGGAGCTAAAAATTTGGTTTCTTAGGTCAAGTATAACATACAGCTGCATCTTCAAAAATCCTGACCATTTAAAACTCATTGTCCTGCTCAATTTTTTATTGTATTTTTTTGCCTCTGTACATGTATTCATAATATATGCCTCAAACTATAAGGTATAAAATCACAATTCTAAAACTATTTTTCAAATTGAATGTGTGACCTTATAATCTATTGTAAGTCAAAGATGTTAAAATGACAAGTTTTATCCGGTTAAAGTGTAGTATGGGCCTTGGCGATGTCAATTTTTTTGGTGACCAAAATCGATTGCCAAGCTACTTCACTTAGCGATAGGGGTCCGGAAGCCAGAATGAATTTGTGATTGCACCATATATATATATAAATCACCAAATCCAAAGAAAAATCGCCAAATCCAAAGGGCTCCCCCCCCCCACACTACACTTGAACCTTTTATCCCATTACATTAATTTCATAAATTGCTTAAGCAGAATCAAACTTCCAGCTATCAATTTGTACAACAATGCTTGTATGTGCTTAGAAATGAAGTTATCACAACATAATATTCAAATAATGCTTTCAATCACTATTTAAACAATACTTTTCAGTTAAAATAAATAGTTTTTTACTATGTGATTTTTTAAAAAAAAGAGAAGAGATAAAAAAAAAGGTTTGGAAATACTTCATACATATCTTCAGAAGGAAGTATGTGAAACTTTTTCTAATACAATATCATTGTAGATTGGGCAATTTGACACGTCACAAAAAAAATGTGGTTTCATAAAAAAGCTAAAATTATATGCAGAAAAAATCAGAATTAAAATCTAAAATATATTTAATTTCAGTTATAAAAGATCATATTTTCTACTAATACCTAATATTATTTTGTTTATAAAGATATAAATGGTTTTAAAATGAAATTATGTTCCATATAATTTGTTCAAAACAATAGTTCCAAGAGCAGAATGCTTTTTGATTTTTTTAAAAACAGGTGTGCCATGACTTTTTAAGCAGTTTTTTCCACAATAAAAAAGCTATCAACATTTAAATAAGTCAAACTATTAATGAGAGAGAAATAATGAAAATTTTACAAGATGGCTTAGAGAATTAAAACCAATTTCAATATATTTAACTACCAAATGAAACTACAATATTTGATTTTTAGCAAATGTGCAAAGTTTACTTAGATGTTGATAATTTACGCTTCAAAAACTGAAGAACGTATTAAAGTAATGAAAATAATAGTCTTATCACAGTAAAATTGTTAACATCAAAAACACCAGTAAATAAAGATTTAGATTAAGCAAATATAAGTCATTACTTAACCTTGTGATAAAAGCGAGGAATCGAAGTCGAAGAGTTGTCAATTTTTTTCCAACTTTTGTAAAGTTCCCAAGCTTCTGATTCGTTTGCCATAGTGTTCTACGATTATGTTTCTTACACTAATCTAAAAGTTTTGACACACAGTAACATCATGTGATTATTGTGCATAAATATTTGAATTTTAAACAAACAATTAATGACATAAATAGGCTACTTTTAACACACTTCAAAGCAAAACATGGAAATTATCTAACTTTTAAATATCAGAATACAATATATTTCCTTAAATAAATTAAGGTATTTATTTTTAGTCACTTTCTATTTTCGAATATATAGCTATCCACTATTCTAAGTAAATGTTTCCTTTGACCAATTTTTGAGGTTACTTGCGACGATATTGGGCAACATATTATTACCAACTTTTAAATTTGGCATGTACTTTGTTTTGTTTTTATCATGACATTTATTTGTGACTCGCTTAAACGAGAGTGGAGCGAGTCATCATAATATGTAGTTAAGCTACTTTAATAAGTATATAATTAGGTGTATTACTGTGAAAATGTCTTTAATAATTTTATATGACTGTCCATGAGAATGCATGATTGTCTATGGTAGATACGAAGAAAAAATGGGCTATACCAAAAGTACTTCTGTTGAAAAAGCAGCTTGACGTGATATAACTTTTTAAAAAACTGTGAGGCTAAAGATAAGTTTATCCAATTACAAAAAAAGTGAAACTTATTGAAAAAAAGAGGAGCTACGTAATCATGAATAACTTATTTTGGTTAGCTTAAAATTGATCTCGCATCTTTTATTACCGAATCCATTCCCGACGAAGCCTGATTTACCAGTCACTTTGTGATTGGCCCTTCGGAGCTATCTGTTTTCTTTTCATTCATTACTTTTTACTCGTAACCATGACGGTTCAAAAATGCATTGCGTAATTTTTAATCAATCTGAAAATCGTGCCGTATTGAGTACTTTTACCTCCTCTTTGAAAAGTATGTCTGTTCGAGCATGCATCGAGTTATCTTGTGCTCTCGATTCATTTGATTGAATTCAGACATGATTTATGTCAATATATATATTTCATATTCTATTATATTTTTAAAGAAAACTTTATAAAATAAAAAGTTAATCATGGACTTCGATGATTATGAAACGTTGCCGACTAGTTCCACTGCTACTCACATGGTAGCTGGTTCATTTGCTGGAATAATGGAACATTGTATTATGTATCCCGTAGATTCCGTAAAAGTGAGTAAAATCTAGTTTTGAATTAATTTATCAAAGATCTTTTTTATTTTTTATAAAAGTTTATGGCAATGTGACATTAATGTCATTCAATTAGTCGGATATGATTACTCTGATCAAATGTATCTTATTAAAACACTGCTTTAGATGTTCAATAAATACTAAAAATTTATGTTGTATACTATTTTTCAACAAAGTTATAGTACATCATTGGGGAACTATAATAATTTGAGTAAAAATTAAAATGTATGTGCGACTTATATTAAATATTTGCACGTGCTCGTGAAAAAAAACAAATACTGTCTCGCGCGCGCGGACATTTAATGATATGATGATAGAAAATGAGTGTTATAACTTAAGATTTCAGTTTTGCTGCTAAGTCTATTGAAACTCGCAAATTGTGCAAACGATATTCAGCCTTTCAGCAAATTATTGTTTTCTCCCTCGTGTAATATTTGAATTTTGTAGTTAATAATCATTCATTTATTTCACTTCTTGTGTTGAAATTATCCTAATGTATTGATATATTAACCCAACAAACAGAGAGGTGTATACTTTGAAAATTACTTGTTGTATTCTTGACTTCTATTACCTGTCATTTTCAAGAGTAGCACATCTGTTCTGCAAGCAATTAGATGTACCTGCTAAAGTATTTTTAAATCTTGTTAAAATTTTTGTTTTAACTTGTTAGTTTTTTATTTATTTTGTACTGAAGAAAATTTTATGTTAGAACTTCTAAATTTAAAGTGTATGGAATCATTTCTGCTTTATTTTTGTTTTTAAGAAAATAGAGTCAAAGTGGGAATACAATAGAATTTAGAATTGTAGAATAAATTAAATCGCTGTACATTTATAGTTGTATATTTTTAAAATGAAGGAGAAAGGGAATTATTTATAAAAACTAAAATTTTCTTATTTCTATAATGAAGCATTCGTATATTTTGTATTCTAAAAAGTACACAAATCAAGTTTTTTAATGTTTATCAAAGCTTTTATTTCATGGAGTAATTTTTGATTACATTAATTTGCATCTTAAATGTATTTATATTCTTTTTAATACTCCCAATGTCTGCATAGTAGTAGTTTCAATTTTGTAAGTAATTTAGTTTTTTTCTGCCCTGGAATGATTTCAATTTTTGTACCTCATCTTATCAATTTGTATCATCTTGTATTTTTGTATGCATGATTGAAATATTTTCATTTTATCATAATACATAAAAAGTTAATTTGTTTTGTTTCTTATTCCACTTGCAAAATAACTTAATATTTTTTAGACTTTTTATTTGTATTTTTTGTCTCGTTTTCTTTTTTTTTTTGGCTGTTAATTTTGTATAAATATGCCTGTCCAATGTATGTTAACAAAAAGTAGCAATTAGTTATGAAGAGTATATTAGGAGGATGTAAAATAGATTTAAAAGATTATTATAAAGAAATGTAAGGGATCAACAAAATATATACGTTCAACATTGTTACAAATGGAATATTTCCACATTGTCAACAAAGTGTTTTTTCTACTAAATTATGTATTATATATATTATTCCTTTTCTTTTTCTTCAGTTCTGTGTTAAAGCATGCTTTTATCAGTTTCCTTCAGTTAAAGTGTAAATTTAATGTCCCCCTTGGTGGAAAAGTGTGCAATTCTTTTCACAAGTGCATTACTTAAAAATAAAGTTGCAAGATGATAAAAATATCAAGTTAACCATATTATAATGTTATCACCCATCTTGGTGAACATAAACAACTTGGTGTGTACTTCATGATATTAAACCAGCACCAATTGATCAACTGAATTCAAAAGTGTCATTTTATTCTGTAAAATATTTTTCAGTATCATTTACATAAATTTTTCTTAGATAATTGAGTGTATGAATAAATCTTAATAAATATAAGATTTCTTTCAGTAGAATAGTTATTTAAAAGTTTGATTTTTTTTCAGTAAAGCAAAGGGATTGCAAATTGAAATTGATCATTTCAATGCTGTGTGATATACAAATATACACAAAAATATTACATAATTTTATTTTACTTAGATTATTTTGAAAGTATCCAATGTGTTTGTTTATTGTGAGATTTCTCCTTGTTGTCGCCTTTTCCCTTGCATTACATTTTCACTTTTTACCTTGCCATGAGGTGTCAGGGTGAAGAGTTTCACTCCTTCATCCAGGATGCAAAGCAGGTGTCAAACACGGTGAGCATGCATTGCTGGGCAACATTTATATTTACTTCAAGCCGTTTATAGTGATGTCTTTTTGAGCATCAATACATAATATGTCAGCTATCAAACTTAAGCAGAACGCGAACCTTCTTGAGCTTCAATGTTGATGCTCTCTTTTGCCATTGTTTGTAACCACTCAGGCGTAGTATGTCTATTATCAGCTACACAACAACAATTTAGATGTATATATAATCACTTTTTTCTGCTCCTTGAAAGAATTGGGCTTCTGCTCAGTATGGATTTTTTGTTTGCATCGTAACTTTTGATATAAAATGTATCATCCAATTTCTTGTTCTATGGATAATTTTGTTCAAGTATTTTCAATATTCTAATTAAGTTTTTTAGCAGTGCGGTGTTTGGTTATATAAAATAAATGTTTATCGCTAAATTCTTTTTACCTGAAATTATCTTTTCGTCACTAACTGGATCTGAGTCGTATGAAGTAGGCAGTTAATACATACTTTTACCCAATCAATATGCTTCAAGTGGTTTTGACTAGGATTCAAATCTATTGATTTTAATTTGATATTCAATGCAAGTTTCATCAATATAAACAGTTTTCCATATTGAGTAGTTATACAATATGATGAATTACCCGCTTCTGAAATATATTTTTATTTAAGGGTTAAAAATGTGTGAAATAAAGAGTTTGTGTGGGATATTTTATTTGAATAGATTTAATCTTATTCTAGAAATTAGTTTTTGAGAATATTATGTTCACTCACATGAATATACTAAGGATATGGTGTAAATTTCAAAATTACTGAACCTTTTCTGAAAACTTGTTAATATTCTCTGGATGTCTTTGGCTGTATTCTTCATTATATTGGGCATTTTTCCATCTCTTATTACATTTGATAATTTTAATTTAAGGTAATTTTGCTGATATTCTTCATAAATAATCTCCACATAAATACAATATGAAAATATCAGATATATTTTAATAAAATGTATAATTTTGTATTTAAAAACTAAAGTTCTAAATTTTTCTCCTGTTATAAATATGAAATATTTAACAATGTTGCTAGACATTCTGTAGTTGAAAAAGCAGTTTGATTAAACTATTCTGTACATCCTCATAGATTGGTATCCATATTTGAATGTGTATATTTAAAGAAATTTACTTTTTTGCAGTAACATAATAGTCTGCTTAATAATATTTATTTTTATTTGCAATAATTAAGTACTTTTTTTTGCAGTTATGTCAATGAAAATGGTAGGGTATAAAAGTAACTGTAAAGCAGTTTATTAAGAATGCTTGTCTACAGCATAACTTAAGCAAAATCTGGAAGTAAATCATTGTTTTATTTAGTAGGTTGCCAGATTAAGTAAGAAAGTTTTGATTTTTTGTTTTATCTACAATTTTTCAAGTGAATTATTGTATTTTAATGGTTGTGTTAGACACTTTTGAAAGGAGTTTGCCTTCTTTCACTCCTCAATTTACCAAGATGATGTTAATTAATCATGTTAAAATTAATGTCTTCTTAATTTGCATTTGTTAAGTGTTTTCAAGGCTTACTGAAAATGGTTTTAAAGTGATGATGGTATATTTTAACTTGTTTTACATATATATATTTTTGAAATAAAGCTACTTTAGTATGTATAAATTAACTTTTGAATGTATAAATATATATAAATATGGAATTAAAAAAACATGTAATATTCATTTCACTTTAGACACGCATGCAGAGCCTTAAACCCCATCCAAAAGCAAAATATCGTAATATTCCAGAAGCATTTTCAAAGATGATTCGAAATGAAGGTCTTCTTCGTCCAGTTCGAGGAATACCAGCTGTAATGTTAGCTGCAGGTCCAGCTCATGCTTTGCATTTTTCATGTTATGAAAAACTCAAGCGTATTCTTAGTGGAAATGAAACTGGTATTGGTAATCCATTGGCTCAAGGCAAGTGTTTCTGTGATGATTTTATCTGAATGCTGAGTATTTGATATTTCAAAATGTGTTATAACAAATTCTTTTTTCAGAACAAAAAATTCCTTTACTTCTACATAGTTTTATACTTATTTTAAGAAGTCTGGTTTTCACTATCTTTCAAAGCTTGCCTTGTTATTAATCATGTAAATTATTTTACCAACTTCCTTATTGTTTCATAAAAGAATTGGTATGAAAAACTGGATATATTTAATGTGTTTGTATAACAGGGAATGAAATTTCAATAAGTAAAGGTTGTTTTATTTAAAATTTGATCATTTGCTTTGTTTTAAATTTACAATAATTACTTCAGTAATTTGAATATTTTGTTGTATGTTAAGAATTATCCACAGAGCAAGGTATAAATTTTGTTTTGTTTGATTATTGCAAATGTTACCTTCTAATTCTTAGGTGAAATATCCAACTAAATCTGAGAAATTAATCCTATTTTTTTAATGAAGTTTTCTGTAATGTAATGATTGTTATTGTTGATATGTAGCTTGAAATCTGTACAGAATAATTTTGATGTACATGACTACAAGAGTGAAATAAATTTTTATACATTGAGAAGTCATTCATAATTAACTATCATTTTTGGTAAATTTTCATTTGGCTTGATTTTTTTTCTTTGTACTAATATTGATTTTAAATTGCCTTATGTGATATTTTATGCTGCACTTTTAATTTTAAACTGTAGTTTTGGTTTAAAATGTGTAATTTACTTTGTTTTTGTACACTTAAAAAAAAATTATATAACAGTAGTTTAAATTAAAATCTAGAAAATTTAACAATCTAAATATGCTAAATATTTATTTTCTACAGCAATTTGAATATTTTGTGTGTTAAGAATAATACACAAATCAAGATATAAATTTTTCTTGTTTGATTATTAAAATGTTGATGCATCTGAAGTTTTTAGTTTTTGTGATATACTGAACTGTTTTGAACTTGAGAAAATAAATTACTACATTTAAACCTATGCATCAGTTCATCTCAAGGTATGTGAAGGTTAATTATTTCCTTCTTCTAGCTAAGCTGAAATAAGTATTATAGAAGGAATATATTTTTGAATTGAGGTATTTATTTTCTACTTCAGGTTCTTAACATGTTAAATGCTTAAAATTTAATTTACTGGTAGAAATTGTGGGAGAAAAATTTGAGAGCAGCATTGTGGTGGGTGGTCTTTATTACTACTCATTAGTGTCAGCATTAAGAAAATTTTAATTTCTTAGAACTATGTATGATAATCATAGCTCAAATTGAAATTGATTTGGAAATGTATGCTGACTTTTGAACTGTTTTCATATAGATTTTTAATAAGAATTCAACATATAAAGTTGATAAAAATAATTATGAAATAAACTTTTATGTTTACTTAAATTATCCAAAATAAAGCTGTATTTTTTTTAAGATGAAATTGTGTCATAGTCCGTTGATTGAGGATCCTATTGATAGTATATTGATTGTACTTTTCGTTGGTTATAGTTAATTAGTAGTAATTAAAGTGTATGAGAAAATTGTAACTAGTGTTCAAACTTTTATATGGTCTCTAAGTAAAACCACTTGAAAAAAATATCTGAATGTTACATTTTTCTGTTTTTTTTATGAGAAATTAAGAATGTCAAAAAATATAGTTTATTCACATTTTTAAAGCAACTTATATTTTATATTTTAAAATTTATTGTTTCTTAGGAGCGGCTGGTGCTATGTCTACAGTACTACATGATGCAGTTATGAATCCAGCAGAAGGTAATTCTTAAAACAAACTCGTTTTTTTTTAAGAAATGTATTGAATTTATTAAGTTTACATTTTTGTGTCATGTAGTTTAACTGTTTGTGTTGAAAGTGTTACATAGGAAATTATTTAAATTATGCTAATTTAAATTGTATTTTCCTTTTCATTTCCTCTTAACAATTTTCTTTTTTCCTAGTTGTGAAACAAAGAATGCAGATGTATGGTAGCCCTTACCGCACATGTTTGGATTGCTTTACTAAAGTTATTCGTTCAGAAGGTGTTCGTGCATTGTATCGCAGTTATACTACCCAGTTGACCATGAATGTTCCTTTCCAAAGTGTACATTTTATGACTTACGAATTTTGTCAAGATTTAACAAATCATAAAAGGACTTATAATCCTATGGCTCATATGTTGTCAGGTGCTGTATCTGGTGCTGTAGCTGCAGCAGTTACTAATCCTTTAGATGTTTGTAAAACACTGTTAAATACACAAGAACAGCAAGTTTTGAATTCACTTAAAATTAAGGAAGCGCATATTACTGGACTTATAAATGCTGCTTCAACTGTGTATCGATTTAGTGGATTTAAAGGATATTTTAGAGGTCTGAAAGCACGTGTCATTTATCAGGTTCCATCAGCAGCTATATCATGGTCTGTCTATGAATTTTTTAAGTATACCCTTGCATTAAAGTATCAAGCTCACCCACATAACTATAAACAAGACCACAGTTCATTAATTGCTCATGCTAGTCCCATTGAAAATTCAAAATCACGACCCATAGCATCATTACCAGTGGTTTATGGTAAATGAATTACAAGAATGGTAAGTGTTAATTTTTAAGTTTATTAACTTTTTAAATAACTTTTTTGTATCATATTTTTTAAAATTTTTAATACACTAGTTTTATACTTCAAAAATATTTTAATAGTTATAATATTTAATAAATAGCACAAAATCTTTTATTTTTTTTAGTAACATATCTCAATATATAGAATGGAAAAGTTTTACAGGTGGTTATCAAAATAATGGAAACACCTGTGAATACAAGTGACATATTTGAATGTACTTTGTACACATTAAAATATAACAATAGTTATCAGTTTTTTAATTAATAGAAATGTATATACTCTAGTAATATGTGGTGGCTTTATTGAAGTTCTGTAAGTCTTGGATTTTTTTCAAAAGTATAAAATGTTGGATCCTTCAGATTTTCTAAGAGGCCAAATTGTAGGAGCTCATCTAGCTGGAGCAAGTGTGACCCAAACATCCCTACTTTTAGGCATTTCTAAGGGTACAATGTCTAAAGTCATGACAGCATAGCAAGACAAGCTCAGAAAAGCAAAATAGTGAACAGGAAGAAACCAACGGATATTGAAGTGGATTGTAATGTCTAAAAAGTGATCAACTGCAGCAAAAGTGACCGCAGAGCTCAATCAGCATCTGGATTACCGTATGACAATGTTTGCAGTTCTTTTCTCTTAACTTTTTTGATTGATGAGTGTAGGAAAGTTTTATGGTTTGACAAATCGTCTTTCACACTTCCCTACAACAGGACGGGGTACGTTTCTAGGGCACCTACAAAAGCGTATGATCGTGATTGTCTTTATCCAATTGTCAAGCATAGAGATGGATCTGTCATGATAATAATGGAATCATTATGGTCTATTTTAGAATGTTCAATATGGCATCTTTCCCAGAATTTAACAATATTTCCGTGAAGAATGGTACAATATATATTCCTCTAAACACTATTCAGTCTTTGTATAGATCAATTTCAAGCTGTATTACATGTCAAAGGTGGTCCTACACACCATGCTAATAAAAGATTCTCTATAAATCTAAGATATTTCCATTATTTTGATATCCACCTATATTTATAAGAAGTTTTTATTAAAAATTGTACTCTTGGTAAAATCTTAGTTTTATTTTTCAAAGAAACTTGTTTTAATTGTGTTAATTATTCATGCCTGATTAAATAAGTATTTATATTAATTTTTCTTTTTATTGTATTTTCTTATTTGTAAAGCAGTATTTCATGATCTGTTGTGATATTGAAACATGTATCAGAGTTATGTAAAACTGATGGGTTTTTTGACATATGTTTAGCTTATGCTAGATTTTGAAATTAACCTTAATCTGAAAATCGATCTTTTTTAGTTTTTTAACATAATTGCATGAAATTTTGTTTGGCTTTTTAAATCTGAAATGTTCAAATTACAGTTTAACTCTTCAACAATGTTTTATTATGAGTTGAACATAAATGTGGTTTGATATTATGTAATTGTTTAAAATTTTAGTGATATCTTGAATTATGAACATTTTCTAGCTTGCGTTTAATGTCTGATTTGTTTTCCTTTTTTTTTAAAAAATAGCTGTCTCATGCTGATGCTTAAGTTTAAAATATTTGAAAGCTAATTATTAAAATGCCATGAAGAATTTTTGAAATATAAAACAATTAACAAAACTAGTTATTCATGATAGAATTTCTTTCAAAGGCTTCTTCATGCAAAACATTAGAATAACTATGTTTAGATTAAAAGTGTAACTTAATTTTATCTCTTTAGTAGTTTACTTCATTGTACAGGTTATTACACATAAATGGAAAATTGCTCTTTTAAATTTGATTGGCTCTTTTGAAGACTCGTGTTTCAATAACTTCCCTTCCCCTATCTGGACTTTTTTTTGCTTTCTATTTTATATATTCTTCCTGAATATAAAGGACTTCCTCTTAAACAGATGTCTTTGTCTAAATACCTTGGAATTTATCTCGACAATAAGCTCCACTGGGGCACTCACATTGCAGAAACATCAGAAGGCCTAAAACATCTAAATCTCCTGAAGCGGTTAACTGCTACCAAGTGGGGAGCTACCCAGGATGTTTTATTCACAGTTTATAAAACCTATGTTCGTCCATTGTTGGACAATGGTTCTGAAGTTTTGACACTTGCAAGTACAACCAACCTTGAAAAATACGATGTTCAGAACAGTGCCCTTAGAATTATAAACCAGTGGAGCCAAATTAACTCCAGTTACAGCAATGCAACTCCAGACCCGGCATTGAACCTCTTGATATTCATAGAGACAAATTCACTCTCAAATTTTGGGAGAGAGCCAGAAGAGTAGATTGCAGGTACTGGAACAAGTACAGATGTGCAACACAGACTCAAGACTGACTTCTCTTTCACATGCAGAACTTATGAACAAACACCAACTTCAGCTGCTAATGGCTTGTGCCGTGCTTCTATACAGTTTTACTCCACAGTCGCTACTGCCCTTCCATCTAAATAGCTCAACCTAATTAACATGACATCAAATAAGGCTAATACTGTTTCTGACAAGCTAAAATCCTTCCCTCTGGAAGTGATTGAACAAAGATATCCAACAATTGAGTGGCCCCATATCTACACTGACGTCTCATACCTGCCAGAAACGAACAAAGCCAATGCCAGATGGTTCTGTTGGCTGTTTGAGGGCTCATTGGCGGTGGGAAAAAATGCCACCAACTATGATGGTGAGGTCTTGGCAGTTTGTGAAACTACATCATAATTACTAGCTTCTGCAAAAGTTGTTTTCTTCATAGACTCCCAAACTGCAATTTTAGCTTTAAGCAGTAATACACCAGCTGATTGCCTTAACACAATTCAATGCCAAACTAAAACTGTAGAGCTAATATCATATGGCTGGACTGTGGCCTTACAGTGGGTCCCAAGTCATATTGGGATCCCTAGGAATGAGAAAACTGACCAAAAAGCTAAGCAGGGAGCTGAGTTGTCTCAACCGGAAGTCCCTTTGATTCTCAGAAGAGCAAAAAGCATTATTTTCACATTCATTGTCCAATATACTACAGTGTCCCGTAAAACCAGGAGCCTTGGAAAGCCATGGGAAAATGGCTACTGTGAGTTCAATCCCAAGGCACCTGGAGAGAGCCAATGCTATTGGTTACTTTTGCCTAACCACCAGATATGACTTTTTGGGAGTATACCTCCACTGGCTTGGCCTGGCTGCTGATGAGGCCTACCCACTCTGTTGCCATGCCAGAATGGATGGCAACCGCCTGCTCCAATGTACTGGACTCAATGAGTACCCGGCTGATGACATCATCAGTCTGCACTTGGAGGCTCAGTTTCAAATGGTCAAGAAGCTAACTGCAGATGTTAGATAAATAAATAAATTTTATATATGAGACCTAGCCTGTGTGACAATTTTCTGCATATTTTTTTCTTTGAAAATTATCTAAATTCGCTGTTGCCAGCTTGTAGAGTAATTGTACCTAATGCAATTTTAATTTTTAAATATGTAGTATTTTTTTTTTGTTGTTGTTGTTAAATTGAATATAGAATGTTTTTCTTCTATATTCAGTTAAGCAAGATCTTGTTTTTTTTTAATGGCTATATTTATATTTTAAAGAAAATATTGTACTATCTCATTGAATTTAAAGTTTCTTTTAATTCCATTTAAGAACTTGTAATTAAAAGTTTTGTCTTAATTTTTTTAATCCATTTTTGTTTCAGAGTTCCTTCTGCAACTTTCATAATCATCAGAAGAATCACAGATATGAAATATTTGAGCTTGTTATTAATTACATAAGGTATCGCTTGTATTGAAAGGTTGCTGATACAAATGTGATAATGTAATAGTAAATATATGATCTTAAAGCTATAATCGAATGAAATTTAGTAGATACATATTGTTGTTAGCATTCAAATATATTGTTTTAAATAAAAATATTATATATTGTTTTGTTTTTTAAAATGTTATTTTTTTCAATTTATTTTTTTAAAGAAACATATTTGCAGTTTGTTGCATATGCCATTTAATCCAAGCTATGTGAAATAAAGATTTATGCATGAGAAAATATATTCCAAACTTAATCATGGGAGGGATCACTAGTTTCATATTAAATGCAAAATCCTAGATAAATAACTCTTAATACATTTCTATATTAATAATGTTTACCATGTGTGTGTTAAGATGAGTATCACTTATAGAAATGCATGTGCAATATTTAGTGTGTATACTTAATGTTATTCATCATTACAACATTTTGATATTATGTTGGTCAGATCTTGAGTATTCTGTTTATGTAGAAGGAAATATTTTGAAGGCCTGTTTAAAAGTACTCTATAATAGTAAAACTTCTGAATTTATAGTCAGATCTGTTCACATAGTGCTCTTTATAATTGTTTCTTTTTGAGGCATGTATTCTGATTAAAGAAATAGAAATTCCTCTATTTATTTAAATTAAAATATATATTCAAAAGTTCTGGGAATTTTTCACAATTTTATCTATTTGTGTTTTTATAACGAAACTTTAATATTGAAATTTCAAGGCTTAGCAAATTCTTGTAAGATGCATTCATATATTACTCATGAGATCATAATTTTAAATGTGGCAATTGCTTGTGCAAAAATAAAATGGGGGGAAATTATTTCAATTTACTGTACAAATCAACCATCACGTTCAATGTTATATCAGTGGATAATCTTGTGGATTATTCAAACAGTGGATAATCTTGATCTAAGAAAAGGAGGATATATTTTCTTATCTTTGCAAAAGTTGCAGCTTTTATTTGTTTTTTGTATCTTAGGATCTTTTTAAAGTAAATATCTGTCAGCCTACTAGACATTTTTCCTAATTAACTCATGTACCAAAGTATTTCTGTAGCATTTGTTTGTATTTTAGGATTAGTTCTTTAACTCCCTTCAGTTCATAGTGCAAACTCTTGGTTGGTGTAGTTGAATTGTAAGTTTGAGTCTTGATGCCATTGAAGATCTGTTGTGTAGAAGGGTCGATGCATATTAATGTTTACTGGCAGCTATGAGTTATCTTGTAGTTTGTGTACTAGCCATATTTGTGCTGCTACAATGAAATTCTTAGTCTATCAATGTACATAAGAATTTTGTGCATTAGATAATTTGTAAATATTGGCACTTTTTACACAGGAATTCAGAAAAGTACCATAACAGTCAATGTGTTAAGTCTGTCAAGTCTTAAATTTCTCATTGGCATAGTGTGGAAGTTGACAGGAATGCCAACTTAGGTATCATCCTCATAACTTGATTCAAAGTTCAAAATTATAAGGTCTGTATCTAGTAGAGTGAGTGCAGCTTCAAAGTGTAACTTTTATAGAAAATCAAAATAATCTGTTCCATCCATTTCATATTTTAACTTTTTAAACAACTTGATATTGAAAAATTTTAGTTTCTAGTTACTGAGGCATTTTTAAACGACCTGATTTCAGAATTTTATAAATAATTATTTAAATGCAAGAATGCATTATCTAAATGTTGTATTCTTAAATTAAGTATTCCTTTCTATTAGTTTGAGAAATGAGACTTGCTGTTGATGCTCACTCTGTTGAAGGTGATTAAGTTATATATATTTGTGATTCTTTTAAACAGACTTGAAAGCCTTTTTAAAATCATCATAATGCAGAATCAAATATCATTTTTAAAATCACGGATGAATATTCAATTGAGGAAATTTACTCTAAGCTATTAAATCTTTCTATGGTTATTTTGGTAACCAAATAGCTATTATGAACATACATTATATATATATATTAAGAAAAAAGATCAATTATCTAGTTTTTTACTCATAGACGTTTTAATAAACTTAAATTGTATTTATTTGAACTGTAAAGTGCATGATAAGCGTAATTCCTGTTTCTGTGATATCTAAATCCAAGCTTTTTTTTATGTTGATATATTTAACTTTATGGATTTTTTATTTAAAATTGGCCAAAAGATATCTATTTCGAGTTACACTGTATAAGAATAAATGTTTGAAAAAATTTGTACTGATTAAATGTGGCTAGCATTTATATTAAGGGTAAATATTAAAGAGCTAACACAGCTACACTATTTTCTTTTAGTGCTACATCACTTAATACCAACATGGAAAAGGTTGAGAAAATATTTTTTTTAAATCCTAATTTTATTGCTGGTTTATGTAACTTCCTTTAAATTCTGTTCCTTCAGTCATATTGGTATGCATGCTACTAGGTTATTTTTAATTACAGTAACAAATTGGATGGTTGGATTTTGAACTGAAAAGAAATTTACAATGTACCGTATTTGCTTGAATCTAAGCCACACTATTTTTCCTGTGTTAATGCTACTGAAAATAGGGTGCGGCTTAGAATCGAAGGCAAAACATTGAATGGGAGAAATTGAGTTTCCAAACTTTTTCAAAAGGGAAAATGTAACCATTCATTCTGGCCGTCTTTGTATCGATGAGTTCTACAGTTTATCTCCAGTGTTCAGTCTATCTTAAACATCGTGGTTTGCTCGTATTTAGAATTTTTTTCGTTTTCTTTTAATCACCTAAACGTCAAACATATCGGTAATGGCATCAAGATGAGTTCACTATGAGAAAAGGGCAGAAATAAACAGAGCAGTGGCCACTGAAAATTTGATATGCATGAAATAAATATACGTTGAAATGGCGTTTTTTACTATGTAAATGTTAATTTTTTACATTTTTCTATTAATCATTCTTTTAAAAAGATGTTGCATGGAAGACGATACGTGTAGGAATATCGCGATGCCTGCACCAATTTCGTAGTTAGTTGTGAAAATGGGAGTGACGAATGATTTTCAAAACATGATGCTAATGGTTAAGAGGAATTTTAGGCTCATGTAAGTATTTGATGTTTTTAATTCTGGTAAAGTAATTCAATTATTAACTTATTATTTATATATAATTTTTTTAATTTCTTAAATATCAGCTATTGAGGAGCCTTTAACACAATTTTTTTAAATTTTTTCTCAAAAACGTGTAGAGAATTGGGGGCACGGCTTAGATTTGAGTAAATATACATTAATTTGAAAAAAGAAATTAAGTATTTTTATCTTGGCTTTCAAGTTTGTAAATTATTATGTTACAGAAAAATAAACAAGGTGAACTATAAATATATCTATTGTACATTATATTAATGTATAGGCTTAGAACTCTACTTTTGAAACTCTTAAAGCAAATATGAATAGTCTACTTATAATAGTGAACCTTTTTCTGAGAAGGGTGATCAAATTTGTAATTTTTTTTAATACTAGCCTGTGGAACAGTGGTGTGGGTCACTTCGAAAGGAGCAAGTTGCAGTAAAAAGATTTCTCATAATTTAGAAACACCGAAAATTTGTTAACAGATAAACTTGACTGATTGACTTCGCCTCATTTTTATAATCCTAAAAAAAGATTTATTTTTTGCAACTGAAGAGTATAAAACATTGTTTGATATCAAATGATGAGAATATCAATATACTAATTTTGTAAAAATTGGTTAATTTAATTAAAATTTAAAAAGTTGAATTTTTTTTTATGAAAGATGGAGATATTCAATTTGTCTAGACTTTGACCACTTTTTATGAACCTTTAGGTTATCTGCGTACCAAAAATAAGTTTAATTAAGCCCTTGTTGAAAATAAGAGTGAATTTTTGAGTTAAGATTTTAAAGACATACTCGTAATGAAGAGGCATATTACGATCATCAAGTACTGTTTTCATTTTAATTGAGCAGTTTTGTTCAGCAAGATGTAACCCTTTTGTAATGTTTTTCCGATCTCTCATCAAGTGGGAGACCTAGTAGTCTTTAGATTTGGTGATTAGCTTGCTGATACTGCGATAAAACATGTATCTGCAGGAATATTTGTGTGTTTTAAAAAAGAAATAGTTTTGATTCGATAGTTTGTGATAAAATTCGCAAGTACAACATTTACTAAAACATTTGAGAATGAAGAATTCTGAATCCCCCCCCCCTTACCCTGAACGTGATTCTCACTATTAGGAGACAATCTTTTTAGAGAGTGGTATGGAGTTCTTGTTTTCATGGGTTAGTTTGATCGTCAAAGTCGTAACTGATAGTTGAAAGTTTCAAGTATACCAATTTATTGGGTTTCTACTATCGTATAGTGGGACTGATGCACGTTAAATCTGTCAGAACTTCAAATCCCTGGGAGGACACTGACTACTATGCCGCAGGGCTTGGGTTTGAATCCCGGAGAATGCATGAATGTTTAGTGCCTGTGCGGCATGGGAGCACTAAATATTCGCTCGAAAGGTAAGAGGCCCCTGACCCCCCACCACCACAGGGTGTTCTGCTTCAAAGTTGGGATGGAATCGAGCCGAAACGCACTTTCAGCTGCATGGTGCTCAAAACTGCTCTCAACGAGAAACGTAAAACTAGCCTCTTCCCTTGATCTGGCACTGGCAACATCAACTTATTAACCGATGAAAAGGATTGTTCCAGGTTTTTTGCGCCACCCAACATGAGAGTAGCCATGTTGTAAGCGTTTAAATGACAAAAATCTGTGTAACATTGAAAACTCTTAGAATTAAGGTCTACTGTATAATAACCTGTGTCTGTAGTTACTGTTTAACGTCATCTTTAGTAGAGAAGAATTTCAGCAAGATGTCCATTCCTGCAATTATCTTTGACTGCACACCGCAGACGTATGTGTTTGCAATTGTACGTTGATGGGCAAACGAATTACTTATTTTCCTGTAAGCCGCGATAGTTGTTACCGACCTCTGAAGGTCTACCACGAAATATTCTTGCTGAATGCATTTCTATACCGATTCTTCAGGTAATGTTAAAATTTGATGTGCCTGCACTTTCCATATACTCAATACTTGTGTATTCCTTAGCCACCACTACGTCCCGAAATTTTGGAGCCTCTTATCCATTACCTTCAAAACCTACGAGCAGTTTCACACGTGTGAATAACGCCAGGTTTCTACATCAACAAAAGATCACGTATACACCCCCTCACTTGGAAACAAATTGACCTAATGTTTCCGTGCAGATGTTTACCAAATCACACCATTAAAATTCCCCAGATATCCCTCACCTTGGGTTTTCCCATCATTTTTGGTCTCACGCTAAACAACTGTTGAGCATTGCACTGTTCAAAAACGTATCCGGCACTTTAGTACGGATATTTGACTCTCCGGATAATAAAAGTTCGGATAAATGACGACTACTGTAACTGAAATACATTATAAAATACCAACAGCTGTCCGTATTTGAAAATTCATTGTTAAATCCAAATTCTTTGTAAAACTTGTACAAGGAATATCTTTTACATGTACAATATTTTGGTTAATTAAATTAATACTACCAGACAGATTGATAGCCTCCCGGGAGGCTAGTTTTGTAGCCTTAATCCTTTGTTGGATGATTTAGGTGATCGCAAAAACAGCCTAAAAATAAAAATTTCTTCTGAATAAAATAAACATTTCATGCAGATTTAAGAAAAGTTGAACAAAGATTTTAACATTCTAAATTTTATTACTCTGCAAGTTGGGAGAATACTAATATATTTTCTGATGTTCGTGAATATTTGAAGAGTGAAATACCACTTCAAATTTTGGTTTTGTTAATATGCATCCGTGCAATTCTGATGCCTTGTATCTCTAACAAAAAGAAAATAACGAGTTTGATGCGGTAATTTTGATTGAAATTGCAGAAGTAAAAAGTTTTATATAACAGAATATGATAAAACCTGTGTGCAACTAATTCTTTTAAAGATGCAGTTCTCTACGATATTCCAATAAATATTTAACGTAACGACATTTAATCGGAGGTTAATCAATTTATTCCCCTCCTGATAAAATTAGGAAAAGTGTCGCAGAACAAAAAAATTAGACTGTGTTAGAAAACAAAAGTGATGAACAGAAATTGTCATCAAAGAAACATTATCTCGAATATTTTTTTATTTTATTTTTGTCTGTCGTCTCCGCAGCCATTGTGATTAGATTTTTTTTCTCTCTGTTGTGTGTTGTTTGTTTCTCCCTGTTGATGTTTAAGCCTTGAAAGGTTTCCTTATGTATCCTGTTTCTATATTGATTTCATATATTCAAGGCTAGATATATACACACACACGTAAGGCTCAAGCAATGGAGTGTACATTTGAAATAATTCTTCTGAACTGAAGTGAAAGAAACCACATTTTTTGAGTGGTGCTAGTATTTGGAGTGACGTCTCGTTACTCCCTGTTATGCGGTTGCAAACTTTCTGTTACTCTAAACTTGTGAATGGCATCGAATAATTTCATGGTTGTTAATATGCCTTATGCATAGACATGTATTTGGAATCCGATCCTAGCACGCATACACATTCTCTAGATCAAAAGGGATGGCGAACCAATGGCACACGATGCAAGATATTGGGCATGATGCCAATCAAAATAGCTTACACTTTCAGCGAGATTTTCTCAGATCAAAGTATTATCTAAAACATTCAAGTTTATTATGTACCCTTATGTGACTTCATTTTATAAACTGAACTTACGCCCCAATTTGATTAGTCAAAAATTGAAGAATTTGAAATGCTATTGATTGATTCCCAGTCAAGTTAAATATGGATTCAAAAATTTATTGAAACAAGGAAAAAGTTGGAATTGGTTGAAACAGAAAGAATAACAAGCAATATTAATAAAAATGCCTGTAACAAAACTTTGGAAACATGGAATTCTATTCCAGACACATTTAACTGCTTGCAGAAGATGACTCATGATATATTTTAACCATATTTCCATCTACCTATGCCTGCGAGTCATTGTTTTCAGAGATTAATAACATTTAAGACCAATCGAAACCATTTGGTTTAGGTTTCCAATTTAGCCTGCATTCTGCTAAAAGTAACATTTTACACTCCCAATTTAAGTTATTTGTCATCTAATCTCCAACAACAGAAATCATACTGTTATTTTAATTTGAAACTTACACTTATAACTAAAACAATTACTACTTTTAGTATGAAATGTATTTTTTCGTTGTAAATAAAGAGTTCAGTTAGTACACTGGTGTGCAAAACTTAAGCAACAGGTGGGTTTATTGCCATAACTTCACGAAAAATCATCTGAGAGACATGACATTCTGAAATGAGAGAGTATTACGTACGTAAAGGATGACGAAAGCATCGGCGCTGAAAAAGGAATACAACGCATACGGTATGGAATCGAACAAAAACAAGCTTTATTGAACGCATAGTATCGTGACTCATGATTCTCTATCTAACAGGAAGAACAACAAGCAGATGCCCCTTAATATGGTATATGCCCTCCCCTCACTACAATGGTTGCTTCGCACCGTCTCCGCATACTCAGAACCAGCTGGTGCAACATTTCTTGAGGTAGGAGTGCCCATTCCTCAATCAACATCTGTTTGAGTTGTTGCTTGTTCTCCGGATGATGTAAGCGTGCTGCAATACGTCTCCCCAAAGCATCCCACGCATGTTCGATGGGATTTAAATCTGGGGAGCACGTTGGCCAATCCATTCGAGTGATATCTTCACTTTCCAGCAGCTCCTCAACAGCAAGAGTGCGATGTGACCCCCCGTGCATTGTTATCCATAAAAATGAAGTCTGGGCCAATGGCACCTCGGACTCCTCAGACGCACATGGGGAAGAAGTACCTCCTCACAATAGCGATCCCCGGTTACAGACCCTCTGTCGAAAATGTGAAGCTCAGTTCGCCCGTTCAGCATAATGCCTCCCCAGACAAGAACTCCAGGACCACCGTAACGGTGTCTTTCCTAGATGTTACTGGGATAAAACCGGGTCCCGATCTCTCTCCAAATCGAAACGCGTTGAGAATCACTTCTGGTACTGAACCGACTCTCATCCGTATAGAGGACACGACTCCATTGATCAGTTGTCCAGTTTTTGTGCTCTCTGGCCCACTGTAAATGGTGGCCAACTTTCAACGGGAGGCAGCGTTCAGGACGGCGGGCGAATAGGCCCCCTTTGTGAAGGCGTCTGGCCACAGTAAACCGCGACACTTGTCGACCCGTTGCTGTACAGAGTTTCTGAGCAATGGCGCTTGCTGACTGCTGTCGACCTCTTTTCGCCTGCAGGATGATATATCGGTCATCCCCTGCAGTTGTCGTCCTCGGGCGGCCACCACCTACCTTTCTAACAGCTGCACCTGTGGTTTGGAACGATTTCCAAGCGCGCGAAACGACACTTTTGTTGATTCCGAACTCTGCAGCTACACTGGTGACAGTAGTCCTCCAGCTTTCCGATCATTCTTCCACGTGTGAAGTCGTCCAAGTGATTTCTTCTAGCCATATTTCACGAACTGGCACTTGCAGCGAATATGTTGAATTGCGTCTCCGTCCTTCATTTTATTCTACTGTTGAGCAGCGTGCGCCGACATCACGCGTTTTGCGTACGCTCACATCGCTTCTGACGTTTCGTTCCTGATATTTGCATACGCATGACGTTTCTACTGACTTACGTGTTCACTGTACTGATCTCCAGACCTCCTTTTCTGCAATTTCATGGCTATCTGCTAAAGTTTTACATTGTTGCTTAAGTTTTGCACACGAGTTCTTTTTTTTCTTGAGACAGAACAATTTTGATAGTATAAACTATGAGTAGGGCACACTAGAATGCTAAAACGAAGATGTTATATTTTTTAGGAAAATTTTAAACACTGATTGAGGACCGGGACATATATGTCCCATCAGTCATGATTACTGGGACATATGTGTACCAGTAGTCTTCAATGAGTAATTTTGTAAAAAAAGAAAACCAATGATTTTCTAGTCATAAAAATTTAATTATGAATGGTATGGTTTGAAACAATCAATGCACAATGGGGCATTAAACATCGTGCACATAATTTTAGTGCGTGATTCCTTTTGTTGTGCACATTTACGTACCGCCGTCGTGTTTTCGTTGTTACTGGCAGATGGTCACCAACATTGAGTAAGCTTCGTGATGTTTTGTATGGGCGTCCAGTTCCTCTACGGCGGTGATACTCTGCGTTGAGCTTTTCGGACGCCATCAAGGCTTCTGCAAGAAGTACAATGAAATCAAGGAAGTGGGTTTTTCGATGTTTGAGTACACAGTACATAATTCATGAGTTGACCACTTCGCTCATCAATAGGCGAAAAAATACTTGTTTCCACCACTTGCAAGATTTTCGATCTAACACATAAACATTTGTCATTTGGTCTGCAAGATCTACACCTCCCATGATTTTGTTGTAGGATTCGATTGCCACAGGGCACTCAAATTCTTCTTTGCTTCCATCTTTCATGGTGCGATTTACTTTTGCGTATTTAGCTTCGTGGTAGTTACTTAGCATCATGATCACAGGACTGTTGGGACAATGTGTTCCCTCTATCCAAGACGAGAGGACACATATGTCTCGATAATAAAAACGGAAGTAAAACTTTGTCATTTACCAGTTTATTAGAGGTATTCCGCTTCGTGAGTAATTTATCTGGCCTTAGATTTATGGATCAATCAAAATTTAATCGAAAATAGGCGGTATTTCCAAAACTATACTATTTACGTTCGTACAGTATGAAATGAGCTGCTACAACACTTAAAAACGTGGGAATTGCAATATGTACGGTAGTGCAATCTATGTTCTGTGAGTGAAAATACCTTCAAAAATATTGGCAGGACTGATGCGAAAGTCTCCAATTAGACAGAGAAGCGTTTCTGTCCCAAAAAAATTTTGAAATTTGCTTGAGACGTATGTGTCCCGTTAGGCGCGAAAGGGTTAAATGTTAAATACATGTACACAAAAAGTACATGTATTTAATATATAACAAAAGTTGTACAGAAAAACGGGGGCTTAAAATAACCTTGTTTCATAGTCTGAAGGAAATAGAAAGTGAATTAAAGAAGAAAGAGCTACAGATTTGAAAGAACCTTCTAGTTGAAAATTCAGATTGCCGATAAGTTCCCAGAAACTTGAAACTTATCAATGAAAAATAACTGAACACATTTATCAAAATGTTGAATAATATTTTATAGATTATTTTTATAAAGTGAAACTCTTGTAGAAATAAATATTTTTAAAAATGAATTGAAATTAAACGATTACAAGAAGCTAATCTTTTGAAAGAAAGTTTTGCCTAAAATGGAGCTTGAAAAGGTTGGGGGAACCAAAATATTTTCTATAATTCTGAGGCCAGCCTGAGGAGATTCACTATATGGCAAAATTGATTGCTGAAGAGGATAAGATGCAATATTTATTTTAGTTTGTTAAACTCGATACGAAGACTGGAGAATCAATACTCGGTTTACGAACAACAAAACCCAAAAAATAATAAACTGACTACCTAAAAGCAACAGAAAAGTTGAAAGAACTTATGCAGAGTAGCGATTTCTGATGCAGATTTGTATGTTAGGAATATATTAAGCTTAATTATAGAAAATCTGTAAAAAAAAAAGAGGTGGGGGATTAGTCAAGACAAATTTGTTGTCACTTTATGACAAATTAAAAGGTATATATTACGTGCTCTAAATGGTCTAAAAAGAAATTATTATAGAATGTAGATTTTCTTATTTCTTTAGTTGAAAGCTGCCTACCTGAAGAAGTGCTTGGTGGGAGGAAAATCAATAATTGATGGGAAACAAGTAGGCTTGTTTGCTGGAAACAGGGCCGGACCGTGACCTTTGGGGGCCCTGGGCTAATAATACCTGGGGGCCCCCTAAATAATTAAAAATTTTGCCATTTTCCTAAAAAAAAATTTTTGTGGGGAAAAATTTTAAATATACGAAATTCTCTCTTAAGGGTTTTTTTTAGTTCAAACAATTTAAATACGTTATAAACAATGACATAATTTACAAAAAAAACTTCTCTAACTTTTGTGTTGGAAATTTTTTCATTTGTTCATCACATTTTAAGTCTTTAGTGAAATCAGTATTAATAGAAAGAAGTGATAAATACGTAAGTCTAGTATTTGTCGTTGTTCTATATTTCTGTACAGGACATTTTAGAGAATGCACGCTCTTCGCTTCACTAGTAATAAGGAGAGTTATAAAAAATTTTTAAATAAGATTTGGAAAAACATCAAGTTTCTTTACAAAAATTAAATTTAACACATCAATACAAGTATAGGACAGCTCAGTTTGTTTTAGATAAGTTTTGAGTTGAATGTCTTCATTTACTAAATCTATGTCATCTGAATAGGGAATACACTCTAAAGGTCAACTTTCTCCTTACTTTGATCTTGCAAATCATTAAAATTTTAATATCTTACTATATTCTGCATATACATGACTTCTATTTAAATCAAGGGTTAGCTTATCTAACGAAACAATAAGCGTGTCTCTTTTAAATTTTTTGTCGCACACAGAGCTTTTTTTGTCGATTTATTTGCAAATTTTGAAGTCTCCCGTCTCTTGTTCACATCACTATATTCTGTTTGTACACTAGGACTCAATTTTTATTGAGATGCACGTCTCTTACGCTTCACTAGATAAGAAGTTATAAAAATTTTTTAAATGAAAATTGGAAAAACATCAAGTTTCTTTTCTTTACAAAAATTAAATTTAACACATCAATACAAGTATAGGACAGCTCAGTTTGTTTTAGATAAGTTTTGAGTTGAATGTCTTCATTTACTAAATCTATGTCATCTGAATAGGGAATACACTCTAAAGGTCAACTTTCTCCTTACTTTGATCTTGCAAATCCATTAAAAATTTTAATATCTTACTATATTCTGCATATACATGACTTCTATTTAAATCAAGGGTTAGCTTATCTAACGAAACAATAAGCGTGTCTCTTTTAAATTTTTTGTCGCACACAGAGCTTTTTTTGTCGATTTATTTGCAAATTTTGAAGTCTCCCGTCTCTTGTTCACATCACTATATTCTGTTTCTACACTAGGACTCAATTTTTTGACTGCGTCTTGATACTCCTTTAGATTTTGATCTGATTCATGTACATTGCTTATAAACGTCCTTCCCAGATGTCCAAACCAGGAGTTTGTAATTTTTTGTTAACTGAATTAAATCTTTCAAAAATGTCTCCCTAATATATAATTAAAATAGCAGCTTCGAGTTTTGTTAATTTATTTTTAAAAAATACTGCGTTTTCTCAAAAATTATTTTTTTTTATTTTCATTGTCACTAAATGTTTTAAGAATATTCATGTTTTACCATAATTATATATATCTTTTAAGGCTTCAACAGCATCGTAGTGACAAAACTATCTGGTCTGACTTAAACTTTTTAAGGATAAATTTCAGTTTAATTTCACGAGTTAGAAGTTCCCACCTACGGGTCGAAATAGAATAAAACATATTTTCGTTGCACTAAACCAATGAAATTCACTATTTCAGTTTCAACCTTAACTGGTTCTGCACCAACCAGACTAAGGGAATGTGCAGCACACGATACATAATTAGCGAATTTATTATTTTTTTCTTTTAGAAGAGCTTGCACACCATTACATCAATCGGACCTATTAGTAGCGTTGTCAAATGACTGTCCCCTACAATTATGCAATAGAGTCCATTTGTTTCTAAAAATTCTTTTAGATAATTAAATAAATATAATCCAGTGTGACAACTAATCTTTATTAATGAGACTCTTCTTTTATACATTTCCCCCCGAAAACAATATCGTAGTACAAGAGCAAATTGGTCATTGTGGCACAAATTTGGTGTTGAATCCATCACAATTGAATTGTATGTTGTGTAAACGTTATTTATTTGAGTTGTCTCGATTATTTGCTAATATATCGTTTTTAATAAGTACGATATTAACGATTTTGGTCGTAATTCTCACTGTTCAATATGTTCACGAATGAATGGGTCGAACTCTCCGCAGGCAGTTCCAGGGCACCCATAAAATTACCAATATGAGAACTAAAAAACTTCCTCGGTACCTCTAAATATTAAACCTCTTATAGACAAATACTGTACTACCGCGATAACACGTTTGAGGACATTGTGGTAATATACTGTGCATCTTTTCTTAGCTGCTCTTGTAACTGTTTATCTAACGAGGGCACGACTAGGGAAATTCATTTGGTGACGGGATTTTGTGTAATAGTAGTAACTAATCCTTTAGTGTGTTGAACCGTCACTATAATATAGCGCCGAACAGACAAACAGTTCTGAGAAAATAGCCTTCGAAATTCGTACTTCGCTTTTATACAATTAAGTTTTTTCCAGCTACAGCGATGCAGTGACATAGGTGGTAGTGTACCTGCATACCGCGCGGTCTGTCAGGGTTCGAGTCGCGCGATCAACTTGCTTTGTTTTTTTTTTCAATTCATTTAATTATTTTTACAATTAAATAAATTTATTTAAAAAAGGCTTATTAAATATTTTTGGTAATTATTTTATATTTTAAAAACTAAAACAATTACTATAATTATATAAATATTTATTTTATATTTTATAAATACATTATAATAATTATTATTATATTATTTATAAATATTTATTATAAAATATATTAAATGATATTTTGTATAAGTATTTTGTATTTTAAAAAGTAAAATAATTACAAATAATTTTATAATTAGATAAAAATAGTTTTATAATATGTAAAATTGTTTATATTTTAATATTACAATTATTTTATAATTATATAAAATATTTGATAAGAAAAATTATTTTATTGTAAAAATAATTAAATGAATTGGAAAAAAAAGCAAGTCTACCACGCGACCATGACCGATCGCAAAAAATACAGGTGCGCTATCACCTATATATGCCACTGCATCTCTCGATAGAGCTGATTAAAATTTATTGTATAAAATGAATTATATAGTATGAATTTTGATTGCTAATTTCTCCTAATTGACTGCCCATTCGGCGATATTACATTGAGGGTTAAACTTCCTAAAGCAGTGGTCTTCAAACTGTGTCCCACGGAGCCCTGGGGTTCCACAAGGCATACTCTGGGGTTCTACGAATCATAATAAGAAATCTAAAAGAAATAAACATGTGTGCAAAATGGATTCACATTCTCTATGAAGTTTATAAGTTACAGGTATCTAAAGCTCACCACCCCCATCATATATATGTATATATACTTTCTACTAGATTGTGAATATTCTATTGTTTACTATCTTGGGTTCCACGAGATAATTTTATACTTGTTATTTAGCACTATGTCTTGCAAACTAAATAGTTTTCTAATGGAAAATACACTTTTTTACATTTGGCGAAAACAACACTTATAATGAAGGAAAACAAACAACGTGTTAACAGAGTTGATGTTAAAATCTAAATTTAAGCAAGAACAGCTTCTGAATTTTAGGTTTCAAATTCTCTCTCATACAAAATACACGGGATTTCTCACACATCTATAAACATTTTTTGTGCTATTCAGAACATTGTGTTTAAGTGAAATATATTTCTCACGTAAGTGGCTACAAAAACAAAGTATAAAAGCAAACTAAACTCAAAATAAGTAATGCGATTGCACTTAATCTTAACAGACCTAGAATTCGACCGTGTGAAAAAAAGGAAATTCATATCCCAGTTTTTAAATATAATGCATGGATAGGTAACACTTGAATCATATATTAATATTATTAATGACAAAATTAGATTAGAATTTTTTTTAATAATAAATACAAATACTTTTTTAAAGTACTTTTACATGAAGTATCTGCAACATGTTGACCTACTTTAAATATTACTTTGAGAAACATTCTTCGACGTATGTGTTTGGAATTGGGTTCCACGAAAACACTTTCTGGTTCAAGTTGTTCCACGAAAGCACTTTCAAGTTCCAGGGGCTACACGAAAGCACCTTCAAGCTCTAGGGGTTCCGTGAGTTGAAAAGGTTTGAAGACCATTGTCCTAAAGAAGAACTACTAATACACAAAGTCTCGTCTCCAAATGAATTTCCTTAGTCATGCCCTCCCCTTGTAAAACAGACTTATTTTCTTTTCGTGTCAACCAAACTAACACTGAATTTTTATGTTCAATAGAATTTTCCTGATTTTCTAAGCAACTTGTTAAGTGTTTCTTATCAGAGAAGTCGGTTGTGTATTGAGAATTTGTTTCAGAAAAAGTTCGCAGGTCAAACAAAAAACACTACCAATACTAGTTGAATAACATTGCCAAAAGAACTTTCCAGCACTTGGCCATTTTAAAGCTTTTTAATGAAATGATTATTCGAAAATGATCTCTTTTTTTCATTTTTATTCTCTTATCGAAACAGAATATATATTGTTTGGATTTTTATTTTGAAAATAACTCATTTCATGTGAAAGAATACAATCAACAAAATTATTACTTAGCGATTTAGGCCACGAACCCACGTCAACGTATTTCTCAAACCCAACATTGCCTAAACACTTTCGGTTGGGGCATTACTGAGATTCTCTGGCTGAACAATATCTTTTTCAAAAGGCTGCTAGTGATCGAGATACTGCATATTTTTCTCATTAATATTTGCTTGTTCTGTTTCTTCGTTTTCTTTGACTAAGTTCCTTTCACTTCAATGGCGTTACATAAACCCCTGCAACCCCGCATTGCGGAGGCCCAAAGCCTATGTTATACTATGGTTCTTCAATCCTTTGTAAGATCCGTTTTGGGGCCATAAACCTGATTGCACCTATTGCACAAAATAAATGGCCACAGAAAAGTGCCACTACGTTTGCATAAGTGCTCGATGCTCATCGGCACCGTCCTATGATAGAGCCTTTGTCTATTCATTATTAATTTCCGCGTATTCGGTAGTAAGGCGGAAGAACTAAAGTAAATTGTGCTCTTGTTCTCGAAAATAAAAATACATTTGGTATGTGGTATTTCGGGTATTTTTTAAATGCATTTTTTTTACTGGTTTATTATTTTATTACTATTTTGATTGTAAGCATCTTTTTCTGTTTGTTCTCTTCAACGGGGATCGGGGGCCCCTGGGCTGCAGCCCATAAGCCCATACGTAGATCCGGCCCTGGCTGGAAAGCATTGAATTTTCTTCGTAAAGAAGTGCAAGGTGAAGAAAGGGTGAAATTCGTCCGTATTGTTTCTGGTTTTTAGCATCATTTCCGAGAAAGAAGACTTCTGCGGTGAAATTTTAAAGCAAAGATATCTTACTACCACACCATCCTCACTGCAAGTAAGCGTAATGGCAAATTTCGAGGCAATCAAATCAACCTTTTAAATAAAAAAAAAAGCGCTAAACAAAGTTACATGTTAGCAAAATTAAATATTTTTATTTAAGTTAGATATAAATGGAGTAGTCTACCTTTCAGCTGAAAACAAAATCGCAATAGTATTTGCAGTCTTGATCAGCGTCACCAGCGACCTCGCCATTTTCAGTCGGTCGGTCTGAACAGGGGCTGCTGTAGGGCCGGACAAAGTGGACCTCTGCCCGGGGTGGCAGATTTTTAGGGCGGCATTTGGATCAAATTTGAAATTTTTTTTTTTTGTTAAAAAAAATTTATTTTCTGAAATAATATTGGGTATGAATTTTGTATTTCATTTAACGTATCTTATTTCTTTATTTTGTACTCTGTATGTTTAGCGTCAGTTTTCTTTGATGTCGAAACTTGAAGGGTTAGAGGCGGGAGTAAATGTTGAATTATTAAATTTGATATGTTTGCACATCTTTTACTAGTAACTTTTTACCCAACCCGGATTGCGGTCATAATGGACATTCATTTCACCCATACGATGTCCGGTGTCAACTATCCAAAAGGGGACAGGAGTAATAAGTGTTTGGTAGATAATGGGCTACGCAGGAGATGTTTTACTTTAGTCTTGAGTGTAGTTACTATAAGTTAAAATAAACGCTTGTGATCCCCACCATCAGTAGACTCTTTTTCGAAGAAATTCGCCTGCTGAAACGGGCGATTCCTTCTCTTACATTTCACTCGTTTGGAACAATTATAGGTAATTATGCCCTTAATTTCGAGGTATTTTGCGTTTTTTAAGATTTTTAATAATATATATATATATTGTTATGCTGCATTTTTGTTCGCAAGAATTATTCAAGTTTTATAGGTGTGTATATATGGGAACAATTTATCTTTTTTTAATTATAGTTGTTTGCTTTGGAGAGAGGAGCGGCAAAACTGCAAGAGGCCTGAAGTATAGAAACAATTTTTTACTAAAGAGTTTCAACTGTAACAATATATACACTTCAAGAAATAAAAATTAACAAATATAAGAAGAATAAAGGAATAAGGTATTAATAATGGCTCTTTAAAGAATATCGTTTTGTCATCTGAACAAAATACAAAATTAAAAATACAAATTATTCAATAATTGTGATTTAAGGTATCCGACTACTTGCGCGACAACTTTTTAAAAAAAATGAATGGAGATTTGTTTGTGGTTTTTAGATTTGTTTAGTACATTTTAAGAAAAATATACTAAAATTAAGAAGAAAAAAAGAAATTATTATTACTAAAAAATAGGAAAAAATTGTTAAAAATTTACAAAAAACAACATAACCGGGGTCCATTCTGTACTAAAAGTTTATAAACGTATTTTCAATTTTTCTGTTCTGGTTTGTTGCTATGTTATTCATTTGTGAAATGACCTTCAGGATAAGAGATATTTAAATTTTTTTTATTATATGAAATTGCTTAAAATATATAACAGTGATTGTATTAACATAAGGGACTGTAAATTTTGTAATAAAACAATGCTTGATAAATCTGAAGGTTAAAACACTTCTATTATTATACAGAACATTAACAAAAAATTTCAGTTAACTATTTTCAAAACTTTTTTAGCAATCGCTGTACCTAATTGAGCATTTAAAAAAAACACACACACATTTTGAGTAAAATGCGTTTTCAAGAATGACACCTTACTTAAAGTAATGGCATCTGCTTTTCCTAAAATTCTTGTAGTTTTTGTTCTAGTCAACGGAAAATAATTAACTTGGTATTTTTATAAGGCTAATAAGGTGTTCCATAAAATAAAATCATAGAAAAATTTGCCAATTTATGGCAAAATTCACAAAATTTTAGGGTATTCGGATACTTTAATGATTTAATAAATATGCAGTGAGAAGAACCTCCCTGTCAAAAATGTCTTGACTACTTAGAAAATATTTTATGGTGATCAACAAAAGATTTTTTTCCTTTGAAAAATGGTGCATTTTTTACTACATGCTTAAAAAGGTACCACGTTTTTAAGTAAGTTGTGTAATTTTAAAAATCATTAATATTTTTCTCTCTATTTTTGTTCGTAATAGTCCTCATTTTGGCATAATGTGTTCTAAACAGAAAAAACAATGTTGAATTCTAGAGTTCCCTTTCTAATTGCAGCTGAAGTAGAACCGAGTTTTTTTTAGGCAGTTACGAAGTTTCAAGGTCAGGAGAAAAAGGTTAGAGCGTTTTTGGACTATGCCCTAGTCACTAGCTACGTCAGCGAGAACTAATAAAATCAGATTTAAATAGATCCACTTATAAGAAATGAAACTGGAATTCACGCACTTTTCGGGGGAGGGCGGTGGAAGAGAAACGAAACCCAAGCAAAATAAAGGTTTTACTGCAGAAATAAGCGGCTTTAAGGAAATAGATACTTTTGACTTTGAATTTTTGCTTCTGAAAAAAATATGCGGAGTAAGATTCCTAATATCGTGAATTTTTAAATGACTTTTTAAGAAGAAAGATACATTTAACCAATTCTTTTGTGAAGTATCAGAAACTAATTCTTAAATTTGGCTTATTTCACTGGGAAATTATTGACAGAAAATGCACTTACATTGGATTCTGGTTTAACAACTGTTGAAAGAAAACTGGGATGGACATTAATGGGAAAGCAAATTTACGCTTATATCAAAATGTTCCCTTTAATAATATTTGGGAATTATAAGTTTTGGGAATATATGATTATATTAAAGAAAGAGGTGATTTTTATATGATTATATAGACAAAAGGGGGAGGGGATTCTTTCCCAGGGGGAGTGTATTGAGGATTTACAGTGAGAACTTCCGTTGAAAAACATATCTACTAATTTATCTGCGATAAGAAATTATCCTGGAAGAGACATTGAAAAATCCTTCAGAAGAGGGATTTTTTTGTTGTTGTTGATATCAAAATATGTTCAGGGCTTGGGAAAATCTGAATGTAACTGAGCACGCTCCAGAAATTTGAGTAAAATAATAACTGTTTCTTTTTACCTCATATCCAGGGAAAAACTAGAAAGCTAAAAAAAACAAAAAAAATACAGAATTCGACCACAGTCTACGACATTTCAGCCTCTCAGAGAGGAAAACTCTCTTTGAACAAATTGCACGTGCAAAGAAATCAATGTGTTGAAAATGATTCCCGATAATTCTGGAGTTGATATTACTGTCGATATAGAAAAGTTGCTTTGTTGCTGTTCATTTCTTCTAACGATATTTTTTTTAATTTAGATTTTACCCCTTACCTGACAACATATCCTTAATGCATCCATCTCTAGGAAAGTCTCCTTCTTGAAATAATGAAGTTGCTCAAAGAATGAAATGATCATTTTATGTAGATGATCTTGTATCTGAAATTTCTAAGATTGATGAAATAGTACAGTTTATTGAAAAGCAAAATGTATTATATAAATGGTTCCTTTAATTTCTGTTGAAGTTTATTGGGTAGAAATGATGGCAAGCATTCAAGGGAAGCAAAATTTTGATACTAATATAGGGTAATAATAATAATATTTTAAAATGTACAAATTTAGAAACGTAAACCTGAGGCGTGGGGAGGGGGGGGGGATTAAGGGATTAATTTTCTCCGTTCTGCTAAGATTTTAGATCCCATTGATTTGTTATCGCTGACAACATTGCTTCCAGAACTACTATTACATACAGATTTTGTGGAAGTTAAAAATTATATAGAGCAGTTGTATAAAATAATTTTTAAGATGCTTCAAGTCTTAAAGATGAAAAAGATTTATGCACCTCGTCACACATGATGAGTAATAGATCTTCTAAGCTACATTTTTTGTGTGGATGTTTCTGAGGGATCATATACCCAGTGGGCATTTTTGCTCTATCAGAAGTAACTTTAAAGTAAAAGTAGTATACTTTCTAAGCGGAAATATATAGGATTAATCCTCTCACACTTCTTCGTATGCCAAGTTTAGAGTTGAAGACCTGCAGTATGGGAGCTAGGCTAGTAAGTTCTCTAATGAAAGCACTTGATTACAATTCTCCTTTTGTTAAAATTTAGAAACGATGAGCAAAAAATGACTACTTGATTAAAACGCATATAAGCAAATTATACAAAAATTGGTATGGTGCCAAAAAATTGTACTTTAATTTTAAAATGCTACCTTTAAATTTTTTTAAAAAATAAAATGGCAAGACAAAATACAAAATTAAACAAAATATTAAAAGGATAAAATTCGGAAACAATTAAATTACTAACCATTCGTTTTTGGTCTGCGTTTTAATGAAGTTAAAATATATGAATTGTTTAGTAGCTTTATATACAATTATTTCGAGAATAATCGAAAAATTATATTAATATAATTTTTGAGGCTGTGTATACTATACATATAGTCCTGTGTCTATATAGCAAGTTTAGTACAAAATTTGTGATTCAACTATCTGAGCTGCTATATTTGCAAGGGATCATTAAAACTCGTTATAATTAGCACATGGGACTTATATCTTCCTAGTGTACGAACTGATTAAAATTGTTCTCGTTTCGTCTTTCCCCGTTCCCTATGGATTTTATTATAAATAAGAACATTTTAAAATATTTACTCTCGAAACTAAGGTTTGAAAAATATAATTAACTTAATCTGGAAAAAATGTATGAAAATGTGTGTAAAACGATAAGTTATTAAATTGGATAATAATAAATTATTATAATCTTATAAATCTCCAGTTTTCTTAGCTGCTTTATTTCTTCTGATATTTATATTGTAAAAAATAACTTAATACTGAATTTTTTACATGTTATCAGATTTGAAATGTTCTATGATTACGTTTCATTGGAAATCGTGATTGCTATTTCGTTCGAAATTCTTTTTTTACGGTATGCGAGAAATTTCCAAAAATTATATTTCCCGTTTGTCCAGATTTTTTTTCTTCGGCTATTCTCCAGTTTTAAGTTTTCTCGAAGCAAAATTTCTGCTTTTCACAGATATTAAATGAACCAAACTTTAATCAAATATACAAATGTTTTTAAAAACTGTTTTCTTTTTCTTTTAGTATTTTTATTAAGTGTTACATTCTGGCTGTATTCTTCTTTCGTATAACAAAAATTTGATCAACCTCTTTTACTCTTCCTAAAGTTAAAATTCATTAAAGTAAAAATTCAATAGATATAGTTAAAATTCAATTATCAATTTTTGTTATCAAGCTCGTTCCAATGAATCTATTTCAAGTATACATCAACTGTTTCCCAGAACTTAACATGCATCCGATTAACCCAAGTATATCACTAGCCATTTTAAATCTCCCTCCATTCCATTCCAATTGAAAAGTGATTTCCTTATAGATCGAATTTCTCTAAAACCTAAGCCACCTCCCCCCCCTCCCCTTTACTGGGTGTCACGTGACGAGGATTAGTTGAGCGGTGGGACAACAATGAGCAACGGTGGTCACGGTTTACCTCGACAACCAACCTCTATTGTGATGGCGGTGACTCTTCATTAAAGGCAAGCCGCCACTTGTCACCCTTATGAAAGCAAACCAAAGGGGCGCATGGGATCGTTACAGCTGGAAGCTTTTGTCACAGCCTCATCAGCTGACTTGAGGCCCATGAATCAGAGGATTCAAGATCCGCTGCTGAATCGTTACGCCACATTAAGTACACCATCCCCTTTTTTGCACCTGTAACAAGTCCGACTGTATTGTTAGAGAGAGAGAGATGAAAAATTATATTCGCGTAGAACATATATGAGTAAAAGTGTATCGAAAAGAAATTTTTTTTTTTAATTTTGATAAAAATCATCGAAATTTGCATTACTGGCAACAAATAACATTTGTCGTCTTTTTTGATTTGATGACATAATAAGAAAACACATTACTTAATTTTCTTATGAACACTATATAAGTAAAGAAGTAAAACTTTTTTAAATCAATAGTATCAATCAAACGCGTCAATATTAGAAATTAAAAAGATAGTTCGTTGACGAAAAATTGAAATTTTTCTGTTAATAACTATGGAAATTAGCGTATTTTAAATTATCATAATTTATTTCTTAATATAATTAATGAAAATAATAAAATCTTAATTAAGTATGATCGTAAGGCTCATTTTTTATTTAACATTTATACAGTTGAAATGTGTTAGATAATATATATATCATGGTCTGTATTCTCTTCTTCGAAACAGATTTTCGTGAAATATAGTTTAAAAAACCAATTTGTGTGAATTTTTTAAAAAAAAGGGCTCTTATGATAAATGACTCTTATAAATATATATCAAAGGGATTCAAAATACTGTATTAAATCCCATTTCATAAATAGTTGTGATTTAATTGGCATTCAAGTATATATGTGTGTGTATGAAAACAATTAAGCATGTTTTTCTATTTTGAATAATAAATTTTTAACGAAGGTCACTTAAGGTAATTCAAGGTATAAAATAAATTATTGCAAAAAATTGTGTTTCTTCTCATAAACTTAAGTAATCGGTAAAAGGAAAGAATTCCCACGAGCGAGAAAGATTGAAGCAGATAATAATCGATAAAGCAATTTAGTATACCTTTGCAAGTGATTTAGCTAGATGCAATTACAATTCTGTAACGGTTGTTTTCCCACGCATAATGCTAATTTTGTTAAAACCTTGATGGGAAGCTAAATCACATCATTTAGTTATTCCTATATTAAGAATCTGAAGGATTTATTTATTTAGTTTATTCCTACGCCTTCAGATCCTAGCTTTTGAAAAAGTTTTGTATAAAAATAATGCAATAAAAATATATCATAGAAATATAACATCTCTTTGATCTTCTATTCATTATAAGCTAGCAAATGTAGTTATAAATTTGAAAATATCTGTTCACATGTATTCTGCAAAGCAAAATACGTTTTTAAACGTTTTGAAAAGGTGCACTAAGTGTCTAATTTTAAAATACAAAATGGAGCAGATTGCGAGGAAATATAAATTACAGTGAAATTATACAAAATTATTTCTGTTTTTAATTTTCAAATTGAAATTTATTGTTATAAATTTATTAAATTCTAAATTTTTTTTAATTATGTTCAACGATATTTTATAAAATTTATACAGAATAGGGATAATTCGAAATCGTATTTCTACGTTTTTGAAAGAGTAATTATTTAAGTTTGTGAAGTATATAAAAAGTTGTGCTAATGTTGAAGTAGTTTTATGAAGGAGGAAATGCCAATGAAGAAACTTAATTTGTGTAGAAGTAAATATAAGCGTGTTTAGAGGCAGCTGGCAAGAGTAACACCTGTGTTACTTCCGTGGATTTATGGTAAGTTAAAAATCTTAACCGTTAGTTCTTTTCACATTGTGCATAATAAACTCATTTAATGTTTGCGATTCACAAACTTTGTATCGTTTAATTCAGTACGCATTTTTTCTTTAAATATGATGGTCTGTTAAGTATTATATGACGCATTAATAATTTATCTATATAACTTCTGAAATGGTTTATTTTTCTTGTTCGCCAAACATATAATACAAAAAATTTTTTAGTGCCACAGCTTAGTAACAATGACACTATTGTTAAAATGGTGAATATAGTTAGAATTTTCCATTAAGTGTTGCGATAAATGTTCTGAGTTATATACAGTATGCCCACTAAAGTCCCTTGACACTCTCTTAACTTCTGAACGGCTGCTACTATATTCATAAAAATGGTGTCTAAGTACTGTAAAGTAGCAATGCGCTACTGAATAAAACCATCTAAGGCCCAACGTGGTGGTAAACTGTGAAGTTAGCATTCCTATTTCGAAAAAGAAATGAGATAGAGGGGGGAAAAGGGATTTACAAAGTTGTGTCGAGCATCATGAGTGTGATACGTTGGCACAAACGTCCGTAATGCGTCTTTTGAGGTATCGAAAGTTTGTGGATGGGTCGCCGCATACACCTGCTGCTTTAGGTATCTACCCAGGAAAAAGTCCAGTGGAGTCAGATACAGCGCTCGTAGAACAGCGATGTGAACTGTGTTGCACTTTGTTACGATACTTCATATGACTATATTTGAATGAATGTAATATTTTTCTGTGTAAATAAAAGTGATTCTTAAACATGAATAATTTATAAATAATTGTGCTTGTGCTTGAAAACTATAAGACACTCTCGGAAAAAAATTCGAATTTGCCTTTTACATAAGAAATTAATATAAGACTCTGGGTCTTATTTTTGGGATGAACATGATTTTCATATACACTCATGTCCATAAATTAAGGATAATTCAGAATCACACAGAAATTGAACTCTAAAATAAAAATTTCACCTGAAGAATTATCACACACATCTTGAAGAAGAATATGCAAAATACAGGAAACCACCAGAGGGCGCGGATAGTACGTCACAATGACGAGAGTGTAAGAGAGGGGTATATAAGGAATGGTGGCACAGAAGTAAAATTGTTCACAAGCGCTTTAAAAGCCTTTCAGTGCAATTACCGCATAGTTATGGCACAAAGAAAGCATTTGGATGATTTTTTACGTGGTAGAATTATCGGACGACTGGAATGTGGACGTACCCAGCTGGAAGTATCCGAGGAACTTGGAATCGCCCAGAATGTCATCTCCAGGTTTTGGCAACGATTCCAAGATGATGGTAATGTGAGTAGATGTTACAGCACAGGTCGCCCCGAGTTACAACGCCGAATGAGGACCGGTATTTGGCAGTTACTGCCAAAAGAAACAGACGGAGCACAGCATCAGACCTATCTCGTCAGCTCTCTTCAGCTACCGGTACGACAGTTTCAAGGCAGACCATGTACAGACGCTTAAGGCACATTGGTCTATATGCTCGTAGGCCTGTCAGATGTGTTCCCCTTAGCGCAACTCACTGTCGCCTGCGATATTAACCTGGAGTAGAGAGCATGTATTGTGGACACCGCAACAGTGGTCCTGTGTGATGTTTTCCGACGAGTCAAGGTTTAGTTTGCAGTCTGATTCTCACCGGACTTTCATATGGAGAGTGCCAGGTACCCGTTACCACCAAGAGAACACCATTGAACGACACCGTTACGGTGGTGGAGGATGGCTCGTTTGGGGAGGAATTATTCTTGGTTCCAGAACTGACCTGCATGTTCAGAGTGTAACGATGACAGGCCACATCTATCGGGATGTCATTCTGGAACAATATGTACGTTTGTTTCGGGGCGCCATGGGTGCTGAATTTCTGTTCATGGATGACAATGCCCGTCCTCACCGTGCAAGCATTATAGACGAATGCCTTCAATCGGAGGATATGACCCGTATGGATTGGCCAGCATACTCATCGGACTTGAATCCAATAGAATATGTGTGGGATATGCTTGGCCGACGAATTGCAGTCCGTCAACCCCCTCCCACCTGTCTACCGGAACTTCAGAGGGCATTGCTTGATGAGTGGTGTAATATTCCCCAAGATCAGATTGATAATTTGATACTCAGCATGCGTAGGCGTTGTAAGACCTGTATTGCATCGTCCGGGAGACATACTCCGTATTAACCATCATACTAACCATGTTATACTGTTTTTTGTAAATAGGTTCTTTTTTGAAATTTGCTCCAGGGAGTAAAAATCGCAGTTTTTTTATTAATTATGTCAATCATATAGTATCTTTTTTGCTCTTTACCTTTTGTTTAATAAATAGACTTTACAAATAAGTCAAATTTGTTTTGCTTCTGTCTCTTTCTTTGCCTGAACTTCATTATCCTTAGTTTATGGACATGAGTTTATCTCAATGGACACAGGATTAGTCGCACGCAACAAAACGAGTCTGTTTGAAATATCTAACCACGTTCTATAGAGCATTGCGGATAACATGAGTCTGGATGGTTGCTGTAATATGATTTTTCAATTCATTAGTATGATGAATTGGAGATTGGTAAACAATGTTTTCCCCTCATTCCATTAAAAAGAATCTAAGGTAGTGTCAGATTTTGGTTTTGGTTATACATTATTTGTCGTTATAAGTCTTTTACACCATTATAAATTGTGGACCTTAAAAGTGATCTTCAGTTGTAGGTAATCTCAAGTTTATGCTGTATCTGTGTTGCAGATTTAAATGTGTTAAACCACCTTACAACTTAGCTTGTCTTTGAGGTGAACTTATTTTAAAAAGTGTATGGTGCAAAACATTGACGTGGTACCATCTAGTTAACACTTTATTAAAAAAAATTGATATTTTCTTTGAAGAAAATGAAAAGCCGTAAGGGTATATCGTTGTTTACTTATCTTTACATTTTTTTAAAAGCTTAAATATACATTTCGGGTGCCCTGTATATTGTTGCAGAAGTATCGGACTCTGCTTCTCAGCCGAAATGGTATAAAAGGAAGAAAGATTGTTCGTGAGCCATTGATGATTACTCTTTGAGTAATCTCTCTCAAATAAGGGTGGCCTTTATGACAAAGTTAGTCTCCAAATAACTCCGAATTCGATGACAAAAATAGATACGTTTGGAAAAATACACAAATGTCTGCAATGATTATTCCACAAGAAAATTCTAAATGTTATATAGATCTTTCCAACCTATATAAGGAAGTTACAGAGAAGTTTCCTTTTGAATCAAAGCTTGTCAGTAATTGTATGTTAAATTGGCCTAATGCAGTGCTTCTCAAACTTTCAATGCATTGCGATCCAATTTTCAGCCATAATTTTCATCGCGTCCCCTTCCATACAATAATAATATATAGAATGTAATAATAATGTACTATGACATAAGGCTACGATACGACTCTAATTATAAACCGCACAAATTAACTATATAGTATTAAATTTTGTGAATTGCAAGTTCAAGAAAGCCACTAGTTACTATTAAACTGTTCATAACTTAGTACTGA
This sequence comes from Trichonephila clavata, assembly GCA_019973975.1. Lineage (NCBI taxonomy): Eukaryota > Metazoa > Arthropoda > Arachnida > Araneae > Nephilidae > Trichonephila > Trichonephila clavata. Next base: position 233,314 of record BMAO01038247.1, on the reverse strand, counting down.
TAAATGAATGATCAAATACATTGTGCAATATTGATACGTTTATAAGTATATTATATCAGTGTAAATGTGTTAGAATGTATTTTGTTGTGTTTCTCTCTTTTTAAGTTAATTTTTAATTTTTTTAAATAATCTTTTATTTTCGACATGTTCGAGCCCTCCACGAAGGGTTGTCAAGCTCCCTTAGGGGATCACTCCCCAAAGTTTGAGAAACACTGACCTAATGCAATATTGTCGCTGTGGGTTTCTCTTGCTGCGTGAAATTTGAACTTGAGCTATTGTGGATTTTGTGTGTTTTAATGCTTTCATGTTCATTAAATATGTAGTACCTATGAGAGAGTTTCAGAATAAATTACGATTTGCTTAGAAATAACCTGTTTATTGCGTAAACCTTTCCTGCATTTGAAAGACGATCTACCTCGTAAGATTATATTTACCCTTTTTTTCAAAACAATGGACTCTATTAAGGTTTTAATTAAGAAATTTTAAAATTCTTTGTGTCCATTAATAAAATAATTTTCACATCAAGTCAATTTTCAAAGAGAGTTCCTAATAAATCTTACTAAATATACTCTTTTTTTTCCCGAATGGAATTTTTACTAAACATTTATTTTCCAAAATAAAATTATTTAAAATGTTTGAAGTTTATAAAAGATGTTTTTTTTTTCTTTCTGAAATTTGAAAACTTTAATTAGGGCAGCCAAAGCAATCTATATTCATCAGGTCTTCAAAAATTTTGCAGAATCGAACCAGCACTTTAGCATGAGATATTGTCCCTCGTCACCCATGTCGAAAGGGCGGGCGAAGAAAAGTACGAAATGGGAGCTGAGTGAACCCCTAATGCGGTGGGAGCAACCACCTGGTACTTGGGGACCCTCCGGAAAACAGCTGATTAGGGGCAAAACTTAACCAAAGTCCGCATCTGAATTCATACACCATTCACCAGCTCTTCGCATCAGGTGTAAGACTAGCTTCTCTGCAGTATTCAATTCTTACACTGTAATAAGCCGTAGTGCATCAAAGAGGAGGGCAATGCAAGCTTTAAATAGAATAATTTATATTTAGTTTTGAGGACCTTCTTCCCTTTTTAATCGAACTTTTATTTTTGTTTATCGTTTTCATCTTTATTGTAATAATTTCGTGCCATACGTACCTGTGCAGCATAAAGTTCACTTAGAAATTTTATTTCCTGTTGCTGCGTTTTCCCTCTTTTTCCTGAGTTTGATTAAAATGCAGAATTTAAAGCCTTAAAGTTTTCAAGGTCTCAAGTACTTATTATTACAATGTTCAGAAGGAAAAGTATCTTTTGAAGAATGAATTCCTCTATCATTGCTATCTGTGATATTCCCAAAGGAGTTTGCTCACTACCAGGTGTTGGTGATATAGATATAAGAAGACTTTTAGAGAATTCTACGACGAAAACATATTTTCATGTAAGTAATACTTTTAAATTATTTTCTTTAATTTATGCTTGATAAAAATACTTTTGAAATGTTAATGGATCACAACTGTAATGAAAACATTAATTTAGTTTTTAATTATTTTAAAAACCCTCAAATTTTAATAATATTTTGAAATTCAGATTAAACTAAAAAATGTTTTTATAAAGATAATTAGATCAGATTTAATTAAACATAGGTAGATAAATTGTATGAAAAAATTATTAGAATATACATGCAGTCAGACTGTTATGATTTCGGGAACTTTTCTTCGATTTTTTTAACCCAAATAATTTTTGGAAAAATGTAGAAATTTTTGAAAAATTACATGACATTTTATGGAGGTAAAACCATTACAACCTTCTCATTGTAAGACATTTTTTTAAAAATTTCTTCTCTTTCCTTCCAATTATTTTTTATGTTTTTGATCTGATACACAACATACACACAATTTGAAGAACATTATAGCTGCTGAAAGTTGACTGCTCGGTTTTGTGCTATTCCGAGAATAACCAAATAAAACAGTAAACATTATCACTAATTTATTAATGCCATGTTAGTCAAACTACTTTAAACATACATTTGTCTCGTATTTATCTTAAAACACGAGGAATTCCTATCGTACTGTCTTAAAAATAAGGGATCTTACTGTTCTAAGCTCTTAAAACTAACTTTTCAAAATTTTGTTTAAGACAGAGATACACACTACACTAAAAACATTACATTAAAAATCCTATTCAACTATCTTTTAGATCTTAGTTTGAATTTTTCTAAATATCAGTATGATTTTTATAAATACTTATTAAGTAAGAAAATATATATTAACTTCGAAATTCTTTCACTAATTTCTAAAACGTAAGTTGAAAGCATTAAATTCTCATAATAGTATTTATTGGAAAATGTTTCTAATTAAAAATAAACATCATTTTAGAGATAGTTGGAATATATTATAAGTATATACTAGTGATAAATATATACTTTAAATTTTTATATAAGGCTTTTAATTTTAAGTTAAAATTTTTAGAACTACGGTAAGTGCTTTTGAACGTTCTTTCAATTTATAATCTTAAAACTATTAGTAAAAATAAAAGGTTTCTAAGCACTGAAAATGCGAAAAATAATGACAATTCATAAAATTTAAGCAATGATAATGTGTTACTGAAAATGTAAAGGATGTTCATGTATAAATTTATTAGCCAAACTGAGTTTATTGCATTCAATGTATTTTAATAAGAAAGGGAATATTTATAATATAAATATAGTTACTATAAAAATTTACTGAATACAACATAATTTGATGAATTTTGCTCTTAAGATATATTTTCTTAATTACTGCTTAAAATATATTCTCATGGTCTTTATTTGTGTACATGTTACATTTCTTTAAAACATTTTTATGAAATTTTATATATTCCACTGTTAAAGCTTGCATAGAAATCTAACAATAAATTCACCTTTTAATTACGTACCCAACATTTTAAACTGCTAATTAGAACTATTTCAATAAATTATTTCATCAACTATCTCAATGAACTATCTCATAAACTATGTAAAAGAGCTTTCTTACTAACTATCTCATGAACTATGAAAAAGAGCTTTCTCAGTAACTATCTCATGAACTATCTCAAGGTTGACTTTCTTTTCCAAAGATATGACCTTCAACTCCATGATAGCTAAGCATTCAGATATAGCACGTTTATTGATAGATGTAATATAGTATGTGAAGCCTCTTGATTGTAGTGTGTCTGGGTATAAAATCGCTTATGTATATACTTAAAATAAATGACTTCAGTAAGAGCTTCGGTATCATATTTATGAATATGTGCTGAATTAGAACAAGATATCTCATTTTTTTTAAAAAAAAGTATCATAAGAAGGTTTCAGTAAAAAATAAAAGTTTCAAATGTGTGATGTAAGAAAAAATGAAATCAAAGGATAAAACCAAGTAAATGACTGCTTAAATAGAGGGCATTTAAATAAAAAAAATTAATCCTAAATTGTATCCCCTCTTATATCAATAAATTTATAATTGGAGCTCTAGAAGTAGTAACCAGAATTTGATATTTTAATCCGAGTCCAATTTACAGTGATAAAATGAAAGGATGACGTGAGATGGTTTCAAATTGCTTACAATATTTGAAATAGATGGAATAAATGCAAAGACATTTTCTTGGAAAGTAATATAATACAGATATTTTACTAGATGTGACATTTGAAAATGACAGTGTAATTAAATTAGCAAATGAAATGAATAAATTAAGGATAAAAATGTGGTTTTTTGAATTGGGGAATAATTGAAAATGAAGATCAAACTCGAAGATTATTTTCACTTCCTTGAATTTAAGTAAGACACATTTTGATGTATTAATGTCTGAAATGAAATTAATTTTGAAATACGGATGTCGAAATTTTCAAGCCAGTTTTACACCTGATCGTCATTTGGAGGCTATAAAATTTTCCTTAATGTAAAATGATGTAAAGGTTTTGAAAATTATTACAGTTAATAGCGTGAGATAAAATGTATTATGCAAACACATTTAAAACTAATATGATTCAAAAGAAGTATATAGTAGAGTCCCGAAAACTCAACCTAATGTGGACCGAAGGGTGGCCGAGTTTGTGAAAATGTCGAGTTATCGAAAATGGGATTAAAAAATTATAGTTAAAGAAACTAAGAAACACCTTTTTATTGTTAATTAAAGTTGTAACTTAATCTTTTAGTCGCCAAATCTGGAAATGGGACCTGAAATTAGTCGCAAGGTGCGGGATGAGAAATGAAAATGGGAAATCGTTAAGCCCTATAATCCTGATCAGGACAATGGAATAAAATTATTGAATTATTGTAATGTCATCTGTCATGGACAAGGGAGCAAAATTTCGAATTAATCTGACCTTTTAAAGTGGGTAAAAGTTGAGTTCAAATATTCCGTTACATGCAAGTGAAGCTTATAAAAGGGTGTTAAAAAGGAATAAGTACGAGTGTTTCCTCAGAAAATATTGTACTGTACTTGTATGTATTGTTCGTTTAAGAATAAAACAAAAATTAAACTGCACAAATAATCTTAAACAATGGAAAAGTACGCAATTTATGAAGGCATGGAACATTTACAAGGTGAAAAGGAAAATTAATGAATACATCGTTTATACAGTAATTTACCTGAACACACACACCTCAGAAAAATACTTTATGAAAGCGTAGAACTCTCTATAATGAAAATTAAGTAGTCAACTTTGCAAAAACTGAAAGAAATGCAAGATATCCTATTGTGTCTTACATACTGCGCTCAGCTTTTTGCTTCTTCATCGCGAAGATGTCGAAGGAACAGTAAGTCCATTACCGATGCACCTTGTTCAAAATACTAAAGGGCTGTTTCGACAGCCTTAAGTTTCTCACTATGCGATATTTTAGGAGTTAGTACGGTGTCCTCTCAACGTTAGCGTCTTCATCATTCTGGAATGGGTCTAAATGTGGGTTTTTTTTTAAATTTGCAAGGGTGTGTGACCGATTATCCGGACTGCCGGGTTAGCGAGAGCCGAGTTTTCGAGATGCTACTGTATTTAAATAAAAGGGGGAAATATATAGTAGCATGGACTCAGAAATCTTATAAATTTCTTTATCTATTATGAAATTGATTTGTGCGCGAGAGCCTAAAATAATATTTAATGTATCCGACTACTTGCGACAACTTAAAAAAAAAAAAAAATGGAGATATGGGAAATTTTTTGTGGTTTTTAGATTTATTAGTACATTTTAAGAAAAAAATGCTAAAACTAAGAAGAGAAAATAAATTATTAATAATAAAATGGGGAAAAAATTGGTAAAAATTTACAAAAAAAATTACATAAACGGGGCCCACTCTGCACAAAAAGTTTATAAAAAAATTCTCAGTTTTTCAATTTTGAGGTATTTCTTTGCTATTCACTTTTAAAATGGCCTTCAGGAGAAGAGATGTCTTAATTTTTACAAATACTAGAGCAATTTATCTTAGTTATTATATGAAATTGCTTAAAAAACAGTGATTATATTCACATAAGGGAAACAGTAAATTTTGTGATAAAACAGTGATTGATAAATCTGAAGGTTAAAACATTTCTATTATGCAGAATACTCACAAAATAACTCAGTTAATTATTTTTAAAACTTTTTAATCAATCACTGTCACCTTTGAGTATTTTCTAAAAACACTCATTTTGAATAAAACACATTTTAAAGTTTGAAGTACTTGTTTCGATATATTAATATTTAAATATAAGTTTACAATTCCCTAGATCTAAAAGTAAGTCCTTCATTTTTCTCAGATAATGCACAATTTTTTTTAATGAATATGAATTTTTTTCTGTTGTTTTTTTGCGGCTGGCAATGAATGTCTGTCTGAGTAGAAAATTTTATTTTCATCAAATTTTGCCACCTTTATAATTCTTTTTGCTCTTTTTTTGAAGGGTCCCGATACTTTTTCAGTTATTGTCCACACTCGGAAATATTGACTGAACCCTTCAATATCTAATATTTTCCCGGAGTCCATAGAAATTACAGAAACACTTCCAATTAAGGGAGAGAATCCAGTTTTTGCCATTTACCATCTACGGTAATACCACACTCATTTGAACCCGCCACAATAGATTTAGCAGATTCCAATATAGAAGTATTTTGCAATAATTTTAATTTCTTGTTGTCTATATATTATACACTTTGATTAATGAGGAAAATTCAGGATACTGCGAATAATTTCTTTCCGGCTAAAGTTCTTTTACAAATAATTCTCATTCCGAAGACGAGATAGTTTATAGTATTTAGGCTATTCACCTTTGATGTGGAAGTGAATCCTTTTGAGAAAGTAAATTTCCTTACTAGAGACAAAAATTTGTCTGCAAACTTCAATAAGTACACTTCCTGTTTAAAACAAACTGGGCAAGAAAGAATGGTAAATATTGACATCAACATTTCGATGTCAAAAATCCTATTACCATAAAGAGATCCTGAGTCAACATTAAAAACAAAACATCAGCTAATAGTTTTCCCAGTTTTTCTGAACTAACGTTTTCATTACTAACTTTCTAATGGACAGTGCGGAAATTTTCGGTAAACCTTTGTTCGTGTCCCATTACAGAAATATGAATAATATTTAAAGACATTTTTAGCAAATAAGAAAACCTAAAGGAACTGTTTTCTGTAAAAATACAATACGAAATTAAAAGCAAAATTGAATGATGTTACATAGCAAATAGACAGATGTTCTGAAGTTGCAGGATTTAAAATTTACTTTTAAAAGAATAATAAGGGAGGCTTTTTGTGTAGCGTTTAAGTAAAATATTTAAAAAAAATATACTTTAATTCACACAAAAAATATATAAAACGTGGAAGTAACCGAAAAATCACTTAGTTTTGGTTTCAAAATGCCACTTCCGGTTGGTAAATACTAACCGGAAGTGGCATCTGCTTTTATTAAACACTTGTAGTTTTTGTTCTAGTGAATGGAAAATAAAACGCTTGGTATTTTTATAAAACTAATAAGATGATTTGCAAAATGAAATCATTAAGATTTGTCAATTTTTGACATAATTCACGATTTTTAGGTTAGTTGGGTATCAGCGATTTTTTGCATTTTATTAAAATTGTTTTAATAAAGGTAATAATTTTATGAAGGTTAAAAGATTCACACATAACCAATTGAAAGAAGCACATAAAAACAGTTTTAAAAAACAATGATAAAATAAAATAAAAGCAATATATAAAGTTGTGTAAAATGTAAATGATAAAATATTAGCCTATATATCTTTATTATTTCTTTAATAAAGCTTTTATAAAAATGAAATCAGGAGTTTTATTGGTTAACTTTCTACGTTTTATTTTTTAGTTTGTGACTTCAATTATTTCAGATAGATTAAAATTTTTTATTATTTGTAAAGTCTTGAAGTCATATGCTGCTTATTGTTAGTAAAATGATTTAAAAATTTTCACAAACGTTAAGAAAATTAGTTTAGTAATTTTTAGTCTTACCAATATTAATTGAACATTTTTAAAGGCTTAAATGGTTTAAATCTTTTTTAATAATGTTCCGATTATTATTTCCAAAAAAGCCTAAATATCAAATTTTTGTAATGTATATATGTTATATATATATACACACATCACATTACCAGATTTCAATAGCCGTCCTATAAGTCAGCAATGTTTATAGTACTGCAGCATCCATATATATATATTTTTAAATTCTATTATTTTTCTAAATTCTAATATCTGGTTTAGTTTACAATTTCTGTTTTTGTATGCTTCAGCTATAGGGATATATCAACGATCCATGTTTATAGTAGAGAATATCATAACTCTCTCTCTCTCTCTCTCTCTATATATATATATATATAAAGAAGAATATTCTTTCACTATTCACAGTTTCAATTTGCTTGGAAGTACATTAAAACTTATAAGTTTAAGTCCTTTCTGGTGAAAAAGAAAATAATTTAAACAAAATACACGCTTCAAACACACTTTTCGGATTTAATTAAATACACGATTTTTATAAAGCTTCACGTAGTATCTTCCAAATCGCAGTTATTTCAATTTACTACATTTTAAATATACACCTTTTATAATATTTGTAATACTTTTAAAAGCCCAACCCTTATGAAATAAGCAGTTTTTAAAAATATCTGTTTCTTAGTGAATGTAATTTCAACATTAAGTTACATTTAACTTTTTCCTTTTCTTTTTTAGGTAGAAATATGTGGTGGATACTTGAGTGTTGTTGAAAAGCAGGTTGGTCAGAACTGGGCATGTTTTATTGCCATTGCCAAGAACTGCCATGAACAAAATGTAGAACTGACGAAAAGTCCCAATGGTTTAATTTTGAGAATGACTAGATTTGTGAAAGCTTCAGATGAGCTCCTTGTCTGGATTGGTGCTGATTTGCTTTCGGAATTGGAGTTTCCATTCTTAACACCAATTAATATTAAAGGTACTTATAACCATTAATAAACGGTCTAAAATGTGTTGTTTGTTTTAGTGATTAGTTAATTTCTTGAAGCATTTCTTCTCTGTTACCTCTGTTATTGATAAAGTAACTTTTAGTATATCTCTTTTTAGTCTTTGAAAAGTTTAAACCTTAATACGTTACTATTATCAATATATTATATTTTCATTAAATTAAATGCTGCATTAAATAGTCACTCTCTCTATATACAGGATGTCCAGCCTTAATGTGACCCAATAGCTAATTCCCGAACCGTTCGGCTTAGATATGCACTTCCAATTTGAAAAATGTTTTAAAACAGGCAAAGAATGTTTTTACGTGCTCTTCGAACCAAAAAACCCTTTTAGAAAAAAATTACAAAAATTTATTTTTTATACGGTCCCCAGGTCCTATCACTTATATTTAGGAAAAGATGCAGTATACAAAAACAAAGTAAACACAAAAAGTTTCATTTTATTACGATAAAAACTGGCCGAGTTATGCCTACATAAATTTGAAGCATCTGAGTTGCTAAGAAAAGGGGGCCGTATATAAATTGAGTTTAGAGAACAGTAATTCACTATCTACAGAAAGAGCACAAAAAAAAAAAATCATAGAAAAATAAAAACATCGTAGTAAACATCATAGATTGACAATTTGTATTGCTGTATGGCAAACAATAAAAATTAAGTTAAAGAAATACAACTTGTACTGAAAAGATTAAAACACCTTGTTTTAACAAATAGCAACAAAATAATACAGGATTTGCCGTTCAAATTATAGCATAATATGGAATGATGCACCAATCATGAATCAGGGGCTTTATTATATCAGAATGACCAAATTAACTTAAATAATGGTGAAGGCACGAGACAGGGAATACGTCTATTGCAACTCCCAGTTTTATACAAGCGCTGAACAGCACGGGCAATTGTGCAATAAGATGGATGTCTTCGAGTGGGAAATTGAATGGCATAAAGTCTTGCCGCCTCTCTCTTATTTTTATTACACTGCCCATAAAACAGTTCCATTTCGCAGTATTCTTCTTTTGTATACATCTCGTTCTCCCGTACTAGAATTCGTAATATTAGAATACGACTGTATGCAAGTGCAAGCGACTGCACGACAGATTTTTAACGTTCGTCATGATCAGCAAAAACGCAGCAAATCAGTCTGAAGCCGCAGCATGTAAGTGTATTTTTTGGAACTGCTTTTGAAATGTTTTCTTCGTCCACAATATTTATTTTTCCTACGTTTTACAAGCACGCAGAATAAATTTTATTTCTTAAGTACTCAATTATTGTATTATTAACGTATGCTTTTAAATTTAAAAACGATTTACATAAGAGTGACGTGCAAGAGCGAAAGTTTCCTAGCAGAGTTCCAACTAATTTCACTTTGGAGATGGCCCTTTACTAGCTTCTTGAAAATTGCCGAGAAAATGGATATAATGTATGATTTTCAAACTTTCATAACACGGTCAGTTTTTATCGTAATAAAATGAAACTTTTTGTGTTTACTTTGTTTTTGTGTACTGCATCGTTTCCTAAATATAAGTGATAGGACCTGGGGACCGAATAAAAATTAATTTTTGTAATTTTTTTCTAAATAGGTTTTTTGGTTCGAAAAGCACGTAAAAACATTCTTTGCCTGTTTTAAAACATTTTTCAAATTGGAAGAGCATATCTAAACCGAACTGTTCGGGAATTAGCTATTGGGTCACATTAAGGTTGGACACCCTGTATAATGTAATCAATTTTATTATAATAATATTTGTGAGTGTGTTTCATGTTGTCAAAATATTTAACTACCACATTTTCTATAATTTCTCTTTACATAACAAAGAGACTTGCAATAAAGTTAGTATTTCCATGTGATACTTAAAAATTAAAATTTTGGCTTTAACTAAGAGTATGGGAGTTAAATATCTTATTGTACTAACTTCTCTAAAAATTAAGTGCATTGAACGGCACCCTGTGAAAAACACATTTTGTTAATTTAAAAGCAAATTTGTACTTTTTTAAAGTTTTTTTTTTATTATTATTTCAAAATGGGTCCTTACAATGAATTTGATAATGAGTTTTAAAATTATTATTAAAATAAGTCTTTAATCACACACACATCGTTATCTGCATTAAATTCTACTTATGTACAAATTCTCGCTAGCGCGGTATCTTGAATATTCCGTGAATAGATTACTATAGAAAAATATTTGAACTTTTTGAAGCTTTTAAATAAGTATTAGTCAACAGTTTTCTAGAAGATTTAGAGCAAAATTATCGTCCTTTAAAATTAGTTACTATTCAAAGCTGAAACAATTAAGGTTCCTACTTTTAGAATAAAATATGCATTTTGTTCCTTTCGTAATTTATAATGTATCATTTTTTTCTTATAAATTCTCTTCTTAAGCTCTAGTTTAACTATCTTTACAATTATTGAAAATCCTTCAAATGTTTTGATCATTTAAAAATTATAAATAACGAGCAAATTGATTATTACGTCAGCATAAGAATTACTTCGAGTATAATTTGGAAAGATTTCAGAATTATGCTTTATATAGAACTTTTATTTGTAACAATCATTAAGGAATCTAAATTTAAGAAATAAAAATCGTTTTGAAGCTTATTATTTTTTCCTCTTTCTTAGGAAATCAAGCTTACCACTGTCACAAATGTGAAAAAGTATTTAAGAATCCCAACCCTCTAAAAGTTCATTTATCTTTTGAATGCAAATCATCAGTACATCCCATAGAAGATTCAGATTCTTTCAAATTAATCCATCCTAGCCCAGACAATGAATTTCGACTAGGTTTTGAAGTAAAAGACAAATTTTTAGAAAGTCATAGGTCAACTTTAGACAACAACTCAAGAATTACCTTGCCAACTAATTCTTCAGTGCCTTTGTTACTTGTTCCGAATGCTGCTTCGACAAATAGTGAAATGTCTTCCTGCTTTGGATTATCTAATTCACATACTTTTCAAATATTAAACTCTTTCAGTGTTCCCGAACGCACTAAACACATATACAGTGATATGACACTGGAATTTCGACTTTCTCAAGAACCATTGAAAGGCTTAAAACCGTCTACTGATATGTGGATCAATCATCCGACAGGTTGTTCCCAGTCTTCACCAGGACATGTTTGTGCATACTGTGGAAAAGTATATTCTCGGAAGTATGGTTTAAAGATTCATGTCCGCACTCATACGGGATACAAACCTTTAAAATGTAGGTACTGCTTCAGGCCTTTTAGCGATCCAAGCAATCTAAATAAGCATGTTCGCTTGCATTCAGAATCTGACACTCCCTATCGTTGCACAATATGTGGTAAAGTTCTCGTCAGAAGGAGAGATTTACTGCGTCATATTAAATCTAGACATCCTGGTGAATCATCGGATAATTCTGTGAAATAAAATTTTTGATAAATTATCAATGAAATGCTTCGTAAACTGAAGTGAAGGTATTGAATATTCAATAACTTGGCTGTAGAAGTTTTGAAAATGATCTAGTATTTCATCTGTATATATGAAGATAAGTTAATAGAAACATCTTCGAGAATATAATAAGAGTTTAATAAAAAGAAAAAAAAATTTAAATAATATCAAGGAAAGTATTTATGTGGTGTAGCACTTTCCTTCAAGAAATATCTTAATTATTTTTAAATTTTAAATTTCTGTGTAAAGTTACTTTTGAGTATAATCAGTGCTGTAGTTTCCTTATCAATCCCATGTGATATTTTTTTTCTTTAAAGTTAATGAAGTAAGAGACGAAGAGAATACAAATGTATTAGTGTAAATAATTCCTTGTAATAAATAAATATTTTTTATTAACTTCTATTTATTTATTTTAAAAAATTGCTGTAAAATGAATAGTAAAAAACTGTTTAATCTGAAATACATAATTAAAATAATACAAGGCTATCTTGAGCATACAAAAATAATTTATTCGTTTCCGTGTTCATTTTGCCATTTGCTCTTTGAAGCACATTCAAAAAATGGCAAATTAAATAATCTAAATTATCCAAACACAATGTATGTACACATCACATTAATATAATAATGACAGAAGCAGTTATTTAGGGAGTAACACACAGACAATTACCTTTTAGAATATACTTAAATATAACTATATGTGGATCTTAGTAGACCAAAAGATAGGATTTTTAATTTGCATTTTCAATGCAATAAAAATCCCCTCTCTTAATATTGCCTTGTCATGCAACATTTGGCATATTAAAGGTTATTTCTTGAAAGATTTTTAAGTCTAACTATTTATTAAAAATGTTCAACCAATAAAGAAATTCTCACATAAAATATTTTTATTATCTCATCCAGCGCACTTAATATATCTCATGCAAGAAATGATTACGACGAACTATATTTAAATGAATCTTTAAACAGTTTATTGAATCAGTCTCGAATAGCTTTGTTTTTTACTTTAGTCCTAATTTTAAAGTGTTCTTTTTTATTTTTAAAAGAGCATGAGAGAAGAGGATTTACCTTTTCAATAAAATAGAAAGATAAGACACTTCAAAATCGATTTACGGCATTTGAATTGTAAATGACTCACAATCTTCAATAAAGTTCACCTAAGACAAGACATTGACTGGTACAAGAATGTGGTGAGAAACAATTGTTTGTATTGGTAATACTATAATCTGATGATACGATTTTGTCTGGTCTTCAGCAAGTTCTACAGAGAAGTTTCACTTCAATAAACATAACTGTTGTAAATTTATAAATTTCAAAAGAAGAAGAAGAATTCAAGCAATATTTTTTAGCATAAAAGATTCTGGATATTTTTATGTCAAATAAATAAGTTATTTATTTTAGCCTTTAAAAGATTTGTTTGAGAAATGATTTTTGAAAAGATTTTTAAATGAATGTAATCACATAATATAAGCTGAAATGTTTTTTTCTCCTTTTTCGGCAAAACAGTCCTGAAACTTGTTAAGGTTTGTGGTAATTTTTTTAGTTAAAAATATTCGTTTTGAAATAAATAGCATTTACTTTAAAACGAAATTTAATATACAAGTATTTTAAAAAAAATTGTATATGACCCACTGACTTTTTTTTAAAAAAAAATTAGTAATATGTGCAGTTACGTAAGCTTTAATGCAATTAGTAATAGTGACTGTGTTAATACTAATAATAAGAAACGTTTTTCATAAAGGATAAGAGAGAAAAACAGCCAGAAAAATGTATAAAAGATTAAAATTAAAAACAATGTTGAAAATCAGGGTTTTTTAAAATTGTCTTACGTAATTTTTAAAACAATAAAAAAAAATCCTGTTTCTGTATTTCTTTACTTTAAATCTTAGAGAAAAATTTTAAAATCGTATCCTATAGAATATTTTCCGTGAAATGAGTTTGATTTTTAATTTAAATTAGTATTTTTTTAAAAGTCAAAACTCGTCATAACTAATTCTTGAAATAATTACAATCTTACGAGTTTGACAATTACTATGAACATTGTTTGTGAATAATACTGTTTAGCACATTGTATATAATATGCAAGAGAGTCTTTGATAATTTAAAATTTATATAATTAGAACTTCTTGCTAATAATATTTTACAAGCAAACGTATTTTTAAGAATGACTTTTTTAATTTTTCTAAAACATTTTTATAGTGAGGAAATTGTCCAGCTGCGCTATCTACTACCAAGATTGGCTTGCCAAATAGGGAAGTGTGAAAACGCAGAAATGCGTGTTCGTCTTTTTCAAAGTATTTAATTTTTTAATAAACCTTTTTTTACGTCTCTCGTATGAAAGCGCGATTCATTAAAGAATACCAAGGTCAGCCTCCATAATAGCATTGTAAGTCATTAGGTTTTGACCTTTACGTTTTATTTCAAAAACTAAACATTTCACAAGTATCTTTTACGAAGAGCTACATTTTAAAAATATATATATTGTCATTTATAGTGAGGGAAGATTTTAAATGATTTTTACATCCAAAATATAATTGCTAGAAAACATTAAATGTGTGGTTCATACTTCAGTCAAAATTTTTAAAATTCTTCATTTCTTGAACTAGATTTATTTATGTCTGCATGAAAATTTAGATATACATATCTATATCTAACAATTACCAATTTTTCTATTCTTTTTCTTTTAAATTTAATTTAATGTAAAAATATTAACTTTTAGTGGGTATATAAATACAACAAAAAATACCAAAATGGAACTCTTACAGTAATTTTTCTCATAATTTTTCCACACTATATTTTGTTTGATCAATACAGTTTTGAGGCACAGGAATTGAAGAGTCTGACACACAAGATTTTAATTAATGATTAATACGTACTGTGGTTCAAATATGGAAATAAATACTATAACTCTTCATATGCCTTTCGAGGTCGAGGATTTGCACGGAGTGATAATATAACTATAATGTTAAAAACATTGGAAAATGTAAGAAATAATTATTTCTGTTATTTATAGAATCTCTTTAGAGTATTTTTATGAACCAGAAACTAGTTTCAATGGTAAAACGAGAAAGCCTAATGTATTAAAGTTAAAAAGTAATATGTAACTTTTATTACAAAGCAACTATTTTCTGCTTGCATTAGATCAGAGGTGGGCAAATAGCGGACAGCCAGGAAACCAAATAGACAGAAAATGTTTTTTACACTTGGGTCAACATATTTATAAACAGTTTTTCTTGCATGAAGATCAACAATATAAATGCAAGTTGGCTGACAATAATTTGCTGGCTTTGATGAGAATTTCAACAAGCACTCTCACTCATGATTTAAAAAAAAATGTATAAAAGTGTGATGGGGTACATTTTTGTCACATTAAATTGATTCTAATAATAATCGTGAACTATTTCTTTAAAAAATTCAATGAAGCTAATTAATGATATATTTGTTTATGAGTTATGCAGGCATTACAAGTTTTTTTTTGTAAAGTATGGTTTTAAATCCATAAGAAAGAGAGTGCTTCCATAAAATCCGACGTTTATAACTCGCACCTTTACTTTCTAGCTGTATTTTTTAATTTCCGTGTATATTTCATCGTATACTGCGTATACACTTTATTACGAAAAATCCTGAAATGCAATACTCTTATATTTTGAAATAATTTATTTGAGATATTATCCCGGTCTTGGAAAAAATAGTATACTTCTATGACTACAGCTTTTTAAGTTTATAAGGTATGTCTTTTCTTTTAAATATACCCAGTATTTTTTGATCTAAGTCTAATTTTTCTCAGCTCAGCTTTATTTTTTATTATTATAGCTACCTTTTTTATACCCGGACATATAACATGCACCCGTCAATTTCGATCGTATTTTTTGTGTTAAAAGTGCACGTTATATGCCGTATTTTACTGTAATGTATAAGAATCCAACTTCAATTCTCAATTATAAAGTGGTCCACTTAATTTTTTCTCAGTTTTCGAGCAACATCACAATGATTGTGATGAAATCATTTCCTGTTCCAGTCTTTCCTGCTTAAACCACTTCCAACGTCAGATAGCCTTATGAGATTGATCTTAAGGATACGATTGGCTCTTTGATGGCTTTCCTCGTTTCAATTCTTAAAGCATTTTTCTATCTTCTGACCTGTCTGTTCTCACTCAAGACTGGTTGATCCCATGTTCCGCAACAGAGGAGCGTCTCTAACGAATAACTAGAAATATCGCACAAAAAGACTAAGATGATCTGTAATCAGATTTAGATCTCCTAAGATTGTGACTGATGTAGCTTGCTAAATAAATGGAGCAAATCTATCACGTTAAGTATCTAGTAAAAACAAATAAACATTGAATTATTGATTTTTTTTGTAAGTGTTAAAAATAAAATCTTAGTTGAGGGTTCTGTTCTGCTTTTATCACATTAACAGGATATTTTTAAGCGTATTAGCAATAAAATACGATAACGCCCAGATCAATTAATTTGATCTTGATTAGGAATATTTTAATCCCCCCCTTCTCACATTTAATTGTATAACTCTTAAATATTCCGTTACATTCTAAATTGTTCTGAAAACCAGGAAGAGTTCTGCATTCTTATTGTTGAAGCTTAAATTATTGTTTTTAACTCATTTCAAAAGTATCTAACATTCTTCGACATTAAAATAACACCCATTAATTATATATATATATATATTGCAGGCTAAAAATACATTTATTTAATACAAGGGCTCTTAGACTCTTTGATTATTAAAAGGAATAGAAAAAGTAAGGAATTTCTATTGAGATCTCATCAATTTCAAATGAAATACCTAATTTATTTTAAAAAAGAAATAGTTCTAGTATAAAAAGTTCTAGTTCATTAAAAAAAATTCATTTAATTATTAAATTTCAAGTCTTAAACTTAATATTTTTAACGTGAATGTCACACAAAAGATAACGATTAAATTTAGAGATTAATTTCTACTGAATACATTTGTATAGGGGGTGGAAAAATATTTAATATTTATACAAAATCACACAAAAGGAGTAATTGTAAAGGGAGTAATCTCATTAAAAACATTAAAAATGTTTTTTCTCCTTCAAATTAATGAATAAAAGTTTATCACTGATATTAGTCTGTAAATTCTTGTCCTATTTTTTCGATTTTACTTTTCTGAAATATTTTTATGAGTTGTTTAGTAAAAAATTTTATATTCTAAGACAGCGCATTCATTTTTGTCGAGAAAAAGTATATATATTTTATTTTATTTAAATTGAAGAGAAAAATGGCGAAACTCCGTGAACACTTAATAAAATTTTATGCAAAACGTGCCTTATCAAATGTTTTTTTACTGCAAAATGCATCTTATCATGTATTCATTTGTGACGGCATGCAGGTATAAATCGTGGGAAGAGGAAAAAGATAAAGCAAACAAACGTTTACAGGCTTTATTGCTTTCTTTTGTGATATCATCTTTTCAACAGTGTAGTCTATCTTGTTCAGGCAAGTTTTGAATCATAAAAGAGGAAACCCAAAGACAATTCATTTTATAAAAGAAATATTAATTTCAAGAACAAGGATTTAAGAGAAAAATTATGAGTCAAAATCCAAACATAAAATATCACACTGAAGGTGTTTTTTTTTAAATTTCAGGACTCTTTGAGATATAGAACATATCTTGTCGAATACGACTCCTTTCATGACATATAATATTGATACATAGATTTCTAAAATAAAAATGGAAGCATGTGTAAAGATTTAGATTTGAAAATAGTGATACTTTTTACCTTCATTGAGCTTTTTTGAATGAAATGTCTTTTTCATAAAGTCCTTCGATTAGTATCTTTGGTTTTTAGCAATAATTTCTAATTACGAATTAAGATATTTATGAGGAAAGAAAGAATAATTAGTACTGAGCGATGAATCATGCTGACTATCAATAATAGAAACATGTTAAAATTAATTTTCTTATAAAAGTGACGTTCTATCAAGTAAAATTTATGAATTCTGCGAGAAAGCTTACTTGATGGTACATCTGCAATTTTTAATGAACTTTCTAAAAAAAATTCTCAGTGTGAATTACTTTTAAATTTGAATTCTACCAAGTCCCATTAGAGTATTACATTTCAGAAGCTGAAACAGATCTCCCTGTTATTCAAAACAATTTTACACCTTTATAATTTATTTAAAATCTTTTCAATTTTACAATAGGGAAAAATTATGAACCAGAAGCTAATTTTAGTTAAAAAATACACCAAAATAAAAAGTAGAGCAATACATCTGATTTAAGCATATCTAATTTTTAACTGATTAAACATTAATGTTTGAAAATTTTGAATTCGGTTGTCATTTTCTGTCTGACTAATGTCTATAAAATGTTCTATAGTTTGCAGTCTCTCTGAAAAAACACTTTTTATACTTTAAAAAAAATATAAAATCTCCAAAGCTTTTTTTATTGAATCAGCAAGTATCTTACTTTGTAAGTGAGTTTATTTATTACGCCAAATAAAATATTCAGATAATAGATATATCTTTTCATTCAAGATTAAATATATTTAATGTAATGTAATTTTAATAAAATTAAACTGTTGTGAGAGTTTTCTTACTTATCATCTTACATGATTTTCATCTTTACCTTCTTTCTTTTGTTCAAGAAACGTGTGATAAGGAATACTACTGTATATTACTATTTGAGAGAAGAAACATCTGAGAGAGAGAGAAAGGTTATGGTTCCTTGTTGATCTTTGAAAATTATGTTTTATTTTTTTATATTACATTTTACGACTTTTAAACTGTTACTTTATAAATTAAAATAATCTCGAAATAGAAAACAAGATAATGTACCTTTCTAAATTTTAAGAAGTTATAGTTTTACTTCTCATCTATATATCTCTTTCCTAACGTTTCAGTTTTTTATTTTTTGAGGTATCTTTTTCCAAATTAAAGCTTTAGAAAATTATAAAAATAAAAGAAATATCATGAATTTTGCATAATTGTTTATGTGAGATAATATATAAAAATTGACAAATTATTTGTTATGTATTATTACATTTTAACTTCTCACATTCATTTTGTACATATATGATAAATTATTGTAAATAATAACATTTTATTTAATCTAATTCAGTTGTGTGTTCTGTGTTGTAATTCTTGCTGCCTCTTACATTGTCTCTCAAAGAATTAGATTTTCTTTTTTAAAAAAAATATGCATTTCTATAGAGAACTACTTAAACATTAGATTATAATAAACATCTCTCGATTTTAGAATGAAGTCTTAACTCTGAAGATGTTCCCAGCGTTTTCTATGTTGATTTTTAAAAAAAATCTGTAATTTTTTATAAAATTATTTATTTTATGTGAAACTTAGATTAACGCTTGGAATAAAAAAATCAGCTAAAACTATTACAGGAAATTATTCAATTGACTGTAGATGTGGTGAAAATTTTATTTTTTTGCACAGCACTACGAAGCTACATGACAGTTATTGGGGAAGTACCATGTAATTGTGAGCTACAGCAGCATTTCTCAAACTATGGGGCGCTACCCCCTCCACCTAGGGGGCGTGATAATCTTGCATGGGGGCTCGAGCATATCGAAAAGTCGAAAACAAAAGATTATTTAAAAAATTATTAATTTACTGAGAGGAAACAAAACAAAATACATTCTTAACTATGAAAAATACAGAATACTTATCCTATTAACTTAAAAGCAACTTAAAATATTTATTAGGTAAAAGTAACCTATACACACAAAATTTAATACCTTTATAATTTGTATGGTTTATAATTAAGGACGTATTGTAGCTTTAGCTTTAAAGTCCACTATTATTGCATTTCATTGCATTATCATTGTATATAAGAGGGAGGCGCAATGAAAATTATGACTGGAAATTGGGTCGCCAATATTGTAAATATGTGAAGCACTGAACTACAGTCAAGTGACAAAGACTACACATGAGTTAACACCCCACTTTCTAAACTTTTACACCTCACCAATATGAGGTATTTGAGCCTTGATATATTTAACATGCATTAATTTCTCTAGTGTTGGCAGCGTTTGATTCCATTGCTTAACAGAAACAATTCCAAATGCGAGTAGGGCCACTCGCTTTATGCTTTTTCTATTTTGCACCTCCGAAACACATTATTTTAAGCATTTTTCACACTAAACAATGCAGTTATTTAAAAATTATATATAAAATTAATAGTACGATAAATTTATTAATATAATCCAATATCAGGATCTTTCTTTTCCTGGCTTTATCTTTATAATTCAATCTTTTCAATTTGTAAGTTAAACTCTTCAGATAAATATCTCCAAATGGAAAGAATGGATCTGATAAATCTCTTTCTAAGTGTGTAGGAAAAAATGAAAGAGAGTGATAATTTAACTAAAAGACCTCTGGGCGAACACAAGTGAATGAGTGAGAGTAAGAGGAGCCCGCGAGAAACGAATCCTTAACTCGAACCAAATTCTGGTCCGACAGGTTTAAGATGTAAACGTCGGTAGCTCCAAGACCTCGTTTCTCAATGCATCGAAGTTTCTCTCGGTTTCTGCATTCACAACGCTATGGACAGAACAGGGATTGCAATAACTGTGCTCCTCTTTCTGCTTGGAATTTGGAAGACCGCAGGTAAGACTTCATTTCGTTTTGGATGAGTAGGGAGAGCTATTTTCAGATGAGATGAACAACTTAACAGCGACGGAACTCATTTATAAAAATCAGTTTCTAATAAATAGAAATATTTTCAATTTTTATTCTAGTTGTATTGTAGCTGGAATTAATATTATAGGAAATGAATCTGATTTTCGTCAAGATTTTCTTCAAAAAATTTGGAGAAATTATTATTTTTTTTATTTAAATAAGGAGTTAATGATAGTGGAAATATTAAAAGTAATTAAAACAAACTTCTGAATGTATTACTGCACTATTTCTTCACAGTAAAAATATTTGTTTCCCTCTTCTACTTCTTGAGCATAATAGGAAGAATAATTTACTTATTCTCTTTAGTTTAGAGATAAGAATAATTCAACTGTGTGCACTGTGATAGGTGGAAATAAAAGTACTCAAACTTAAAGAAGCAATTAATTTTCTTATAAACATTTATTTCACGAACATAAATAAATCAATTTTGTCCTTAAATATTCAACATTTAATAAGATATTGATGTTGGATTTAATTAATATATTTTAAATTAAATCTCACTCATAGAGGAATCAATATTAGGTTTTCCTACTGAGATTCAGGTATTATAAAACGATATGTTAATGTTAAAAATTTAATATAAAAATAAATTAAAAATATTATTAAGCACAGCTACTTGTGTGTATGTGTTACTAAAAATAACAAGACGTAAATGATAATATTATATTGTGGTTGGAGTGTGTAATTTAATTTCAAATTTCTACCTTTATAATCATAATTAAATCTTATGAAAAAATTACTTAAGCAACATTTGCTAAATAAGAATAATTTTATTTTCTTAAAAATATTCTAATTTAAAAAGAGTTTCACGTACACTGCAGATGCTAATTTTAAAGCTAATTCAAATGCTTTTTGTATCACAATGTTCAGTTTATTTTGGGTTTTTTGCTGCAGTAAAGTAACATTATCGAATTTAGTACTAAGCGGATATTCAAACTGTTTTCTTACAAAAAACTAAAAAAGGTTTTCTAAAAGGAATTTTCTGGAAGTTTTGATAATATATGATTAACTTTGAATCAATAAATGTAGGAAATTAAAAAAAATGTCAAGCAATAATTTATCAACTTTCTTGAATATGTTATTTACAATTGAACTACAAAAATAACATACGAATTTATTTATTAAATAAAAGGTGAGGTAAATAAGGTAGAAAATAGAAATCCGTCAAATAATAATGTCATGAAAGTACTTACTGTTAAAACTGCGAATAAATTTGCAGCGCGTTCTGTGAATAAAATAATACGCTTCGGAAAAAGAGATGGGGTGAAAATAGAGAGAGGACGAGAGAAGTATATAAATATTGTATTAAAATATTTATCATATCTTTTCAAATGCTGAATTTTGCTAACTATAAAATTTGTAAGAATTTGTCGAATAATTTTAATGTATTAAAAATCTTAACCTTATTTTCCAATTATTCCACGATAAAATATGGATGCGAGCAACTAAACTAATTTTCCTTTATTTCATTCTTACTTTGACACTTCTTCTTTCAGATGAAGAGAATTGGCTTTAAAAAGTATTGAAATATATTTTTAAAGCTCGAGATATTAATATATATTTTCTATAAAGATAAATATCATCAATAAAAGCAAAAATACATTATTTTTGAGCAATGTAATTTTATTTTATAATTGTAGAAATCGGTATTTATTAAATACTATTATATATAATCTAAAGTCTCTTAAGATAACTCTAAATGATAACTTAAGCTATAAAACTGCAAGTGTTTGAAATTGGATTCTATAACACGAAGACTTATAAAATTTAAGTAAGCGTCAAATAACTTTAAGACTAATTATCCAATGAGAATTTTTGCACAGATTACCCATTTAAGCAATTAACAAAAACCTGTTAAGAAGCATTTCATTAAATATTTGGTTGACCATCTTAGATTCTTATTTAATAAGATCGATGATTCGCGCGAATAAAAAAGTTTATGAAAAAAATTAGAAAAATACTCTTTTTTAATCGAGCCTCTAAAAATAAAGGAAACAAAACAGTTTTCTAAAATTATATACTTAACCGTGCCAAGTAATACTTATTTCAGTACGAAGCGGTGAACGATTATATCATTGTTTAGAGTCATTGTGCGATAACTTTTCCTTTCTTACGAGCGTTATTTTTCCTGTGAGAAGAATTTTGAAGATGTATTTAATCTTCAGAACACCCTGTCCTAAGCATGAAGCAACGGGACAAGCGTGCTGTTCGGTGGAGCATGGAAACCAAATGTCAAAGGAAGTAGCTGGTGTAAATATCACTTCGACTGAATCTGCTCGTGTTAACTGAATCGCATCCAGACGGAACGTGGAAGAGCAACAAATTATCCTCTTTTTAAGCTAGATCTGCGTGACGGAGATCAAATTGAATTTATATGAAAATCTTGAAGCTTCTTCAAACGCGTACATATATGTACCGAAATTCACCATAATATAGAAGTGCGGATACATACAAACAATAACTGCTATAAAAAGAAGCAAAGAATAAATTATTAGTCATAGGTAGCTATTTGGACCGTTCTCACAGGCACCAATCACTGTGAAATGATTTGTATGCAGGATTTAGTCTTTTTTTACAACTATTTAAATCGTTTATATATTCGTTAGAATTTATAAACGATTTATTTTTAAAGTAAGTGTAAGATTTATTTTTAGACGAATGAATTTAGTTTTGAAGTGTGAAGCGGTTGTATTACTTTTATAGTTTCTTTTTTGTTGTTTAAAATGTTTTTTATCGTTGTATTCTGTCTTACTCCTATTCTACAGAAAGAACAAATTTAAACCCTTTTGGAAGATTTTAACTGATTGTGAAAATGACAAGAACTATATATATATGATACCGTTAAAGTGCGAAATCCGTTATTTCATAGAATAACTAGATATTTCATGAAATAACTAGACAAGTCAGTTAAAGTATATAAAATTATTGAATTCTACTATTTTACTAGGTATTATACAGAATAACGATTATTTGATCAAAGTATGAAATACGGCACTTGAAAGTTCTTTGAACCAATTCTAGCTGCTTTAGGAAGGATTTTTCCGATTAGTAACTAGAAATGGCTGAATAAAACAATTGTACTCTAGATCTCAGTTTAACATATCTGAACGAGAATTAATGTCCATTGAAGATGTTCAAGATATTGACACAGCGCTTCGATTTGTTGCAGCAGCTCAAAGTTGCGGTACTGAACAAGGATTTAAAAAGTACTCGTGTAAAAAAAAATGTGCAATTGATAAAAAGTGGGCTTGTTTCAAAAATAATAAGCAGTCCAATCCAAAGTGTCATCACAGCAATGCTTGCTCTAATAAATAATGAAAAGTAAAACAAAAAAGTATCTCATAAAATTTAAATTTATATTCTCTTACATTTTTTTTAAAAAAAGTTTATACAATGTTTTTATGAAGCAACAGTTTTTATTCCCGGCATGTATTTTCGTTGATAATATTTAAATATAATCTAATTTTGCAACATATTCTTTTTTCCCATTCTATTTAACTAATGTTAGCAATATGAACAATAATAAATTATATTAACTGCTTTCCCTTATTATTTATCAATTATTCATCCGCAAAAAGAGATAAAATGTATTCTTCGAGAGATTTTAGCTATTATGATCAATTAATTTATAAAATATCTTTGAAATTGTTTATTTTTCACTTTAACAGTCTATCCTTAGTTATTACATAGAATACCTAGTTATTTCATAGAATAACTAGGTAAAGTATGAAATTTCTCAACTATTATATACTTTAAAATGACTTGTCTAGTTATTTTATGAAATACCTAGCTATTCTATTAAATAACTGAACTATAACGGTATAATTAATGGTAACATATATACTGTTAAACGCTCATATCGATCCAAGAGAAAGTGAAAGAACTCTAACTCAGAAACTTAAATACTAAATTTTTTTCCCCGTATATTTCATCTTTAGAACGAATGATTACTTTTAAAATTTCCTTATGAAGACTAAAATGAATGTTTTAAACCTCAATTCGCTAATGTTTTAATAAAATCGTGCTTTTTAAATATTATCGTGAGCACTTTACAACCATTTTATTGTATGCCAATTTCTCAATTATATAAAGAAAAAAATCTTCAAAAAATACCATTATCTGTCCTACTAATAAAAATAATTTATCTCAAAGTATCTCTCATCAAATAAAGCTTGATAAGCAGGCTTTTTCCAGCTAGCACACTATCAATTTATTCAATGAAAACAAAGATTCTTGAAACCGAATCCAAATTCTTATTGGAATGTATCAATAGAGAGAAAATATCTATTGTTAGAAGAACATATAAGTATATATTAAAATTCTACATTCACAGCCAATATTGTAAAACGAAAATAGCCGCTTTCTATGCTAACTCCGGATAGTCTTCGTCTTAACAGTCATTCAGGAAGTCATAATGAATAACAAAAAGATAAAGAACAATTGATGTTCAACCTCTAGCTAAAAGAGGGCATAAAATCCCAGTAAAGTACCTTCTGTTTCGAATGAATCGGATTCTTAGAGAAAGAAGGGAGTCAATCTCTCAGGGCGACAGGGACGATGACATCATGTTCTGGAACCGGTGGGTGGAGAAAGTGCCCAAACGGCTTGATTTTAATCTGAAAACATGCTTCAGGTTCGGCAAGTTTTTTGGAGGTCGGCATCTGCAGACTTTCTTCCTTTTGCCTGGTGACCTATTCTTTTTAAAAGGGAATGGTTGGAACTACTTTCAAATTCAAAGAGTGTCGTCATCTAACTGAAGATTTTGAGTGACAGCTGGTTTATTACATTGTCAAAATTTTTTGCTCGCTTTATCTTATTTTTCGAAATTTATTTATTTGGTTTTGGGTGCTTATTTGACAGTTCATCTGTTCCCTTGTTTAGTGAAGCATTAAAATAGCGTCATTTACTTTTCAAATTAAGAAAAAGATATTTAAAAAGAATTTAAGGAAAGAAAGGCACTTTTCTTTGAAATTCACTAAAATGTAGCATTCTTTTCTATTTTTCTGTCTAATGTATATTATTTAAATGTTTCCTTAATCAAACAGTAGATATGTTAAATATGTTAATTATTTCGTACTTAATGAAAAATAGAGTATAAAGGATTCGTGGCATTGATTCCCATTAAGATTTTGTATAAGTTTAAATAATAGTCCAATAGAGTTTGAAATAACGAGATTCACTGCTCATTTTTAACTATTGTACTAATAATGATAGTCAAAATTAATTTTCTGGAATATTCATTTAAAGTTAATTGTTTATTTATTAAAGATAGTAAATAAATGTTTCTAAACGTATAAAAACACATATGATTTACATATTTCAGGGAAAAACAGGAAATAAAAAATTCCTGCTACATTAAAAATATTTAATAAAATAATTGCTTAACTCATAAAAATTAAGCACCCTTGAAAAAAATAAAATAACTTTATGTTCTTTTGGGGATTTGAAATCATGTATCGACCATAAGTTCGATCGAAATATAGAAATACAGACGGTGTAAAGGAACAAGTTTTATGTTTTTAAAAATATTTCTGGAACAAGGATAACCACCGTATTCTTTCTAAATTCCCTTTAAAGTACGTGTTTAGTCAAGTATTGATTATTCAGACTACCTTAAATCTTCTCATACAAGAATAATAGACAAAAAGGCTAAAAATATCTTTCCTGTGAGTAACTCCACTTTTCTTAGTTTTTAATCCATTTTTATATTCTCTTCTAAACGAATACTACAATTCTTCTCGTGCGTCTTTATGTAATTTAATAATTACTTTAGTGTGTATACATATATACAACAAAAATTATTAAAATATATGAAATGAATATAGCTAGACTGATGAGTTCTTTTATTTAAAGCAAATTATTGAATTTTATAATTCCATACAAGTAATTTACTTTTTTTTTTATTGAAGGAGCATTTATTACCTTTAAAAATATTTTTGACGGAATTACATCAAGCATGTGTTAAATAAATTAAAAATGTAACCATCATTAAAAAATTATTATATTTAAATATTTCTCTTCTATGTATCTCGACTTTCTACATTCGCTTATGAAATTCTCAGTTCAAACTTTTTTTATATTGCTAAATTTCTGAAATAGCGCACTTTGGGGAAATACTTCACATACAATTTGTATTATGATATTATAACCTTCATATAACTCTATCGCAATTTTAAAAAATTTCGTTAAAGCTGCGATATATATTGCCTGGTTTTCTTTTGTTTATCTTTGACATATATATATAATTTAAAATAAAAAAAAACAGTATTTAAGAGCAAACATTTAAATATTTTCAAATATGTAGCATTCCTTTAACAAACCTGAGAAAGAAAATTTTCTTCAAAAATTATTTTTATCTTTTGCACCATTTCCGTTAATTTTACATCCTCATTTGTTTACCACTAATAAAAATGTATAAAATAAGCTGAATTGTTTTACAGTGATAAAGAAAGATTTCATAACAGAAGCGTTATGCTTTATTAAGTTTAACAAAGGAGACAGTTAAAACAGACATCAAAATACAACACTGACCCGTTGAAGTAATATTTAATATGATTAAGAAAACTGAAACGCTTCAGTGCTTCTATTATGTTTCAAATTCTATGCTTCATGCGTTTACGAGCTTAATTAAAAGATTTGTTAAGTATCTTTTTTGTAGTACAAAATGCGAAAATTGGATCAGGTATTCGGAAAATTTCTAAAGAAGTCTAAATATTTCTACGCTTGTTCAGAACTTTTTTTTAGAACTCAAGTAATGGCAGAATTTAATACTTTATATTATTTTATCCAGCAAAAAAAAAAAAAAAAAAAAAAAAAAAAAATCAATCTTAGAAATATAGAGCCAAAGAGCTAATGTTAGCAGCCTTATTGAAGCATTGGAAAGTAATTAAAATCAAAATTTAAAATACAGAATTTATTTATTTTTTATGAAATTTTTCATAAAGATATGTAATTTTAAATATGTTGATACTCATCAATTTTTGTATTTAAATTTTGCTGTACATTGCTACTTGCAGTAAATGTGATAATAACTAATTGATATTATTGGTTTGGGGCTACACAGAAACTTTTTTTTACAACAACATATAACTACGAAGCACATTTTTTTCATCATACTCTTTTATTACTAACATTTTGTGTTCTTGGATCTATTGTGTAATTATAAAAGGATGTTTCATTTTTAGGGAATTAAAGCCTACAATAATAAGCAGAGATTAGTCTTAAATTTACTGTTATGTTACACATTGAACATTTTAATAGTAATAATACCCAAATAATTTTATAAATAACAAAACAAAATGATATGTACATCTAATTCTCAGTTTCATAACATATACAAATTATATATGTGTGTGTGTGTGTGTTTCTGCGTGTGTGTGTGTAAGAATAATTAAATTATAACTTAAGAAAAATTCTATTTTGTATTTAATAATTATTTTCCCACCGTACATATTCACGGATAAAATTAAACAGCTAATGCTTTCTGGGAAAAGATCAACCAACCTTAAAATTTCAATCCCATTTCTTCTCCTTTTATGATCTTATACCTTACTTTCCCACGTTTTACTCACTTTTCGAAACCTTTACTCATTCATCATTTATCAATTATTACAACAAATATGCAATCTAACTCAAAATCAGAGACAGCTGGCTTTGGTTTGCATCGTTGAGATGTATTTGAAAGTTATCTTCATGAACGAATAAAAAAACCTCTCTCCTGAAAAGTTTCCGTGCTTCTTTTGTAACGTTACATATATGTATATAATATCATTAATGAAATACTAAATTGTCATAAAAATAACTTAAGACTAAACTATAAATAGAAGTATAACAGGATTGTATAGGTCAATGTTAAATGGGCACAGTAGCATATAAACATTTTCATATATAAGATTTATTTATTCTGCTACACTACGTTAAAAGTTTAAAATAAATTATATACTTTGAGTATCCTTTATGATAATACATGTGTCAATGTTAAAAATTTGTTTGTAGAAATTATTTCTCAAAACAAAATTTTTAGAACCACAAAGCTCAGAAATCTTTTTTTATTAAAAATGGATCTGTAGAAAAAGAATTAGAAATATCTTTTTGCATTTTCTTCGCTTACGCTTTTTATAAGAAAAATATTTCCATTTCATTGCCTGGTTATATTAAAAGTCTGGAAGTCTGGAAAAAGTATGTTTTCAACTTTTTGACCTTGCAGAGTCCAATATATAGTTTTGCTTACACATATTATTGCTTACTGCTGAAGTGTATGCCATAAAATTTTCACTCTAAGCACATAAACGAAATTGTAGCTCGCAGGCTAATATGAATCATGCATTTAAAAAAAATCATACATTTCTTCATCGAATAGAGCTCGAAGAATTGCAGATAGTATAATTGCAAAACATTTATGTATAATTTGAAGGACATTTCGTTTTCATTTGAAAAGTACGTTGTATTATTAAGGCATATTAACATTGACCTTTTTTTCCCGATTCAAAATAATGCAATAAATGCTCCTTAATTGATTCATTCATCAAATGAGATTAAAGTTTCGCAAGCTTGTTGTATTAATTGGACTTTTGTTAGCATTCTTTTCAGTTTGAACTGAATCAACTGTTATTTCTTATTCATCTGTAAGAACATTTAACGCACAATATGGCTGAATATGCCTCACGAAAAAAAATACATATCTCTTAGACTCTCCTTCACGTTTCTCAAAATATAATTATCTGCCTGTAATTATTTTTTCTAATCTGGAAAGTTTCTTATTATTTATTGAAATAAAAATTTATCAAAAGTTTTTTGCTTGTTTTTCAGCTCAGAAAAATTCAATACATTTAAAATGCTAAGCTAGCATTATTCAAGATTGAATTGGATCAATAAGAGACGTTTACAAGAATAATTAAGAATCTATTATATAATTTTAATAAAAAATCTCTTATGTAAATGTCCTTATACACAAGAACTTTATTATGTTATACTTAAAGCACAAAGAGAAATAAATAAAAATCCTTTTTGAAAAATTACATGAATTAAGTTTACTTTTAACATCCTTTTCTTTTTTTATATTTTATGCTCATAAAATATCACGCCCCTGTCCATTTTTTTCCAAGTCAGTTTCCTTAAACATCTCACGCGATTATTTCTTAGAACTTCATACAAAGTTATGGAAGATTTTAAAAACTTTTCATGCAGAACTATGTTTAAAGTATTCTTTCTAACTGCTCAACTCTTTACTGAATATTTTTATAAGTAGTCCTTGACATAAAATGGTTCCAACCCTTGTATTGAAAATTTGAAACTGTTAAAAGATTTCTAAGAATTTAGATAAATCTCTATTGTAGTTATTTTTTACTGTTATATTCTTTTAAGAAGTTTCTTGACAAAGAATTCGTGTTTCGCAGACATCGGTGAATGCTTAAAGTGTATTTACGCAGAATTTTATCACATTGCATATGGTCACGTCTTTGTAATTTAGAATTTATTTCGATAGTTTTGAATGTACCATTATAAAAATTTTGTCTTTAAGTTATTGTACGCACAGAAAAGCAAATGCAAAAGCAAATCAAGTAATATTTACATTTCTCACTATTCGAACAAATAGTTCGCTCAGTATATATATTCTCACGGCAGTGAAGCTTTTTATTTTCTGTGTCAAGTTATGGTAAAGTTATCTTCCGCTTTGTACTTATCACATCATCAGCTTGTTTTGAGCAACGTGCCTCAGCATTTCAAGCAGTAGAATTTTCATTACCTATCATTATCCCTCGTGGCTTAGATGAAGATCGAGAAATAGACATTGTGATGAAAGCCATTGTGGCGTAAACAGAGCGTTGTCCAAATTTCGTAATAACGTTACGCATTATAATCTCAGAAATTGGGATTTTTGAATAAATAATTTTGATTCTGAAATATACTCCACACATAATTACAGTTATATGCGCAATTTATTGCATCCAGTGAAACCATAATTTAAACTTAATAAGTATTTATACTAATTTTTTTACTAAAATTTTGTGTTTTAATAGTGTTTTTTAAGTCTAAGATCATGCATGCTTAGAAGGGAATTACTAAAAGAAATTTATTCAATTGAATTTTGTACGAATTAAATGAACTGACGGATGAAATTTTTAGATTAAACTCTATGTAGATGTGAAAAAAATTAGTTCTTAACATTCAGAATACAAATAATTTCAGCTAAATTTGTGTAAATATGAAAATAAAAGAAAGTTTTTTTTTTTTTTTTTAATTCTGGAAGTGACTTTTTTTAAAAAAAAATATGAAAAATGGCAATTAAAAACATTTATAAATTGCTTCAATCTGTCCCTGCTTTAATACAAGAAGGTTTATTTCTAAAATAAACGCCCAATAGTGTATTTTATAATTCATATATGTTATATTTATATCTGTTTTCTAAAGATAGTATTGTAGACAATAGATCACTAATTAACTCGTAACTTGTAAGCTAGTGAAAAGTATAAAAAAAAAACATTCTGGAAACTTCGAAAAAAAATTATTTTTAATGTGTTATTAATCCTTTTTAGGTTAAAAATTTTAAAAAAGGTTTTAAATATTTTATAAAAATTATTTCTTAGAAGTCCATTACATTTTTTAAAATTCATTTCTGAATCACTTAAAAAGATTTTCTCCAAGTGAAATATTTGCATGATTCTTGCAAAAAAATTAAAATTAGAAATAAAAAGACATAAAAATAATATTAAATCATAACATTTTATTTAATTTATAATATTTCTGAGATACATCGAAAAAATAAGAGTATCATTTACGTGGTTGCATAAGGTGGATTAAATAGGCATTCTAATACTTCACTAAAGAAGAAGAATATATAAGATTTAGTTTGAGGAGCGAATAATTAACTGTAATAACATCTTTTTTCGAAGATTTACCTTGAGGATATTATATTTAAATTCTCCCAAGTTCACTATGTAACTTTCTTCGGTTATAGGTCAATGTCTGAGAAATACATTTAGAAAGGCCATGATTTATAAGTTTAGGGTAAAGTTCAAACTTGGAATAGCTGCTTGAATTACCATATTTTTCAATGAAATGGAAAATTTTAATGAATTCAGCGAGTTTATCGATTAATGTTTATTTATGATGGGTATGTGTAGTAAGTTATGATATTGCGTATTTCTTTTATTGAAATTACGCAATAACTTAGCTTGTATGTAAAATTAATACCAATAAAATATCATGTTATTTAGAGTATATAGAAGAAAAATTTATCGAAATTTAGTCCAGAAACTGATTGAATTTAAGTCTCAATTATTTCGAAGACCAAAAAATGAAAATAAATATTTTAGGAAGTTATCGATACCGTAAATTCCGGTGTATAACGTGAGCCTATACTTTCAAACTGTTTTTATAAAACTTTTGGTACATTTGCCGTTTAACGCGCACCATTTCTTCATTTTTTGAAGTCTAGATATAATGTGTGAGTGGATAATAAAAGCATGAAATGAAATGAAATCTGACATAATTAAGTAGTCATTAAAAATGTAGCATATCAAACAATCTAGATGGAACAGATGAAAATTTATTTTAACAAAGACGGTGAAAAAAAAAGATTAAAAAGAATTCGATTATGGGCCTGAAGATATAACGGAAGACGATTATGATAAACTTTTTGGTGTAATTTCTATTTTATAATATTTTTTTAAATTTTATATTCGACGTATAAAGCATATCCGTGAATTTTAATCCTATTTTTTGTGTTAAAAGTACGCGTTATACACCAGAATATACAGTCAATTTTAAATAATAATTTTTCTCTTTATTATTATTTGTAAGGGAATGTGCTTAGAACACTTAGAATTTCTGAATGCTTAGAATTAGAAGTTTTAAGAATAGGCAATAAATTGAGACTGGATATATCCTGATGATTAATGCAGCGTAGATGACGGCATTTCGCTTAGACTTTTGACAAATTCTTATTTACCTTTCACAAGCTAATAATATACGGTAGGCATTTTCTCCGAAATACCGAGGTTTCTCATATTACGTTGTGTTTGACAACATAATTGGTAAGAAGAATCACGCAAATTTGTAAAAATATCCTTAGGCTTGTAGTTTTCCGTGATATGGAATCTCATACGCAATGAAAGTCTACTATTTTTAGAAGTTTTAACCTGAGGGGTAATCATTATTAGCAGGTGTGAATATCCAAAGGGCACAGAAGCAATCTAAGGATTAAGATGTAATTTGAGAGGAATTTTTATCCATTCTTAATTACTTGAGATACGGAAGATGAGAAGAATTATATTCTTTTAATTGCGGTCGAATTTCTGTACACGTTTTTAGTTATCAA
The DNA here is from genome assembly GCA_019973975.1 of Trichonephila clavata. NCBI lineage: Eukaryota > Metazoa > Arthropoda > Arachnida > Araneae > Nephilidae > Trichonephila > Trichonephila clavata. Next base: position 200,505 of record BMAO01038247.1, on the reverse strand, counting down.
TGTAATTAATAAAATTATATTTATAAATTTTTAGAAGTCAGTATAAAAAACTGGAGAATTTATGCTGCCTTTAAAAAATCGGAATAGAGGTCTTTTTTACTCTTTGAATTCCCCGTTAATTTAAAATAAATAGTAGATTAGCGTTTGCTTATTTATATTTGGTTTTTATTGTTTCAGATACTTATTAAATTCTTCTAATTTGCTCGATTTCGCATTCAGAATTAAGCAGTTACCCTTATAAGATTATAATTGTTAAAAATTTTCCTACTTAAATTTCCAGTTAAAACTAAAATATAAAAACATTAAAAATGTTACAAACAAAACTGCGAGATAAAAAAAATTGTCTTATAAAAACAATTCCAAAATCAACACCTTGTTTGATATTTTTAAATTAAAGAATAGTATTAAATAGGCTAAATTTTATTCTTTTACATATTATCTTTTTAAAAAAGACTTTTTTAAATTCTTAAATCGAAACTTAGTTCTCTATTATACCATAAAAATAGACAAAATAATTAGAAGAAAGGTTTTATGTATAATTATAAAATATTAAAATTTCTTGCTTGATAACCAATATTTTCATTTCTATTTTTGATGTTAAATTTTCTGGTTATGTAAATTATTGCATATGTGTTTGAACTAGAACAGTTTAAAAATATTCACAAGGAATGCTTAATTTTTTATAACTCTATCAGTTTATACCTGATATTCAGTTATTTTTATTGTTCGAACCGACATAGGAATAGATTACATTTAAATTTTAAAAACCATTGACTATCAATCCTTTTCAGAAAGCTTATGACAAATTTTAAACACTTACAGTTCTTTTTGTTTTTTGCTTTCAATGCCTTTTTAATGCAGTTTGTACCTATTTATTGTCAACGACCTATATTTTTCTTTATCATCTTGTTAGTATTGCTTCTTTTTTTGAAGAATAATAAAAATGTCCTTATCGTAAGAGTAAAATGCAAAACTGGTGGTGCATGCTTAATCTTCCGCAAATACCAAATAGACCGTATACTGCCAAATTGATTTAATGCATTTATATTTATCGTAAAAGACGTAAACATTTTACATCAATCTAGTTAAAATGATATATATTTAAGGTTTCCATTATTTTATAAACTATTTGTAATATTTATTATGAAAAAAATCATTTTATACAGTATAAGAAATGGTGTTAAATTATTCAAATCAGTAGTTTTCAAAATAAACTTACTCTTTTTCTTTAATATTACCAATTAGAGAAATCGGATATACATTTCCTCTATCATTAGTAAGTGACTTTTCAACATTATTATCCCATCTCATTTTGTATTTTTAAAACCGTTATCACAAATATTTTGCTCTTTCAAACAATTAGTGGTCACGAGTCCTTAAGGAACAATAAATTATTAAACAAGATGTGAATTGTTTGCTGTATATTTTTATTGCTTTATTTAATATGATTTAAGTCTTTACTAACTATTCTACATCTTCCAAACGACCCAAGTTTATTTTCCAAAGTTGTTTATGCAAATCTGTATGTATGGAAGGGAACAAAATTTTTTAGTTAAACAAATATCGATGCTCTTTGACGTAGTTTCATTTATGAACAACATTTTTTTATGTAATGAAAATATGACTAACTACTGTTGTACCTGGTGCATCGAGTTTTCAATACATCAAATTTGAATTTGGGATTTTTTTTAGTCCATGGATTAGTTCAGTTGAAACTAGTTTTCCCCAAAGTCTATTAATTGTATTCTAGTTTACTCACAACGCTAAGGTTTATAAGCAGGGGTGGGTAGACTTTTCTAGGGTACGGGCTACTTCTATTTTTTTCAAGGTGTTGCGGTCCATCCAGTAACGTAGGTGTGGGGAAGTAAGAAAAAAGTCTACAATATTTATTATAACTTAATAAAATAAATATAGAATATGTACTTACCCAACATAATTAAAATAAAGTCCACACTTTTAAAACCGCGTTTAAAGCAAAATACAAGATATAAGAATAATAATAATATCCACAAATATAATAATATTAAATGATGCATTATATATATATATATATATAATATATATATATATATATATCAAACAATTCAAAATACATTAAAAAAGTAAAACATTTTCATCTGAAGTTAATTTTCGTATTTATAGCCAGAAAAAGACTTAGTCTGCATACAGTCAGCTAATCTTGAGTATCTCGGTATATAATTATAAACTGTTAATCTTCAGCGGTCACCCAAAATGTCTTAGCAGTCCACCTGCCGATCGCCATCGACTTAATGCCCACCCCCGTTTATAAGGCTTACTTTTGTATTAACTCTCAAGACGAGAGTAGGGTTATTTTTGTAGTAAAATATCAAAACAGCTGTTTAACTCTTAGTTCTTCTCTGATCCATCAGGAGCTACTTAAATTATAAATAAAAATATCTAATTTATATTCATCATTGCTCTTTGGAATCAAATTTTAAATTTATAAAAATTTAGTTACCTTTAAATACGATATTAAGCAAATGATTGTAAAATTTGATGGCATTTGTAGGCTTAAGATTTTGTGAAAATTTATTCTTTGTATACTTTTTTATTTAAGACAATATTCAGTTATATATATCAAAACGTCCTTTCGAAAATTGAAATTACTTATGCTTTAGGAACTTTCAGTGCCTGTAAAAGTAGGTTCAAGGATTTGTATTGTGTTAATAGAAGCTTTATTCACATAATCTAATTAAACTCGACACACCCTTTTAACCAAGCTGCCTTGTGCTTAATAAAAACATGTTTCTTAACACATTCTTTGTTCTCGTGCTACTTAAAACAAACGGAAGTTTCGGTTTTGAAGGGTTCATGAATAACGTGTAAAAAATAGGTATTAAAATGGAAAAAAAGTGTGAGGGTATTTAATTGTATTAATACTTTGTCTGATAAAATCATCAATCTTGGATTTTTATTGTTAAATGATATGATTGATAGAAAAACTTCAAATAAGAACAAAAGTTCTGTTTTTCTTGTTTTCATTGTTTTAGCTTATGTTTTAAAAAGGTTATAACGATTTCAACACTTAAGTTTATCAAATTTTTCTAAACCCCTTAACCGGTTTGCCCGTACACCGTACGGGCTACCAAAACCTACTCGCAACCGGTTTTCCCGTACGCTGTACGGGCACTCATATTTTTTCTTTCAATCTTTAATTTGAACATAGTTTAAATTCTTATAGTGAAATTACTAGCGCTGATGTTTTTAAGATATGTAGTTTGTCCAGAGTGATGAAATACTTTTCATCCGGGATTTTCTTTTTGGTGAAGGCGGGAATTTTTCATTGAATGCAGGAATTTAAAATCTTGAAAACTTTCGATCAAGTACTGGAATTGGCAAGGCAATGTGCAATTTGTTGCTTGAGAAGCAATGAGAATGTGGAAAATTTAAGGAAAACCGATATATTTCTGTCTCCATTGCAATGTAAGAATTTGTATTACATCCTGCTTCAAATTGCGTGTGTATATATATGTACACACACACACACAAAACTCTCAACTAATTGGAAAAGAGGTACGAAAAGGAACATTTTTTTATAAGTATGAGAGAAATTCTTTCAATATATATAAAACATTCATCTTGGAATGCAGAGTGCGCATATAAAAATCAAACACTATGGGTTTCTGTATTTAATTACAAAATAAAAAATAGTTTGAAAACCTCAAAACTGAAAATTAAAATAAAAATTCTTCCATTCTCGAATTCTATTAAGTACTATGCTCAGAATTATGTAATCAAAAATATGACTTTTTAAAAAACATTTTGAGCAAAAAAAAATTAACCGGTTTAAGAGTTAAGCCGAAGAGAAAAAAATAATCTAAGTAAATATGAATATGTAAGTTGAAAAATGTGCACTTAGGTGCATTAAATGAAGAATAAAAATAAAATGATAATCTTATCAGTTTTTGTTTGGATTGCCTTATAATCTAGAAATTTCAAGATTGTGAAAAAAGCAGGAAATAACCGCTTTTTCTTTATCAGGCATCTCAGTTTATTTTTCCTTTACTACTTTTTTTTTATAAATTATTATTCTCTAATCGTTAAATCTAATACCATAAAAATGAAACAAAAAGCTTATTTCACGAAAATTCAAGCTCTCACAAACAGAGCTTTGCTTTCGATTTTATGTTCTTTCTTTTCATATGTAAATATTTAGCAAATAATTTGGAAAAAAAAAGTATGCTACTTGCTTCACAGCAAAATAATGCGTTGATCTGTTTCAATTTTTGAATAATGTTTAGTTAAAGAAACGCTGATTGATCATTCATGTCTTATTATTATAAGCATAAATACATTTTATATTGTGCAAGTGTTCGTGAAAGAATAAAACTCACAAAAGCAAAAAAAAAAAAAAAAAAAAAAAATTATGAAATATAGAAATTGAAAAAGAAAAGAAAAAAGTTAAGATGTAAATATTTCGATATTTTCCATTGAAATTCAATAAAAATACGGAGTGAAATGGCATTTTTCGCGCTCTTTCATTGCATTACGTACGTAATGTAATTCAATAATAAAATAATTATTTTCTACTTAAAAATATAGATGATATATATACATATATTATATAGAGGTGTTTAAACAGATATCCTAATTACATACTGTCATTTTTAAATATGTGACTGTGAATATATAAATATAATTACTAAAATACAAGCGAAATATTACTTCTTTTTAAAAACAAAGAATAATTTTTAGTATAATATTGAAAGTTATATATATATGAAAATTAAAGAGTACTTTTGCATGAACTTAAAGCGCGTTATTTAAATTCGTTATATTATAGAGAGTAGAATTATTATTACGAATAAAAATCAAACTACTGTTTAATTTATTTTAGAAATGAATGTGTAATGCAAGCATTTTATACTCATGTTGCAAGATTATCAGTATAATTGCTTGGGTTTTGATTTTTTAAAAATATTTTACTATATTCCCTTTATGCAGATAAACCTTCAACAAGAGTAAAATTTCTCAACACCCTTTTATATTAATCTGGTAAGCATCTGCTTCTGTTTTATGGTACCATACAATTACGATAAATGTCATTTTAAAAAATTATCTCAAGCTTATAAGAGTGATAATAACTTTTAGTGAAAACATAGCTAAAAACAGTATTAACACACTTGACCTACATAGCACCTTGTAGAGACGCATGGAAAGTTCAATGTTCTAATTTCGCCAAAAATAAATAGGACTTTCCATACTTCCTAATCTTTTTACATCATTTTATTTTGTTGTTGAATGTGTCGTTGCCTTCACCATTCGCTTTCTAACACGTACAGGACCTCTGGCGTTTCACTTGATCTTTACGCTTCTAGTTCAACAGCCGAAGGGAAGACAGTGTATAGAACAATGATACTATATACTCTTGTATACACTTTTGTGACACAGACATCTAATATTCTGTTTGCGGTTACGCGAGAATTTTTTTTTTCTTTTTGTGTTTGTGTGAAATATTTTTGTTATAATACCAGGAAAGCGTTTTTAAGTGCTGTTTTTAGAACATTTGTTATTTTTATCATGCAGTCCGTAAATCACAAGATAGCTACGTTCCTTCAAATAAAATTTTTTTTTTAAAACCACTTTTACTTTAATTATATGTGTATTTTACAATCCATATGTCAAACAGAAACCTTTTCAGTGTTTTCGAAAAGTGTGTTAGCGTTAAACTCAAGTTAGATAATATGCATCATATATTTTAGATTAATTTTGAATGAATTATAAAATTTTAATTGAGAGTTAGAAGGGATTGATTCGTTTTTATTTAAAACCAATATAAGTATCGTGTATATTTCCAGAATAAGTTGACTTGTGAAATGATTTTAAAAGGTTTTATTTATATTTAAAGAGTAAATATTCTTCTCTAAAACATCAAAATATTTATAGCATGATGGTTTATGATTAATTTATTGAATCATTCTGCTTGCAAGACCATTTTAAAAGTTTTGTGAGTAGTTTAGTTACACCTACTTTTTTATTTCATTTCAACTGCATGTGCTATATTTGAAGTTGAAAAAAATTCAAATGATTCTTTGTGCTTTTTTTCTCATTTAAGTAGACGTTTGATGTTTTAAAGTATCTGATTACCCTAAAATTGTGAATTTCGCCAAAAATTGACAAATTTTCTTACGATTTTATTTTATAGACCAACTTATTAGCTTTATAAAATACCAAGTTTAATATTTTCCGCTCACTAGAACAGAAACTACAAGCGTTTTAGTAAAAGCAGATACCATTACTTTAAGCAGGATGTCATACTTTTACTCGTAAACGCATTTTACTCGAGAAATGGGTTTTTTTGAAAATGTTCAAGCGGGGACAGCGATAGCTAAAAAAGTTTTGAAAATAATTAACTGAAATTGTCATTGTTTTTTTAATAAATTTCATATAATAACTAAGATAAAGTGCTCTAGTTTTTGTAAAAATTGAAGTATCTCTTATCCTGAAGGTCATTTAAAAAATGAAAAACATACCAACACATCAGAATTGAAAAATTGAAAATTTGTTCATAAACTTTTGGCACAGAATGAGCCACATTTATGTTAGTTTTTGTACATTTTTACTCATTTTCCCCCTTTTAGTAATAATTATTTCTTTTTCACTTCTTAATTTTAGATATTTTTTTAAAAATGTACTAAGCAAATCTAAAAACAACAACAAAATCCCCATATCTTCATTTTTTTAAAAAAAAAGTTGCCGCATGTAGTCGGATACTTTAAATTATTATAGCAGGGTTTTGCCAATGTTTCATGTTTTAAGGATTAAAATGCAACAAGCAGATTATTTTTTTGTTTACAGCAATACCTATCTCTTCATTATGTAATAATTACTTGTAGATACAAAATAGAATTAAAACAGGCTTATGTTGTTTGCCGAAAACTTACTCTTTGTTTTTAAGGTATTAAAATGGTTCTAAACTTTAAAGCATACGGAAGTAACAGTAGGATTAAAAAATGGGCTTTGAATAGCGCGGAAAGAGGCGAAGCAATCGTTTTATTGTTCATTTTCTGAGAAAGAGAAAAAAATTTCAACACCAATTATTCTTTATGCTTTTTATTCCTTACATTATCAGGTCATTTATAGCTTAAGAAATTTTGAAATTCAAAATCCTCTTTGAAAAGTCTGTTTTTTCTTTAAAGAAATACTTTCATTTATTTCAAAGCTTTTAGGATTAATTTTGTCACAGTAACGTTGGATTACTTTATTTCATAATTAGAATAATTCCTTAGGATTTGAAAGGAAGTAATTTGTTATTCGTAAATTGATAAAAATAAACGATGCATCTGGTCTTTTAAGTAGAACTCTAGCGCTTGTGTGCATTTAACTGGTATTTTATGAATAAACACGATCCAATATAACATTTAAGTGTGATATTTTAGCCCAGTTTTGGCACTTTTTTAAAAATAAAATGCTATCAGAAAGTAACTAATAGTAAGTTTTGGAAGAAATTATGTTTTTAGTATTAAAATAATCAGTAGAAAATTAATATTATTACTTATAGCACTTTTTTTAAAAAAAGTGATTTACGGGAAGTAAACCATACATTATTAAGATTGGCTTTATTTAGGAGTTCCTACTATCTATTTATTATAAATAAAACTTTTGATTTTTTAGAGATGTTATAAATTGAAATTTTTTTGTTAGCTAATGAATAAGTGTTCACCGTTTTTAATGTCTCGCGCATTAAACTAATTTTACATCCTCAAAATAAGAAGAAAAAAAATGTAAATATAGCTACATCACATTCATTTTAAATAAATATTTTACAACATTACTTAATCTGATTAAGAAATAGGTACAGATTCATGTATCAGGAATGTCTTTATATATCTCTAATAAATATCATCTGTATTTAAAATCAAATGAATATACGCTTGGTTCTTCAATATGCTTTCAGAAACTAGTTTTTATTAAAACTATTTACGAAAACCTCATACTGAGTTTTGCCTTTTATAGCTTTAAGAATGTAATTAAGATAGAAAGGAAAAAGTTCTAAAGTAAATCCTTCTAATGTTTTATGCTACTTAGGGAAACCTACAGAATTGAGAAGAAAGTTTCTGATTCGTGCTTCCATAAATTTTTATTGTCCTTACGTATTTATATAGATTGCTTTTCTTTTACTTTTATAGTAAGGACTATATAAGCTATGTATGGTCTTTTGAGACTATGCTGCTATATATATAACAATTATTTTTCAAGTTACTTTAATGTATATGTGTGCGATGCTCTGTATGGCACTTGTAGGAAACTTGTTATTGTTCTATATAATAGTTTGTTTTACTGTTGGTCGAAAGTATTAGTAGATTGTATATGCTAATACAACAATAATTTATGAGTAAGTTTTGTATGAATAGCAATGAATATGAATAAACTTTATGTGTGATAAGAAATTAATCATTAAACGTATTTCGTTTCCTTAAAAATGTTTTAAAGCCACTTTTCTGATTTAACATTTCTAAACTATTTTTATTGAAGAGTGATAATTTAAAATAAATTAGTGTAATTATTTCTGTACTAACTAAATTACTTTACTTCCTTGATTATCAAGCGATTTTCAGAAAAAAAATTAATATAAAACAATATTACATATCAAGGCTCGTATTTTTATAGTGATGCTTTTTTTCAAAATATGATAAAAATTTATGTAATTTGTAGCTGTTAAGGATTTTTTTGAAGATTTTGTAAGTTTAATCGATAACAGGAAATCCTCATTCTTTTTTTATTAATTCTTTTATTGAAAATTTAACTATAATTTCAATGTTATTAATATTTTTTAGCATCTGTCTATTGTATTTAAGTATTCGGAAGTGTAAGAGATAAGTTATGAATTATCAAATTTGTGAAGATAAAATTTTCTTGACAAGAGTGATCTGCTATCTGATTCACAAAAGCAAACCAATAAATTTGAAAGATAATGTATATTGCATTTAAGTAAATATTGAAAGATGTTGTCCTCTAAAATAAAATCCATGTAGTTAAGATAACACAGAAAGCACAACGTAGCTGGGAAAACATTTTAACGATTTTAGATATAAAAAAAATTGGAGGGGTAAGCGTATTGTTTTCGGAAATATTTGTCCAATTTTTAAGTACAGATATATAAGAATCAAATACACAGTTTCCCCTTGAATCATTTAAATACTTAATATGAATTTCTAACTTTATTTAAATCAGTTTTACCAATGTATTTCATTATAAATAAAAGCCCAAAATTTAAATTTTTATAAAGTATTTACTTACATGTTCTGAATTAAACTTTTTGTCTACAACAATAAAAATTATTCACCTTAATGAAATGATATTTGAAATTCTAATTCTGAAATAAAATGATCAAAAAATAAACAGCATGCTAGAAAGTTTTTTTATCAGCCATAAAAAAATAAATAAGGTTAACAATAAACCAATTATCTTGGTTTTCAATGGTGAAAATTAAATCTATGTATTAGACACAATGAAATATTCTCATATTTCAATGAAGTATTTTATTATTTATTTTAATAGAAAATAATTAACGCTGTGTATTATTAGGTAGTGATAACTGTCTTCTTTTGCTTAGTGGACTTTGAAAAATATTGTAATAAAAATTATCTTATTTTTTTTAAAAAATTAAAATGTCAATCTAGTAAATGTCGGTTAAGCAGTAAAAAGACCTTAGAATTTCCTAATCAGAAAAAACAAGCAAGGAAAAAAATAAAAACAAAGCAGTCTAATTTTTGAATGCGCAATATTCTTTATTTATTATTCTATATAATCGTTCTCTTTGAAAACAATTAATACTCAATAAAATTTCAAAACTCACTGATCATAACTGACATTTTCCAAACAATATACCTATTAAGTTGTCGAAACTAGTTTGAAATATATAGAGTGATGAATGAAATATATGATGAATTATAAGGGAAAAATTGACATTTTTACCATTTTAAAAATCAACTTGAGGAAACAGAAAATTATTTTTCTATAGATCTGTACGCGTTTTTTATTTTCCTTTTCTAAAAACAGTAACATTAAGCTTATTTTAACGAGCAAATGAATTAATATCTTCAATGATAAAATCAGAAACTTGGATAAACATGAGTATAAGTTATCAAACATGACTGAAGGCTTCCTAACATATTATAGCCATTATAAAAATAACACGAGCTAAATATGATACATATCTATGGTCACAAAAAAGGAAACCTTTCAGAACTTTCAAAATACTAGTCATTAGTCATCATTGTTTTATTGTATGGGGCTTTCCGTAATATCCCTTTATTCAGTATTTAATTTTTAAGATAAAAAAGTACATATAAAATTTTCATCTCTCTCAGCCAAACTTCTAGACACTTAAAAATTTTGTATCATAATACGTTATGCGAACAAAACAATGCTAAATAATTAATTACACAGTCTCATAAAATTCTATTAGAGGTGATGTAAAATTTTAATTTGAAATAGATAATACGATTGCATAAATGTTCGTCAACGTCTTCATGTTCATACAAATTTCTAGTTTTTAATAGGAATATAGCGTACTCAGGTTTTGATAGTATATTATCATACAAATAAAAAATCGAATGAATTATTTTAGTATACGTACCGGTGTCATGTTTTCCGATTTATTTCTAAATAAGAAGCTCAAATATGTGTTCCTTTAATTTCAAATACTAGTTTGTAGTTATATTCCAGCTATGGAGGTAATAAGAGTTTTCAAATAAATTTGCAATTAAGGTTTTAAAGTCATTTATTTTTCTGTTGAAATGATTAAAACATGCACATGAGAAATTCTTTCTTTAAATGTCTAATATAATTTTTATTGGTGTTCATGTCGTAAAAATATATTCAATTATTTAAAAAAAAATTAAGTGCTGGAAAATTTGTTTATTTTTTTCTTATAGTGATTTCACGACACTAAATTGTTACGTATAATAATAGTTTTCCTCCCTGAAAAAAATCAAACGTTTTGAAACTTGTTTAAAATGATACAAAACACCTTAATATGTGTACAAAATGTGTAAAACAACGCCTAAAGTAATATTTCTAATTTAATTCATTTCAAAATATTGTATTACATAGCTCTTGTTATCTATAATTGCTTTTTAATCTATACATATGCAGTTTTCTTAAATTGAAGCTTTATTTCCTTATCCTTTAATGATTTCCTCCATAGATTAAATGGTTAAATTTAATATGATAGCTTTGATATTAAGGATATATAGCTTGTTAAATTACAAATATAATTATATATTTAAAAATAGTTCAGAAGATTTAATATTTTTTATGAAGGAAATGTATATTGTACTTACTAAAATAAGAAGTGAAGTTGTTATTTCTCAAATCATTATTGAAGCAGAAACAAAATTAATAAAAATTTGAATACTTATTTGGAATTAAAGAAACAATTAGCAGTTATGTTATTGTTCTAATACACAGCAACCCATAACCTATCCTTTCACGTAAAGTTTTTTTTAATTTTTCGACACATTTTTTTATGATTTACAACCATAAAAAAACTTTAATTTGAACTATAAAAAATATACTTGAAAAAAAATGTGTTAAATCCATTTTTTAAGTTTCTACCTTTCGAAAAGAGTATGGTTCTTACTGTATTTGTAATACTCATTTAAAATTCTTCTTAAAAAAGCTAGAATTTTTAGTTTAAATGAAGAATAGGCATAAATAAATTTCTTACTTGATGTTTTTCATAATTTATTCCTGTGAGAACCACTATAAAGATTTTATATGTTCTAGAATTCTGTTTTATTTTATTCTAATTATTTAATCACTCGTTCTGAAAGCGAGAATACAATACAAGTAAAAAGATACAACCAACTGCCGTGAGAAAAATTTCAAAATCATATAACAATCACGTTTAGAATAGTGATTACTTGATATGGGATCAAGTAACAACTTTTCTTTCAAGGTTATATGTCGCAACTATGAGCTCTTTTTATGCATCCGAAGGTAGTGAAACATTTCAATGCCATTCTACAAGATTCTGTTTGATCGTAAAAATGAAGATACATACTAATGGTCTGTCTAGTTCTTTAGAAATGTGTAAGTAGTCATTTCTAGCCGGATGTATTTGCCTGTTAGTTGGAAATAAAATTTGATACCTGAAGTTTTAGATCAGATTTAGAAACTTTATATGCCTACATCTCATTCACGTTAGTCTATAAATAATTATTTTATTCATTCCAGTTTCTTTCTTTAGTTAAAAAAATCTCCACATGAAAAAAAATAATTCAAATAAGTATTTAAAAATGCTACTTAATGGGAATTTATAACAGTCCCTTTGATATAAAAAAGCTCTTACACTTGCAATAAAACAGGACTACTAATTGTTTGATCTTTATTTTATCTTTTCGGAGATAACATGGAAAAAAAATTTCTAAATACTTTCATTTACATGCATTTATATGAATGCAACAACAAAAAATCTTAGGAATTTACTAAATTCTATTTTTTAAGACATTAAATGGATCTTTTGTAAGACTTTAATTTTTTTTTGTGTGTGATTGTATTTAAAAAAAACTAAAATATGTTTAAAAAGTTAAATAAAGGATTTTAAATACGACGAGAATTACTTATGTTCAAATGGTAGAAATAACAACAGTTCAATAACCTTTTGTAGCAAAATACTACTAATTTTAAGTCACCAGTTATATATGTATATATAGAGAGAGATGGAACATTAAATATTTAAATGCTTTTAATGAAACATTTTGTGTATATATAATTACCTTTTCAAAATAATTAAATGCATTATAATGAGATATTTTCAGCTATTTTATAGATATAAATAATATTATGGTTTATATATAAATAGTACTGAAATAGAAAAAACAAATCTTTGAATGAGAAATCTTTAAGGGATTCCCAAAGGTTCTCAACAAAAGTTCATCAAAGCTAATTTAAATATTTACCGCCTATGTATCATATTATACATTGATGTTATCGAAATTTTGGTTTACTACGTAATTCTAACGAATTTCTGTTAACAATTAACAATTACGTAGTTTTCAACTCATGAAATCAGACTGCAAATCTAGCTGAACGAAATACATTTGGAAAAAAAATGTGGTATATTTATACAGAAAGAACATTTTAATCATTTTCTACTTCGCATACATACGAATAAATGTATTTTTTTTATTATTAATGTATATAATTTAGCTTATAAGCCTTTTTTACAGTTCTGAGTCATTATTTAAAGCGAAATATAGGAGTAAATAGTAATATTTTTAAACAATAAATTATTATTGGAGTCACAAACGATGCGTTCCGTTCAGATTGTAAATATAGTCATAAAAAAGCATTTTCTGCACTATTTCAGTCAGTATCGTTTGATCTCAATTTAAAAATACAACGAATTATCAACACCCATTTTTTTTAAAAAAAATACACTCAAAATAATACCACCTAACTGTTTTATAAAATTACTTTACAAGCCTCCGTTTTTTATGTTGTTATAGTTAGAATTTCAGTAAATTAACGTATTTTTTTAAAGATTATAAATGCAATATTTCTGATTGAAAAGAGACACATTGATCACAAGACGAACTAAATTGATCCATAATCTAACCTCTTTTACCTCATATGAATCACTAATATTTTATAGGGACATTCAACGTTTAAATATAATCAATCATTTTCTAAAGAATTTGATCTTATAGACTTCTACTTTTTAGTATAATAAAACCTCTTTGATAATTAAAGACTATGTAATTTTATTTCGGGGTTAACATATTCCCATTTTTTTCTCCAAATAATATTAAAATAATGTTAGGTGATATAATTTTCACGGGATGGATTATGTGTATTTTAGCCGTTGCTAATTTTTCCTTAACCCCAGGGCATTTTTCTTTAAGTAACTAAAATAAGCTTCTATAGTTGAGCAACACATATTTTTGATTAAAGAAGAAAGACAATACTGAAAATAATTGTTGTATCACCTGAAAGACATTGGGGTGTATTATTAGACTGTTTGGCTGAACGTATTGAGAGATTTTTGAAAAATGTAAAGTACTTATAAAAAAAGATATAAATTTTACTATCCGATGCAATCATATATAATAAGTATAAATTTTATTAATATTTTGATTTGCTATACAATTCAAACAAATTGATTTTTTAGTAGTCATACTCAATTTTTTCATTCCCATTAGAGAAAGAAAATCATAACTTGTTATGCTATATTTGTTGCATTGTTGAGTTAGTTTTGAAAAACTGAACTTTTTTTGAAAAAAAAGTTTAACTATTCTAGATGTGTGGTTCGTAATGATCGTCACAGTTCCTTGCATTTTTTCGATTGTACTTCAAAAACCGCTATTATGACTACGCCTTTTCAGTTCTACACATTATCCAAGTCATAAATAAGCTTGAAGTGAAATTTTGAAAACAATGTCAAAGGACTCATTTTCAATGCTTGAGAGGATTCTTTCAAAAAATTGAAGTCAAGTTATTGTTACACCCTCTAAATTACACATCATTAAAAAATTCAAAGCGTAATGAATGAAATAAGGGAAAACAAAATTTACGCAATACATTGATCTTAAAGTATTGCCCTGTTTTGCTTAAAGACTAAATACAAAGACTATGTTTTTAAGCAATTTAATCTAGTATTTGTAAAAGGAGACTGCAAAGGGACATTGAAGTTTGATCGATCATCTACTCAATATTTATATAACTTACTTAAGTCGGCATTTACTTTGTCTTAATTAATATTAATATTTTGTTAAGGGTGAACACAGTACGATTCAACTGACACAAATCGGTCAAAAATTCAAGTAAAATTTTTTTAGCCTAAAATATTCTTTATATATTTTCCTATAATCACACAAAATTTGAAAGCTCTAAGTAAAAAAAAATCAGTTATAACTTTTATGTTTGTTTTTATTCACATCCCAAAGGCAAATAAAAACTTATAAAAACTTTAAAAGGATTTATCTCAGAAAGAAAAATATCTCATTTATAATTATTTAAAATGCTTAAGTTTTTTTTTCTGTTGTGCCAAATGCTATTAAATGTTTTTACCTATTGATATTGGTACATGTAAAAAAAGTTGGTATGCATTTTTAAGTCAAAACGATGCTTATTTTTTTAAAAATATAGTTAAATTTAGGGTTCACATATTTTTCAAGGAATTCCAATAAGCATTTAGAAAAAGAGTATTTTACAAATATTAATCATACTAGCCCAAAATTCATACCAAAAAATTGTTATATATATTTTTACGTATTTTTAAACAAATTTCAAGTGTATAAGTCAATTGGTGTAGGAGTAGTAACATAATTTAAAATCCCTTCATAAATTTTAAAACTTTTCTGTACAAAATGAAATTATTAGTATTTTGTGGTACTTCTAGCCCCAAAAAAAACTTTTTACGAAATTCATATACATTGGTTCCAAGCAAAAAGAAGAAAAAAAAAAAACTCATTAAATCAAAGGTGTTTTTTTTATCAATCGTACCATGTCCATTTAAATTTTTGATTAATATTTTATTTTAACAATATAATTGTTTGGCCCACTGAAAGAAACTTCTCCCAAAAATGCTCTATTAAAGTCATAAATGTCACTGAAATACTAGTTGGTTAAGAATCGCGTCAGGTAGCCGATCAGATGATAATCATTGTGTGCCTCATTGTCTTAATTGTGAGAATTGGGGGAGTGATTCATAGGTTCTTAGTTAAGTGTTGAAGTAAGCTTTTGTTTATTCTTAAAACTGTCTGACCTATTTTCGTATCAATTTTACCGGAGCTTTTAATTAAAGATAGGCATAGTTTTCAGTTCATTTTACATTTCTTTTGCTTAAAAATAGAAACAGAGGCCATTCCCATTTAATTTAAACTCCCAAGATGTCACGCTAATTTAACAAAGTTAATTTATTGAATTTAGAACAGACCGCTGCAAGATGAAGCAATTAAATATGGTCTAAGGTGTGACAATATCAACAAGAATACCATGAAGATTCTTCTTATAACGATACTTGATTAGTGAATGTTTTTAACAATTAAAAACAATAGTGACTCCTCAATGTTCACTGAACGATTTCAGAAATTGATTTTATGATTACTTGCCTTTATATTGGGTTTTTCGGAAAGTAATTTCGTTTTTTCCCTGATGAGGATTTAATTGTATTTTTCACACGAACTTCACACCTAAGCCGCATAAGAATTATATGTTAAGAAAGCTGATATAGGCTTGCTTGTGAAAAAGTCCATTTGATTGTATGCTGTAGTTTTTGGTTGGTGCTCTTTCAAATGTGGAGAGTGAACAACAGCATTTTAGGAATATTTTACTTTTATACTATCGAAATGGTAAAAATTCTGTTCAAGAAAAACAAAATTAGCCTATGTGCACGGTGAGGATGTATTGACAATACTCCAATGTCAAAACTGGTTTGTAAAATTTTGATCCGGCAGTTTTGATGATAGCGATGCATCACTTTCTGGAAGGCCAGTTGAAGCTGATAAGGAAACAATAAATTCATTGACTGCTGCAATCCGGCGAATAACAACTCATGAGATCACTGAGAGATTAAATTTATCGAATTCAACTACTCATGATCACTTGAAAGGCCTAGGTTTAACCTCAAAGCTCGACAATAGGTTCCTAGTGTTCTCACGGAAAGCAGTTTGTGTCACATTGACATCTGATTTGCTACTCAAACGTCAAGAAAATTATCCATTTTTGAAGTGCATCATCATTGGGAAAGAAAAATGGGTTGTCTTTAACAATGTCAAACGCAAAAGATCATGGAGTAAGAAAGATAAGCCAGTTCAAAGCATTTCGAAATCCAATATTCATCAAAAAAGGTGATTCTGTTTGTTAGATGGGATTTGAAAGGAATCTGGATTTCTTAGCTTTTATCGGACAACACAAAGATTACTGTCATCAGTTGGACAAACTGAATGATTCACTTAAACAGAAAAGGCCAAAACTGATCAGGAGAAAAGGTGTAGTGTTTCACCAAGATAATGCCAGGCATCATGGAAGTTTGGTAAATCGCCAAAAGCTTTTATAGCTTGAATGGGAGAGAGAGAGATATACTGCCACACCCACCATATACTCTAGATATGGAGCCTTCATATTACTATTTATTCGGTATATACAAACTTTTTTTGGACGGTTAAGACTTTACTTCATATGAGGAGGTCAAAAATACCCTGAATCCTTTTTTTGCAAGCAAATAACAGGAAATTTATGAGAGCGGAATCATGATAGATACTGTCAGAAAGATAGCAAAAGGTATTGGACCAGAACGGACAGTATATAATTTAATAAAATATTTATTCAGTATATAAAAATTGTCTTTCCTTTTCCCACAAAAAACGAAATTACTTTCTGAACAACCCAATAAATTGTCCTTCTTATAATGCAATGTATTTCAATTAAGAAATTTTAATATATATATAAGTATGAAATGCCGGCATTCTCTATACAATGCCGGACGTTTTTAGGCAAAGTATGAAATATGAGATTGATTACATACTTTGCCTAGGCATTGTATAGAATGCCTAAATCTATTTAGGCAAAGTATGAAAAAAGATCATGATAAGGATATTATATCAATGACTTACATTCCTAAAAGTACAAATGTTATTCCTGTAAAATAATGAGACTACCATTAAAAAAATTACTGTTAAATTGTGATTTCACATATACTTGATATTAAAATTCCTTCAGAAGTTCCAAGTTGATAGAAACCATCCTATTTCTCACTCATTACAAGTGCCAATATATTGGCATTCGGAAAAAAAATCAATGTTTTGTATTACAATACCTTTTTTTTAAAAATAATTATCTGTTTTTTTGGCAAATTTCACGTAGGTGGGTGTACAGTTCAATATCATAACGTGTAACATTTTTGTACTTGGTTGAAAGTTCTTTCAGAATACTATCATATCCCCAGAATCATGAAACTAATTTTGCTCTTGGAAAATTAAATTCCTAGAACAAGTTCACATCGTCAAACTGGGTGTCAAAATTACCGGCGGCAATTGGTATCGCTTACATGATGCCGCACTAAAAATGGATACCAGCCCCTGGAGAATGTACTAGGTCTGAAAATGGTAAAAATATGAATCTGCAGCCCCATTGGGGAAAAAAAGAATCCGTAACGTAATACTGTATAGCAGTTCCTCCCAACAGTTTTCTCTTCCGGACCAGTCAACGTTTAATAATTTTAAGGCGGCCCACTGAAGGTGGGACGTTGATTATTTATATTTTAAATTGTTTTGATTTTGTAATTTAATTGTATTTAAACATGCCTTCAGATTAAAATTCAGTTGCACCAAAAAATAATTATAAAATGATTTCACATAAAATATAAAATGATTCCCATGGAAAGTCGCACAAACACGAGAAAAAAACACCCCAGTAAATAAAATGGAAATAATTTAATGCTCCTTGAGTGACCTGATAGCAACCTTTGATCCACGGAACAAGGGTTGGGGACCACTGTTTTATGGTGCTGACGCTTTCTTTAACAGTTTAAAAGAGTTTACTTTTATTTTCCGCAAACATCACATCATAGCTATTCAGCAACCAATAGTCGCTGAGTTCCTTCTTAGTAGTCGTTTTAGGATTTTTTATATCAGTTATTAATTTCTAGTAAGTAATTTCAGTTAAGAAAAGACTTTTTTTTTGGAGCATCAACTCTAATTTTGAGCAAGCAGCCGTTGAATAGTTGTTTCATGTCTATGGACCATGGGTCGGCAACCTTTTAGCTGTTGCGTGTCAAACCAATCTACCAATATGATTCAGCGAACCACACAGTAGAGCATTTTTGAAACAATTCAAAGATTTACAAATTTGTTGAGTAGTGCAAAGTACCACTGAGAATTGTTCCGCGTGCCACATGTCGCACGTGTGACATAGGTTGCCAACCCTTGCCTTAGACCATGTCTCATTCTCCATTTTCTCCATTTCTTCTCCATTTTCAGGTAGCACAGGAAAAAACCAATTTTTTGTTGAATAAGTTTAAGTAAAATTGAGTATTTTGACATTTCCGAACAAACAGTAATGTATAACTAACAGATTCTGAACCTGAGACACGCGTTAAAAGTTTTATATCTTGCCAATTGACAATATTAGAAATGAATCTGAGATGTATTTCATACTTTGCCGGTTTCTCATTAGGCATTCTAAAGAATGCCTAAGCAATGTGTGAAATAGGAATCACTTCATACATTGCCGGCTAGATTTAGGCATTGTATAGAATGCCGGATTTCATACTTTGCCGGTAACATATATATATATAAACATATAGGGTGAACACCAAAAGTCTTGTCCTGATTATAAATATTTATTGCTCTGAAACCATTATAATCAGATATATGTTTGTTTGGATATATTGCAAGTTCTGTTACGAATTTTTTA
The DNA here is from genome assembly GCA_019973975.1 of Trichonephila clavata. Taxonomy (NCBI): domain Eukaryota; kingdom Metazoa; phylum Arthropoda; class Arachnida; order Araneae; family Nephilidae; genus Trichonephila; species Trichonephila clavata. The sequence goes on along the minus strand of BMAO01038247.1, from coordinate 181,119 downwards.
GACCATTTCCGTCAATAAATGGCAACGTATGAACGTATTCCCTCTTGGTAGCTCGGTAAATATTTAAGGGATATTCCAGTTCTCCCCAAGTGTTCTTTAACATGTCTTCTGTTACGTAACCTTTTTCCGTTAAACATTTCATACCAACGATTTATTGATTTTACATCGGGATGGTTGCACCCATAACAATGCCGAAATTTACGCTGAACATGAATGGACGAATTTGTTTCATGAAACCAAAGCCCAAACTCGTCTTTCACTTGAATCTCGAAATGATGAAAATTTTGAAAATGATGCCTTCCCCTTATAAATGTTCCTCTTAGTCACTTTTGAAGGAGCATTTTCGTCATCTATTGGACACACACAAACAAAATACGAAATCAGTCTCCAACAACCTTCGAGTAGCTAACTAGTGTGAAGTTAATTTTCACACACACACGTGCGCTCGCACGGATGCAATTGACCTATCCAATGATACATAAGTTACATTGTTATTATTAAACGGTTATTTTGTGTAATGATTTTTTATAATCTGGGAAAGGATTTTGGTCCACCTTATAAAATAAAATATATGAAAGACAATAAAGTTTTGGATACTAAGACAGAAATTATTTTAAACTTTAGAAATAGAATGCATATATCAATATCAACCGGGATTTTTCAAAAGGGGAGGGTTGAGGGTCCTAAGTCTAACATTCCGGTATCATACCCTAATACACCGCCAAATACATATTCTTCTGATTTTGTCGATTATCGGAACATAAAACAGCTAAAAATAAATTATTGAATAAATAATAGCATTAATTAATAAAATAAATTATTAATAACAAATACTTAATTAAATTTTACGTACTATACGCATATGATTATAATCAATCGGAAAAAAAATAAAAGGCGATGGAAAGGGTCTGGACTTAAGGACCCCTTTTTTGTGCGCCACTGATCAATATACTTTACCTATTAATGCGTACACATGCATGTATGTACATAATATATATATTTATGCGTGCGTATCTGTGTGTGTACACAATAATAACTGAAGTATAATGAAATATCTAAAAGAGAAGTTTGAAATTTGGGTATAATCGTCTTTAAAATCGAATTAATTTCAGGGTATTGATCCGCCATTTGGTTGAAAGAGATTAATAATATGATTGTAAATGCGTTTGGTTCATTTTAATTCAATGAGGGAAATGAATAATAAAAAAGGAATTTAAGGAACTGCTTTGAAGAGAATCTAAAGCGCAATTTTCTCACCATTTCCACTTTGTTATAAAAGAAATAGGTTACCGTTCATTTAGCTGTTAATGTAATTCCGCTTTTTATTATTTATTTTCCGGGAAAAAACGTAATCAATTATTCTTTTTTTTCCTTTAATTTTTCACGAATGAATAATCGAAGCAATATTTCATAAAAGCAACAGAAAAAGTATTTTGAAGCTACAAAAGGGAAAAAAAGTGAATTTCTAACATCATCAGCAATTATTTTCAATTCGATTTGAATTTTTACAGGTTTTTCTTAAAAATAAATTATATAATGTGCTTTTATCATTGTTTTATCATGTGTTTTGAAAATTATTTTGTGGATTAATTTTACTTATTAAAAAAATCTCTCTCTGACTTTCTTAAAACTTAAGTTTTATTTTCAAATGAGAACTAATTAAACTGCAAATGAGAATACACATTTTTAAATTACTCTTGACTGCGCTACTGCTTATAAAGAATTAAGAGTATATACAATATGTATCAACTTATTTCACAATATAAATCGATTCCTTTCAAGGCCGACGGTGACGTTAGAGGAATAGTACTATTGATTAAAACTAGTTAATATTTTATTGAATATACTAAGAATCAGAGGAAAGAAATTATAATGATTATTTTCGCAATTCAATTCATAGGAAAACATGAATAAAACATTTAGGTCAAATAAATAAAGACTTTTAATAGTATTGAAGGACTTATTGCCCTTGCGACATTAGATGATTTTCCAATAGACATGAAGAAAGACCTTATTATTTTGTAACATTTTAAATCATTTGATTTTAAATCTACATTGAGAGAACATGTAGTGGTGTATGTCATTTAAGAAACAAAAGAAAGTAAAAATCCGGACTTAAAGAAATAAAGTAAGATAAACCTGTTTATTCAGTTTTCTAGATTCAGTTCCTGTTGCTTACCTTTTAAAAACTCCACATAATACATTTATATTAAAAAAAAGCAGAACATACACACAAAATCAAAAGCAATTTTAATAAAGAAATATAGAGAGAGTTAAGCAGAAAAATTGCGAGTTTTAGTACTTCTTCATTCTATTATTTTTTATATACTATTTATAAGGAAATTGGAGCACCAAATAATTACAATAAACGAATATTTCAATAAGAATAAGTTTTTAAAATGATTAATTCTTGATATTACATTTATGAAATTTATTTTTTACCTCAGATACAAAAAAGGAAAGGTAAAAGATAAATTCTTAGAACCATATTATAATGTGTATATATGTGAATACATAACATAATCTTCAATAATTTATTATAAATTATTGAAGATTATGTTTTGTATTCTCACATATATATACACATTACAATGTGGTTCCAAGAGTTTTTTATGAAATTTATAATACTTTATCCTAAATATTAAAAGAATAAGTGAGAAATATATTAGTTACGATAATTAGAGGTATAAAGAGATATATAGAGCTAGAGATATCAATTGTGTCAGTCCAATAGCTCATTTTAACTGCTAACCGTATGTACTGTTTTAATCCGATATATCTGACGGAATTATTTCCTTTAAAAAGATATTTGGTCTGGAAACAATAAACTTATTAGATTATAAAAAGTAACCAGAAATATAAAATTCAACAAAAAATTATCTGTACAGATTATTATGAAGAGTGAACGGAAAAATACAATCACTTTTTAAAGAATTTTCATATATGTTATTGCGCATGAAACTGCGCAGCACTTAAAGAAACAAAACTTGTAAATAGGAAGTTTCGTGAAACACTAAGTTCTAGGACATACCAAGTGGAAATGACTCCGCCTTAGATAAAAGGAAGAAAAAAAAATAGTTCCTTATTCAATCCATCAGTCTGTTCAACGTAACACCATGTGCGAAAGTAAGAAATAGTAAAAAGACACATTTATAAATCACGAGGTCCTGCCTATGTTTAAGGAACTAATATGGGTGACAAGATCCACTCTTACTTCGAGACGCCCTTTAGGTGGAAATTGCTATCGATTATAAACGACGTTGTTTGAATTCATAATCGTTGCCCAAAAGAATATAGGACATGTTTTTTTCTTTTTTTTTTCAATCGTGAAATGACATAGATACTTACTTTTTACTTTCATTTTAAACCTTTCAGTTTCCCTATGGGCAAAAAAATCTCATTTCCTCTAATTGCTCTGTTTGAGGAAATATGAAAAATGAAAATAAAAATAAACGATATATAAGTGCTTGATATGGAATAACTTGCGTAGAAGAAAAATTCTTCAGTCTGACGATTTCAAGGCTTAAAAGTAATTTATTTTTACTTCAACGTTGTTTAGAGCACCAAAGTACTTGCTGTAATGAATATTTTTACCGAGAGATGATTTTTTATATGTAGCGGTTTCTTTCGCTAAGTGAAAAATAAATCTTCCGGGTCAAAATTTCTGAAACAGGTTTCCTAGATCTGCGGGGAATTGTTTATCTTTTGTTCTATCAAATACAGCATCAAGGAGCATGCTAAACAGCTGCGTAATGCTAATGGAATAATTGAAATCGTTTAATTAAATTTTATTTCGTTAAAAATTAAATTGATTTTATTAAATTTAATTTAAATAAAAACGTGTTTAAAAATATAAACTGTGATTTTAAGATAAATATATATTTTATTTCTGATATTCATCATTAAATTAAAGCTTGCCAATGTGTAGCAAAAATACTTTTGATATTATTTATTTGAAAGAATAATATTTCTATTTAACAGTGAAAGTTATCGATTAAAAATGTATCGAGTTTGACATATATGTACTGACTTTTTACGGACATTTTTTTTCCTTCACAAAATATACTTTTTATTTCACTGTCTTTTTTGTCGATCAAAACTTGCATTTCTGTAAAAATCCAAGCAGTAACTGGATCTCAAATTTTTAGTCTCTTTGAATTTAGTTTTTTTAAGCATCAATAAAAACAGTTGCGAGCTTTTTGTTTCCTTTATTTAAAGTATTTTATACTACCGTTATATAAAAAGGAAACCCTTACTTAATAACTTTCATAGTTCGCATGGCAGTTGAAGTTGGTATCACTGTTATAGGTTCAAAGGGAACTAAATTATATTGTATTGATGAATCTAAATTATATAACGTAGCTAAACGACTTCTAAAATATAACTATTTCATTTGGAACTTGATTTTTTTTCCTTATTTGCTGAATTATGTAGAGAATGGTCTTAATAAGTATATTCCAAACTTCCTTCTAAATCACTCTTTAGTTTCAGTGATATTTACAGAAAACAAAATGCCGAAGAGACATATTGGATAATTTAAGGGCAAATGCTTCTTAATGGGCTTTTTCTTCTTAACACTGTGTGGTAAATGGATATAGATGTATAATTAAAGTTTAAATCTAGTATATGCAATCCTTTATAGCAAAATTCTCTGTATCTGAATTGCTTTCGCGAGTGTTGTATGAAATGTTAAGGGAATTGTGTGAATTTTTTATTTGGGGGTCTAGGGCATGCATATTCCAAATGTATAAAAACTTTGACATATTTCACTTATCACTTCTTTTTAAATGTAGATATAATTTTTACATTATAAATTTTTTCAGTTAATTACTTTACATTTTTTTTACATGATGTATAGATAAATATATGTGTGTAAACATCTTTGAAAAGTGTTAAGTAGAGAATTGTGTATAAATTTAAAGTCTGAGACGCTCGTTTGACATTAAAAGACCCATTTACTAAGCTACCAAACACAGAAATTTTCTAGAACTTAACTTAAATTTTAAATTTATATTACTTTAAAGGTAATATAAATCAAATAAATGAAAAAATAACAGCTGAAAAAATTAATTTACTATGTTACTTAAATTTGTTCATTAATCCCTTTTCTAAAACTTATTTCCGCTTGTATTATTAATAGTGATACCGATGAGAATTGCGGAAGTTATTTAGCGTATATCTCATTTTTTTTATAATTATACATTAGTGTGTTGATTTTTTTTATTTTTTTCCTTTCGGCATTCAATAAAATAAATTTCCGTATAAACTGTAAACAATAGAAATTTCAACATACCGTTAAAATAGATTGAGAATAGTTTCATCTTTTCATTATTATCAATAAAAACTTCATCTTGATTACTAATGTATAATAAAAATAAATTGTTCAGATAAGTTTGTATGCTTCGTAAGGGCTTTTATAAAAGCCTTGTATCATTTTCAAGTATTCTTTATGATCACCATTTCAATAGATTTACATAGCTTAGCATTTTGATTTTTGTTCTTTAACAAATTCATCTTGGCTTCGAATGTATTTCTTCTTTTCTTACAAGAAAATAAAAATTCTAAAAAATTATACAAAGGTTATATTTTTAAGTAACTCTATTTCCTTCTTGAATTTTAATTCAAAACATATTAATTTCCCAGTAATGAAGAAACTCTCCTTTTCAAAATTAAGATTAACCTAACATTTCGATGGTTAACAGCTGGTATTATTTAAAATTTCAGAGTCCCAGGTAGTGACGGCCAGTAGTAATGGACTTGTTGCGAGTATTAACTCTGGTGGTCTCCAAGGCAACATCGAATTCCTAGACGATCCTAAGGGAACATCCATCCGAGTTTTCTTACGAGGAGGAACATATGGCGAGAAATTCCGATGGAAGATACACGAATTTCCGCCGGTTCCAGGAACAGCAAATCCCTGCAGTGCTGAGAAGATTGGAAGAATGTAAGTAGGAAAGTCATAAATAATTAATAATGATGTTATGAATGGATTCGATTGAATGTTGGTTTTCAAAAAGTGATATCAGATGTAAGTACTTGTATTTAATATTCACACACTGCAGCCCACCTGTTATGCTCTTTGACCTTCTTTTTCTCGAAAAATACCCGAGTGAGGTTCAAAGTCTCGACATAACCTATCTTGAACTCATGCATGTTTGTATCTAGGGCTTTTACCTACAGTCAGTAATTAATCAGAGTTGACTTATTTTTGAGCATGTGCTAATAAAATAAAATTTATTTGGGTCCTCAATTTTCAAGAGTACATGTCTGAATAATGTTCTACACACAAATAAATGCACTCATTTGAAATCTCTTCCGACATTTTATAAAATCTTTAATATTTTTTTTTCTAAATAGTCTTTCAGTTTTATCTTAGAAAGGTGATTCCCGAAAGTTTTTGAGGGTGCTTAAAATTAACTGAGAATCTTCGGACATTTTAGAGAAAGCCTCAAAATAGGTTTTTTACTCGAGTTTTACATCTAAACATTAAAACTTTGGCAATAATAACATCATCCTTTTATTTTTAAAAGGAGATAGACATTATTCCATTTATGATTATATTCAGTGGAACAATAGAAGTATCCCAGAAACCTAAATTAAAACATAGATTGGAAGTAAATGAGCATTTTATGAATTAAATTTAATATCATAAGATTTTTTTTAAATATACATTAATATTCACATTAATTATACAGCGAATATTCTTGCAATAAGAACATAATTGTAAAACTTAATTTAAATATTGCATTAAAAATTTTAATTTTGTCTACTTTTTAGGTATGTTGATTTTACAGAGCCTCATGGACCTATAATTGTTGGCCAAGATATGGTTTTATTATCAAACCTGAAATTAATTGGAAATGCTTCCATTTTGGGTCGAACTCTGGTTCTTCGCAGCCCTGAAACTGGAAGAGTATCTTGCGCAGTCATTCAACCAACATCAAGAATACGAACATACCAAGCTAAAGTTTCTACTCCCTTAGGAGGTACAGTCGTAATACGGCAAAGTGCCTTTGGAACTGGAATATTGTCGCAACTATGGTACGTTAATGGCACGCGTAGGGATTCTATACATCGCTATGCTATAATGCAAACCCTTACGGGTCCCACAGAACCCCCTACTGCCGTATTCCAAAATGAAATTACACGCTGTGTTAATTTGCAAGCTACTCCTTTCTTCCACATTTCAGAAACTGTTGGATACGCTGCTGTAGGACGAGAACCGAATGCAATCACCGGACGCACATATCATACAGTCGCTTCGGCTCCCGTTTTAGACAAAGTACAAAATGCCTTGTACATTGTTATATATTCTGATATTGATCCCTCAGAGCCTCTTGCATGTGCGAAGTTAAATCTTATTGAGCCCAAACAAGCCATGGTCAAATTTGACTCTGAAATTGGAGGAGATATATCATTCCGTCAGGAATCACCTTACGATCCTACTTTGGTTACAATTAATTTAAGTGGACTGAATAACAAAGCTTATAGCTATGGTATTGATGAATTACCTCTGATATTCCGAGGTGACAAGACAGAAGTATGTCCAAATGTGAAAACAGTCATTTACAATCCTCTGAAGAAATCCCCAGATGCTGTTCCTGAACCAAACAAAGGTAGCTCTGATCAGTATGCAATCGGTGATTTGAGTGGAAAATATGGTCCTTTAGAGAATCGTGAAAAGCACTTCCAACAAGTCTATGACCCTCAGTTGTCCTTATTTGGAGTAAACAGTGTTGTAGGTAGAGCAATTATAATCTATTATCCTGATGGGCGTCCTCTAGCATGTGCCAACATTGAGCTTTCTGGAAGAAGAGTTGTGACAGCATTTGCTACTTTCGATTTCCCATTACAAGGACAATTAATCCTTCGTCAGGATAGAGATGATCCTGCTGCAGATACCTCAGTGTACTTGGAATTATCGTATCCATCTGGTGCATCTAACACAAAAACATATCATCATCCATGGCATGTGAATGATAGAGCAATTCCTACTGGTCAACGGTTTAGCTTGAGTGGCATCGATTGTCTTCAAGCTGGGTCAGTATTTAATCCATACAACGTTAGCGTAGATGGGTTTTACTACAGTCATTGTTCTGGTTTAGCTTCTCAGAGATGCCAAATCGGTGATTTTTCAGGGAAATTACGTTACTTGGATATTCCTCCATTTGGCGTGCAAGGTAATAAACAACAAATTGCACGTTATTATTTTACCGACCCTTCGTTACCTCTGGCTGGTCCAACTAGTGTTATAGGACGATCTGTAGTTATTAACGAGCCTGACTTTGGGGAAGGTCGTCTTGCTTGTGCCAATATTTTCGAGCATTATAGCGATTATGGAAAATAATGCTCTGATTTGTTCCTTTAACAATAGAAAATAAAAGAAGATTGGTTCAGAATTTACAAATAACATTCTGAAAAGATTTCACTCTGCAATAATCATGACTGAAAACTTCAAGTTCCATCTGAGACAATACAAGGAATAATTTAAGCCATATTATACAAACAAGAAATCATCAGCCACTTCATTAGAACGAAATGTTTTAATATAGGTTCTCTATGAGAATTTGGAAAGAGAGAAGATATGATTGTTTCTTTATGAGTGTGAGAGGTGCTATTCATATGAAATCTGTAACACTTTTTAGAGAGATTTTGTATAAATATTTGAAACCTCAATTGTTTCGTGTGTCTTGCGCACATTTACTTATTCATAAACACTTTTAGAAACACATTTAACTTTAAGAATGGAAATATGTAGTGCAAAAATACTATATTTATAAGAAAATAGTATCAATTTAAAATACTTATAATATTATATCTTTATTAATAAGTTATTCGTTCAAGAAAATATCTAACATGGGGGCATTCCCTACTCGTCATCACCGATTTCGCTCAAATTTATGGAACGTGTAGGGCTTGGAAAGTACCCGTAGTAGGAACTCCGGATGGTCAAGCGTATAGAAAATAGCAATGTTTCGTACCTTATGAGCCATTTATTTTAGACCACATTCCGGGTACGAGTTAACGTAGCGGTAAAAGCTCGGACTTGTAATCCGAAGGTCGTGGTTTCAATTCCTAGTGTGAAGATTTTTATTCCTTGTTGAAAAGTCTAAAATCTCAATTTTTGACCTTTTATATATAAATAAATGAATAAATAAATAAAATAAATAATTAATTTCTTTACTTAATTGGAAAATGAGTAATATAAAAATTGTGAAAAAGAGTCCACACCCTGGGAATTGAGCTCACGATCATCGTATTACTAGTCCCAGCTCCTACCGCTACGCCAACTCGTACTCAGCTTGCGGTGTAAAGTAAATGAATGGTTCATAAGGTAGGAAACATTTTTATTTTCTATACGCTTGGCCATGTGGGATTCCTACTGCGGGTACTTTCATTTCTAACCAAGCCGTACATGTTCTATAAATTTGAGCAAAATCGGGAAAGCCCCCTTGTAAGTGTATATAAAGGATTGTATACTAAATTTTAGGGTATAAATATTCACTAAATTTAAATTATGAATATTAAAATGATTTAGAAATTTATAAATAAAACGTATACAATTATAGTGGTTAAAATGAATAAATGATTTGAACACACGATTTTTTTTTTGGATATTGAGAAGGAGAGATTGTAGTAAATTCTTAATCCATAAAATAATAACGAGTTTCTTTAGTTTTGATAAATTTAATAATTTAAGTATAAATTTATATGGAAAGTATATCGCGTTTAGAATTACAACTGTTGGAGGCAAATAGAAAAATAAAGGAAAACTGATATGATACGCTAGAGAAAAAGCTCTGGGAAATTGCATAAATTTTATAAAAGAAATAAATTTGATATTTTTTTATTTTTGTAATTATAGCATGAAACACGCATTTTGAGAAAGATAATGTCATTTTTTAGATAAAATTATATTTAATTGTTAAAAAAATAATACTTTTCATCCAACTCTTCTGTAACCAAAATTAACCCTACCAGTAATATCTTTTTCAATTTCAAGATTTCAGATAGCAATAATCATCAATAAATTGTTAAGTTATTTTAGAAATTTCAAGGTATTATTTATTAAGAATTAGAAACATTTAAATAAAAACTGATAACATATTAACTTTCATTTGTATGATATAACTAATAAATGCATGCTTAATAAAATAAAACATATATACTCTAATCCATTTCGAAAGATAAAACTAAAAGTTTTTATCTAAGATATTTAAACATAGATATAATTAAAGAGTCTTGAGTTGACGTAGTATTAACTTAATTAATGCGTCGCGTCTATTTCATTTCATAAAAAAAGTACTTAATTGTGTAACACTCAGAAAAAAAGAACACTTTGAAAAAAAATTATTTTATCAATGTTTCTACAATATTCCAATTTTTTCTGAATGTTTAAATTATTAACCTAAATTAATTTGATGCTCGTATCTTATACCTTTCTCCCAAAACTATTAATTAGGATTAAATTTTATCAATAATTAAAATAAAAAGATAGACTTTCACGCGAAATTAAAATTTTTGATGAAAAACCGATACGATCTCATTCGCTTAATACTCTTATACCAATTGCTTATTTAACACTAAAAGACTAAATTATTGCTTATTAAAGTAGCACTACAATATATAATTCGAGGGCTACAGTTGCCAGATTTTGTGATCGGATTCTCTCCACACCACGCCAATGTACGACTTGGGGTCTTAAGAGTTTTAGCGCGCCTCAACTCCTCTGGAAGGCGTCTCTTCAAGTCAACTGAAATAACGCTTACCATGTGTTCATGACTATAGTTACTATTCGGTTACTATGGTAACAATTTAGAAACAAAATTAAATGTCAAAAGCTATTCCCAGGTTTTAAAATAAATACATAAAATGCTTAAAATACGATAAAGCTTTGTTGTCTAGATACAGATAGATCAAAAAATGACAATACAAGCGTATTTCATACTACCACACATTACTGCCACTTATCACAGAACGATCGTCCAGAAAAATTGAAACTTGATTTTTGTAAGGAAGAACTTGACTTATATTTTGTGAGTATAGAGTGTAAAGTTTCTAAATATAGGCCTTTTTTTCTCAATTTTAATACAGAACAAATAATCTTATCTTTGTAATAATTTTTACCATTGTTATCTCATGGGTATTTTTGAAATTTTTTGTAAAAGATTGGCATAGCATTGAGTTTCGTGTAGTATGCTCATGCCTCTTTCGAATGGAATACTTAAAATAAATCAACAACAAAAACAAATCAGCTTCATATGGTACAAAATGTACTTAATGGAGCATTTTGGAACTTTAGTGATAACAATACTTAATGTGACAACAACTGAATTTATCATAAAATTCAAATTTTTTTTCTTAAGTGATCTAATAATATACACTTTTAGTAGATTTTTAATTTAAAATGGTAAGAAGAAAATATAAATCATATTAAAAATTTTAAAAATCGTAATACATGTTGCTTTAATATATTAGTTGTTTACTTGTAATGACATTTTGAATAAAAAAGCAGTTCTTTTTTTATGAAGGAAACATTTATACATTTGAATGCAATAATCTGTAGCAAAAGGAAAGTTTTCAAATTTTATTATTAGAATTGCAAAATTTTAGATGTAAATTTGGAAACATCACTAAAAATAAAATGCCATTTTCTATTTTTCAGGGGGGGGGGGCGGGATGCTCAGGCAGGTAAAAAATGTCTGTAATCGTATAACGGTACCCCGAACACTGCGTTGGTAACTCCGAGGATTCCATTCCTGAAGGATTTTGGTCCAAACCAACGCGGCAGATCAAGACTCATATATACCAAATTACAAACAGAAGTATTATTAAAACCAATTAATTAATTAGTTAACTTTAATTGGAGGGAACATCTAATCATGAAAAAAAAAATTACAAAGAATCACACACACTACTTCTAAAACAGAACTGGCAGGAACCCTGGCCAACTGGAACACAAAAGCCCTCAGATGCAACCAATGTACATCCTATACAATAATAAGTAGGAAAAATGGAATCAACGGGAATAAGCTGTGTAATATTATCTAAATAACTACAATTTACTGTTGCGCACTACTTCTTTTAACTCAACTCTTCAATTTATATATATATATACACTCACTTCCAAAAGTTAAGCTCGGAGAGGAAAATGCTAATTTCTAGAAGCCAATCAGAATTGAAGAGGATGCAATTCGCTGCAGAGGTAGATGGAAGTATGCAAATATGTTAGGTAACAGCCAATCGTGCTTTCATGTCAAGAAATATGCAAAAACGGCAGTCTTATAAGAAACCAGCTTTATGAAGGGTTACAGAAGTTGATTTGTAAGTGCTGATAGAAGGTGTTTAAAACTTCCGTATAATTTATTTTCAAGACATACGTGTTTCTATGACTTCCAGAAAACGAATGGAAGATTCTGAGCACTGGCGTGCTGTGGGGCGCATTGAAGCAGGACAGTCTATCACAGATGTTGCTCTTTTCTTCGGAGTTCATCATTCAGTAATTTCACATTTATGGAAGCAATTCCAAACCACACAGACAAGTTGTCCGAAGGCCCGTAGGCGGTCACCTAAGGGTTACATCACCCGCGGAAGATCGATATATTGCTATTGTAGCCAAGCGGAATCGCAGAGCTATCTCCACACATGTGACATCTATGGTTACAGCGTCCATTGGTAAGGCTATATTTGCAGCTACTGTACGCCGAAGATTACATATGAATGGACTGTATGCCCGGGTACCTCGAGTTTGTGTTCCTTTATCCGTCCAATCAAGAGGGGCACTATTAAAGTGGTGCCGGGAATATGGCAATTGGACTGTGTCTGACTGGGGAAATGTCATGTTTACTGATGAGTCAAGATTTGCTCTGGAGCCAGATTACAAGTGTAAAAGGATATGGCGTAAACTAGGAACACGCAATCAGCCCTAAAACATCACCGAACATCACGCATTCTGAAGCGGAAGCATTAAGACAGGGGTGGGTAGACTTTTCCAGGGTGCGGGCTACTTCTAATTTTTTCAAGGAGTCGCGGTCCACCCAGTGTCAGTGGCGCACACAAGGGTGGGGGAAGGGCCAAGGGTCCGGACTCTTCCTCATAACCCTGCATGTTTTTCCGATTCATTATAGCCCCATGTATATAGCATGTAAAATGTAATTAAGTATTTGATATTAGTAATTTTTTTTTATTTATTAATGCTCATTATTTATTCAGTAATTTATTTTTTGCTGTTTTTTTGTTCCTGACAATCGACAAAACCAAAAGAATATGTTTGGCTGCGTATTGGGGTATGATACGAGAATGGTAGACCTTCAACCCTCGACCCCTTCCCTTTAGAATTCTTGTGCACGCTACTGTCCAATGTCGTAAGTGTGGTGAGTTGAGCAAAAGATTATAACTATAACTTAATAATAAAAGTACGGAATACACTGGTGTGCAAAAATTAAGGACGAGGCGGTTTTTTCAATATAACTTTGTACAAAAGCATTCCAAATCAACACATTTAATACCGTAAGATCCCCAATACGTAAGGACATGAGTAATGTAAGCAACACTTACTAAAAGAGAAATCAGAGGGATAAAAAGAAGCTTTATTGAAAAAGTAGCATGGAGCGCAATGCGACTGAAGGCCGAAACATCCCTGTGATGGGTGTCCAGCAAGAAATATCAGGTCTTTAGTAGGGGATATGATCTCCCCTGACTGCTAGGCAGGTTTCACAGCGTCTGCCCATGCTGAGAATGAGGGTGTCAATGAGTTGTTGAGGCATTGCTGCCCATTCGTCTTGCAGCGCCAATCGAAGCTCCGGAATCGTTACTGGTGGTAAGGTACGAGCTGCCAAGCGTCTGCCTAGAAAATCCCATAATGCTCGATGGGATTGAGATCCGGAGATCGTGCCGGCCAATCCATACGTTCAATATCCTCACTCTCTAAGAGCTGTTCGGCAGCTACTGTGCGATGACATGGTGCATTGTCGTCCATGAAAAGGAACTGCGGACCCATAGCGCCACTAAAAAGACGCACATATGGAAGAAGAATCTCGTTACAATAACGGGTCCCGTTGACTGAACCTGCGTCGAAGATGTGAAGGTCTGTACGACTACCAAGCATGATGCCTCCCCAAACGAGAACACCGCCACCTCCATACATGTCCCTTTCAATGATGTTCGAGGGATGATTGCGGCTTCCCCGCTCTCTCCAGATGAGTATGCGATGAGAATCGCTACTCAGACAATCTGCTCTCATCTGTAAAGAGTACTCGTCCCCATTCATTGTCTCTCCAATTCCGGTGTTCCCGGCACCACAGAGAACGCCTTCTCCGATGGGCAGGCGTTAGAGGTACACACCGTACAGGGCGTCGTGCAAACAGACCACCACCGTGCAGTCTTCTGGCCACGGTAAAACGCGATATCGGTCGTCCAGTCGCCTGTGTCGTGTGTCTAGCAATTTCTCCCGCTGTCTGCCGCCTGTTTCTTCTGGCCTATAAGGCAATATACCGGTCATCTGCGGGTGTGGTTCCTCGTGGACGACCACTACTGAACCCCGGATAGCTGTTCCTGTAGTTTGAAATTGTCTCCAAAGTCGTGAAACGATGCTGTGAGCAATTCCGAACTCTGCAGCCACACTTGTCACACTGCGACCTTCCTCCAACTTCCCAATGATTCGACCTCGGGTAAAAGCATCCAGATGTCGTCTAACAGATTGATTATTCGCCATTTCTCGCTGAGGCAGCAACTCGGTGTGATTTTAACTGCTATACGGTGTGCAATCTCTTTGCCAGAAATACTAATCTTACACCGACAACATGCTTTACTACTCAGACACTCCCCCATTACGTCTACCTGTATATCTGCGCATGTGTGCTACCGTACATCACCTCACTTAATCTCCTGATTGGTCTTTCTGTCCGCTCTGCCTCTTCGTTCAGCTGATATGCTAATTTTTCGACTTCGTCCTTAATTTTTGCACACCTGTGTATGTATATATACTTATACCTATACTGAACCAAAATAAAAAAACAACACTTTTAAAACCGTGTTTAAAGCAAAACGCAAGATACAAACTTGATAATAAAAGCCCCAAACATAATTATATCAAATGATACATTTATTATGAAACAATTCAATATATATTAAAAAAATAAAACATTTTTATCTAAAGTTAGTTTTTGTTGTTATAGTCAGTAGAAGGCCCAGTCTGCGTACTGTCAGCCTATCTTGAATTTTCCGTATATAATTACTAACTGGTAAAATTTTTAGGCGGTCACCTCAAAATGTCTTGGCGGTCCACCGGTCGATCGCGATCGACGTAATGCCCACCCCGGCATTATGGTGTGGCCAGGGATTTCATTAGGATACCGCACCGACCTGCACATCTTTAAACGGGGTTCTGTGATGGCTGTCCGCTATCGAGAGGAAGTCCTAGAACCCATTTTGAGATTGTATGCTGCAGCAGTTGGTCCTACTTTCGTTTTAATGGACGATAACGCACGTCCTCATAGAGCTGAGATCGTCGATGACTACCTGGAGAGTGAAGGGATTGCGCGTATGGCGTGGCCAGCTATTTGCCCGACCTTAATCCCATTGAAAGTCTTTGGGATGCTCTCGGCCGTGCTGTATCTTCACGTTTCCCACCTCCAGCCACTCTTATTGAGCTGGAAACTGATCTACAAGAATAATGGCGATTGCTTAATTCTGCGGTGATTGATCAACTAATTGAAAGCATGGTCAGAAGGTGTAAACTTTGCATACAGATGAGGGGAGATCACATACCCTATTAATGTCCTTTTTTTATTTTATGCTGTTTATTTTCACTTCATACATAATTCTGTTTAAGTCTCCATTATGACATTATCTGATAACTTACAAAAAATTTATATTGTTTTCATTTCTGTATATAATTATTGATTTTGTTTTATGTATAAATATATATGCTACTTTACTGCCAAATTTTGTGTCAATCAAAGCAGTATTTGTTGATTGTTTTGCATTTTACATCTTCGTGCTTAACTTTTGGAAGTGTGTATACACACACACACACATATATATATATATAGATATATATATAATTACTCTAAAACGTACCGGATTTTGTATTAATGATTGGGGATGAATAAGAAGTCAAAATTGTAAAACTTAACAATTCTTATTCAGTTAAATGTCTTAATATGCTTGTATCTTACTGACCAACGCTTAACATGAGCCAAATAAATGTCGAATCCTAACCAGTAATAGTAAAGGTTTATTTAACTGGAAATGAATGTTTTAAATCGTAACAAAGGGGGTTTCAAATATAACATAATCCTATGCAGCAGTTATACGAAAATGCTTGAGTTTTTTTTAATCCACACACACACGACTCACTCAAAATTCTAATAACTGTGTGTTGAGGTTACAATCTCAACACCTCTTCGATCCACATTCAGATAACTTTAAACAGCAAACTAAATCTACTTATATCATGGTTTCTTCATAAAGTTAAGTTCTCAGATCAATAAAAAAAATCCATGAAATAAATTAGCTCAGAGCTGCGTCAGCTGTAAAACGCTTTTGTTCCTTCTGTAAGAAGGTGGCAGTAAAAATTTATAATATCATTATAGAACCCCCCCCCCCCTCAGGTTTTTTCAAAACAGAAACTACGAGAGATACCCACTACAATCGGATTAACCAAACATAAGTCAAAAAGTTGATTATAAAAACTGAGATATTGTCCCATGTATTACAAAGTATTTTAAATTAAAATTTCAAATGAAACTTATACACTTTTCCATGAAACGATTCTATTTACAAAACTTATTAAAAGATATAAAAGTTTGATCTATAAAAACTTGAACTATGTTTATGCTAATAAAGAATCTAAAACAGCATGTATTTTTTTTCCTGCCTTTTTACAAATTTAGAATTTTTGATTAAAATATGAAAATTATATTTATTATTCCTCAGGTGAATGGTAATAAGTATTCTTTTAGAGATTGATAATTTATGGATTAATTCAAAGTGTATGTATGTAAATTTTTGGAATCAAAATCTATCAACATCTCTTAAAAGCATTCTAGACAATTCGAAATATTTTGCATGTATTTTCTTTAAAAAAAAAGGCTTATGAACTTGTATAAATATTCTATGAATACTTTTGTTAAATTTCAAGAATTTACGGGGCGATTTCATTCATAAATTAAGAAACAAAACTGTTAATGTGTTCAGTAACTGTTAATGTATTACATTAAAAGGTTTAAAATTGAAAATATTGTTTGCACTTTTACACAATTAATTACGCTCTGTTTCTTTCTTGGATAAACTGGATTCTTAAAATTATAATTATGATAAAGGCTGTAAAATAAAATTCTTCACAATTTTAATTAACTAAAAGAAAAAGTATTGCATTCTTAAAATTAAGAATTCTATAAGAAAACATTCTGTATTTACTGAATGCTTAAAATTATTCGAGAAATTTTAGCCAATAATAATATTCATATGATTTTAATTACATATATTACACATAATATATTATATTGTCCATATTGTGTTACAAATGAAATTACTTTAACAAATCTAACTATGCAAATCAAATTAGATACTTTTAAGACGAATTGATAACAAAATAAGTTAAACAAGTGCCTTTATCATGATTAAGTAAAAAAACTACAATCCACATTGAATTTGGGTGAAATATATCAAGATTCATTTTTTAAACGAACATTTGCATTTTTCTTTATTGTATGAAACACACGATCGTTGATTTGGATTCAATTGGAAACTTAAGTCTCATCTGATTTTCTTAAGTTTGAGGAGAACAGATCATGAAGCTTCTGTTTCGTGTTTGCAGAGTCTCTTCATGTAAAATTTGTGAATAATTTTCTAATTCATTCAATTGTCAATGCTTGTTCTATTTTATAATAAATGCACGAGTTTTCAGATACATGTCTTTTTTCTGTAATAAAAGCACATATCAGTATGTTTTAAAGTTTATAAAATTACCATATTTATAGTATTCAGAAAATAATTCAAAAAAAGAGAATAATATTTGATTAAATTTCTTTTATGAAAACTAAGTAAGTAATGATGTAAAAATTTACCTGTAATATTTTTTACAAAAGTAACATAAAGATTTTAGAATCCAATGCAATGCATTTCCAGGAGCTCCATTTTTTTATACATTTTTTTGCTCCAATATAGAAATGGTGTTTCTTTATTTATCTTTTGATAGTTCTATATTAGCATATACAATCATTTTACTTTTCTGATAATAGTACTTGCAAAATTATTTTCCAAGCTATCCGCATTTTTTTTGTGGGTACCGGTTTAAAAAAATTCTAGTATTTTTTTAATAAAAAAAGAAATTTTAATTTGGTTGATTGGGAGAATAATTTTTATTCCAGTTAGATACTGGTTACGATTTAGTAGAGTCTTTAAAAATGAATAAATGAAAATGAATAAAAAAATTAATAAAAATGAATGAAGGAAAAATGATAATTATATATACTTATATATATATATATATATATATATATGACAGCTTTTTTACTTATGAATATTGCACATGCACATATCTCCTTCATGTATGGGATTTTTAAAATTACATTCTCTTGCTACGATCATTTATGCATTTTGAACGGAAACTTAAACTAAACATATTCTCTCGTCATGATATTTTAATATTAAGGGTTAAGAAATTGAGTCTAATGAATAGTATATTAGATAAATATTGGTATAAATATATATATACTTTAGACAAATTGCCAAGATATTCTTATTGATATTCTGCTACTTAAAGAGTTTAGGATACCTGACTATTGAAAAGCTCTCCAACCAAAGTTATGATTATTACAAGAAAGATTCAAAATTGCTTATGTTCTGACAACGCATTAATTTTCAAATATCCTATAGAATCAAATTAGACCTCGCATTCTTTCTTGGAAGATACTGGTCACTGTACTATTAATAGCTGTTATTAGAAAGTTGTTAAATAGAAATGAAAATATAATGACTCAAATAAAGCCCCTTTTAAGATATTAATATATTTTAAAAACAATTTCTTCATTTAAGTGATGAAATGAGCTTTTTTTATGTGACGAGGTATCTTTCCCGCGGTAGTGAATTCGTAGTGGAATAAAAAAATATTATGTACCAGTGAAGGGGGGGGGGCAACCAATATTGGTATTTGATATACTTATCATGAAAATAAGCTTTTTCCTTTCTCTTTGAATTATTCGGAGTCGATTAAATAAAATAATTTATTTTCGACACTTTTGTTTCTCAAGTTGCTATGTCTACTGCATTTAGCAACAAACCAGAAATAATTTAATCAAAAATTCTAAAGAAAAATTTTATTGAGATTAACTTAATCAATGAAATAAAATTATATTTATTATGATTATGAGAAAAAATTGGAGTGATAGCTTAGCAGAGTGTTTGATTTTGGAATAACTGGGAAAGGAAAAACTTAAATTTACTTATAGAATAATTTATAGAAACTTCAACTGAATTTCAAGAATTCAAAGTATGATTATACCTCTTGAACTAAAACAAGTAATATAATTTTTATTTCAACGGAAGATGTTTTGAAGACATTCCTTCGGAAAGTTAAAGGCCATACGATCAATTACATCAATTTTTTTTACTTTTCTATGTCCTCATTTTAAGATCACGTAGTTATAAAGCCAGTTTCTAATTAGGATAACAGTCTGTAAAGAAAATAGTAGATAACCTCTGTTGCCTTTGACCCCTTATGTTGATGGGGAGGTTATTTTGTTACCTTGTAGAAAAATATTGCGAATCCAGTTCTAAGCTTTAAAATCTCAGAAGGATTAGTTTTTCTTTTTTCTATATTTCAGTAAGAAAAATTGAGCCTAAGTTTCTGAAAGGCAGAACACTCGTAAATCAGCCGTAACCGCGTATGATCTTAAACATAGAGAGACAGAATAATTATGTTTTGAAAATTATTTTTCAATTTTCTGGGTGTTTCTTAATGCACTTCTTTAAAAGTAATTGAATAAAGCACCAACACACAGAAAAATTATATATTTATATAGAGTCCTGTTTTAAAAAAATTAAGACCATCCATATTAAAATGAAACTTAGTGCAGTTCCACAACTATATATATCTCTCTCTACAGCGTATTTTATAAAATGGACTTTCAAGGTTACTTCAGTAGTTAATATTCTATATCACCTCCTGTGTTTTTAACCACTGATGCTATTCTGCCAAGCTTGTTATAAATAAGAGACTGACAGTAAGCTTTAGAAATCTCCAGGCACTCTTTATTGCTTCAGCAATTGCCGTAGCATTGGATGGCTACTTTTGTAAGAATTTATTTTTCATAATACGCCACAATTTCTTGGTGGGACTCAAATCTGTGCTGTTATATCCTTAACAGCCTTTAACGTGATACGGAGTACCATAAGGAATGAAAATTGAAATCTATGAACATCCATGTGAAGTTTCAACTTCTTATGTAACAAGTTAAGGTTCTTACTTCCCTTGACAGTTGTTTCAGGTGCCAGACACAGATATTACACCCCACAGCTGGAAATTTCCTGTAAATCACACAACTCATCATGACTCAAGGCTTTCCAAACTATTACTAATCCTCTTCTCATTTGTCGACTGAAGAATTATTTCGATCCCTTCTTCAAGTCATTCCGATAGTGTTTGCTATTACTGGGACCGTCAAGGTTAAATTTTTTTCATCAAAGAAAATATAATTTATTTCCACTTATCGTTCCATGACAGGACATTTTTAGCCCATTCTAATACTTCTCTTTAATGTTAGAATAGTTTCAGTGTTTTCTTAATGTCATAATTTTTTTACTGATATTTGAATTAAGACTTTTCCAAATTATGACGTGTAAAGTGTTTTTGTTGAAATGTTTCAAAATTTTATTAGTCGAAAGACCTTTTTGTTGAGATAGTAGAAAAATTTGTCAATTGTCCCGGTGCTGTTAAAATCCTTTTTGTTCAAATCATCTTCAATAATTAGTATGACATTGTGAATTACAGTTTTAGAAAGCTTCATTACCCTAACTATTTCTCTTTTAGATTTATCAGCACCCTTATAAAATAAAATTTTTCTCACTCTGTACTCAGATATTTCTTTACCTCACGACCTCTTCAAAATAATCGTGGATAACACAACCAAAATTTATATCTTTGTTTCTCAAGTAATACTTTCACGAAATACCAACGTATGCGCTTTACAATGGCTTATACCTGATAAAATGTGATAATTTTCTAAAATAATCTTATAATCTCTTAACAGATACGTTTTTTTTTTTTAAGAAATGAGTAGTTTTTTACAAAATTTAAGTCAATTTTTAACACGCTTTTATAAGTTTCACTTGCATGTAACGGAATCTTAGAACTCGATTTTTACCCACTTAAAAAGATCGGATTCATTCGAAATTTCGCACACTTGTCAAGGACCGATGACAATACAATAATTTCATAATTTTGTTCCATTGTCCTTTTCAGGATCGTCAGGAATAAGGATAATCAGATTTGGCGACAATTCCAGATACCACGTCCAGATTTGGCGACTTATTGCATATATCATTTTTAAATTTGGCGACTTGTTCCATGTACCATTTCCAGATATGGCGACTAATTTCATACATCATTTCCAGATTTGGCGACTTATTTCAAATCTAGCGACTAAAAGAACAAGGTGTAACCATAAAGCGAATGTTTTGACTTTAAAGCTAATTTTATATATATATGCAAGTATAAAATACACTTGCGGTTAATAGAAAGAAAACAAAAAAAGTGTTCTGTATCTGAGAAGTAGGAGGGTGGGTGTGTGTTAGCAATTTCTAACCATAATATAAACATTTTTCTGAAAATGAAAATAAAAAAAAAGGCTAGTGCATGTGAAAAAAAAATAATTTGCGTTCTAACTGCTAAATATTTTTAATTTTTATAAAGCAATACGTTTAGAAGTGATGATACGAATTACATCATGAAAGGAACACGTTTAAAAGGTAAAGAAATGATTGACACTTCATATTACCATGCTTTTATTAACTCGCTTTGTTTAATGTCTGTCCGGGTGGAATTTTGTAATTGATTTTAAACTGTGTGACTTTCCGAGGAGCTAGAGACTTGAAATTTGGACCATAGCTGAGAAGTGGATAACAATGCATGAAAATGTGAAAAAAGAAAACAAAAACGAAAAGGAGGAATTTTATAATTTTTAGTCCGTTATAAAAACATGGTACATTAAAATTTTTTTTAATTCGAACTTTTTCTTCTTTACACACTTTTATTTGTTTGACCTGTTCAAAAGAGACGGAATCTAATATAATGATACGGGACTCATCCGAGGCCTCGTAAACAGAGAGAATAAATACACTTCAGACCCGGAAATTAATATCCATTGAAGAGCAAGACTAATTCTACAGCCACGTATAATTCCAGATTCAAATATCAAACTCAAGGATAAATTTAACAATAAATAAATGATAGTTTAAAAAACTAAAATACACGCTTTTATTGTAGTTCGAACTAAAAAAACGAAAAATAAATTATAGTTTGAAAAAAAACTAAAAAACACGCTTTTATACTGAATCGAACTAAAAAGTAAAAAAAATAATTCTTAATAAAGAATAAAATGATTATATAACGAGAAAATGAATGTCATTGGGGTAAAAGCGGGGGGTGTTCTATAAATGTATCAATTGTTATAATTTTTAACTTCTATTCCGAAAAGCTGAATTAGTGTAAAAATGTAGTACAAAGCACCCCACGCTTTTACCACGACATTCATTTTCTCGTTAATCATTTATTCTTTATTAAGAATTATTTTTTTACTTTTTAGTTCGATTCAGTATAAAAGCGTGTTTTTTAGTTTTTTTCAAACTATAATTTATTAAAGTGTATTTAATAAAAAAATTTCTTGTTAGCGTAGGCGGTGTATAATTATATATATATATATAATTATCATCCATCCGATAACTTTTTCACTCCATTTCATACTGAAGGAGCAACTGGTTCCGTCAGGCCGGAAATAGAAAACATTCTCCACAAAAGGGAACTCAATTAATGGTCGATCATCTGGTATTTTTCTTTCACTGCATATATTCTGAAGGATCCAAATAAAACACAACATATTCCATTATTAAACTAAGTAGAGATATTACCTCTGAATATTATCAACCATTCCCTCCATTCTCAGTAAATTAGCTAAAAAATTATTTTTATAAGAATGAGGATCACCTCAATATGAACAACGTCCTTTAATCATACGAATTGGCTTCTGCCTCAAACTGTACATATCGTACCAACTTTTTAGAGTAGTCGAACTCATAAAATCAGGAACTAATTAAGACAAATCGACTAGAAATTTTTTACCAGATCACAGAGATATTCTAAATTGTGGGTCTATTCTGCAAGCTAATTAAAAACCAGACCTTCCAAAATTAATTATTCTGATAAAATTTTATTTCTCTAACTGATCTTTCGCTATAAGTGTTAAGAACACGTACTCTGACATAAAACCTGTGGTGGTGGTGGTATCTATATAAGCCAGTAACAGCCTTCATACTGAAGTGATCATTTTGGTCCAGCAGTAAGTTACGTGCTTACAGAGCGGAAGGTGCCGAGTTCTATCCTCAAACCCATCGCAGCAGGTGTCCTATTAGGCATTGTACTGGGGCTCACCTTTTTTGCAAATATTTGAATCATATTGCAAAACAAACGACGTGAGTGACTAATACAGCAATACTAGTCGAACACCCAGACATAAAACGCCTGCTCAAAGCAGACACATTCCAAAGAGCTAGAAATATAATTTTCCTTCTAGAAAATTGCTCTTAAGGTTAACAAAACGAATAGAAAGAGAAATATCTTCTCATATATTATTTTTTTCTCTAGAAATATAAGAGGCATTAATCCGTAATTATAACTGAAAATACTCAAATTTTCTGCTCTTCACACAGAAAGTACTTTACAGCAGTGCTTCTCAAACTTTCAATATTTATGATCGAATCTTCAATTATAATTTTCATCGCGCCCGCCTCCATACAATGATAATGTATTGAATTTAATAATAATGTACTTTGATACTAAAACTACAATACGACTTTAATTATAAACCGTACAAATTATCAAGATAAGTATTAGGTTTTGTATATAATTTTATACATGGCAAACTCATGGGGTCACTAGCAATTATTAAACGTTTTCTTAACATAGTATTGTTAAACTAATAATCAAATACATTGTGCAACACTCATACATTTATAAGTGTATTATATCACTGTAAATGTGTACTTTATTTTTTATCATGTCAGAATATATTTAGTGTTGCTTCCTTTCAGTAAATTAATGATATTTTTAAATCTTTTATTTTTGTCTTTTCGATATGTTTGCGCCCCCTGACGTAGGTTTATCACGCCCTCTGGGGGGAGGGGCACACCTCACAGTTTGATAAATGCTGCTTTAGAGTGAAGTTAGATCAAAATCTTATTTTTAAGCTCATATCATATTGATTAAAAAGAGACTTAGAGATAACACGTGTAAAGTTTGAAATGATAAAAATACTTAGAGATAACAAAATGCTTCGCTATACGCTGACATTGAGAATAATTCTTACCTACATCTGTACAAAATTCAGGCATGTGGCCTAATCTGGCATTAATCTTCTTGGATAATCTCATAATGCTATTTTGGACAAATATTATAGGCTCAATGATTTATGCGTTACAAAGATTTTGTAAAATCTCTTAATTTTCCCACCTTAAAGCTTTTACACAAAAAATAGCCGTAAAAACCTTGAAACAATTGATAATCCATCGCTTAACATTGAAAAATTCTTCATTTTCAGTAGACTTAGAAGTATTTTACTTCTCTTATACTCTTTCATAAACTCAAATTATATTATGCAAAAAAATGCTAGAAAGAGGAGAAGGGAATCTCCTCCAATTCCAGGAAACTCATTAAACCAACCGAAACACGAACTTAGCACTCCGGGTATAAGCCACTTTCGCAAAAAGGCACCTATCTATCAAACGCTCATCTCTGTTTGGTTGTGTGGTTACTTAAATAATCTACTCTCCCCTATACTCAAACGTCTTTCCTAGAAGACAACCACCACTATAATTTTAAACTGTCGAAGCCATTCTCGACATTAAGATAGATTTCGACTAAAAGTGGCATGATGGTTTGATTAAAAATTAATTTAACAGATTCTCTGATTATTAATAAAAAAAAATTATAGTTATTTACATATTCAGTGTTTTGAGGTTCATGTAAATTTTTTTATTTTAATAAGGTTTTAATTCAAGCAGACGTTCGGCAGATTCCATGCTTTTAATCCCTCACTTGTACAACCTCTACGTACACGACGTTTTCAACACTCCATAATTACATATTATTCTTTATTTAATTTCTTTTATTGTTTCTATTAATTTATTTTTAAGAAAGCAAGCATCTCTAACTAAAAAAAATCTTAAAAACCTTTTGGTGTTCCAGTTAAATTTGAGTCAGTCACCTGAACTACAGTATTGTCAAAAGGTTTCGGAGATAAAAAAAAAAGTCTGAAAATACTAGGGGTATTTCATATAATCTTCAATCTATATTTCTTTGTGGATCATTGATAAAAAAGAGTACATAAATAAGAATTTATTTGATTTTTTCGTTAATGTCACATTCAAAGCAACATGAGGGATATATGAATACAGAGAAGGCCGAGATGCATAACATGTACGGAGTTGTGAAGTACAATGCAAAGGAAAGTTCAAATAATACACCAAGAACATTTTCCAACAAGATGCATCACCTATACGAGAACACTTTAAAAATTGAGCCGGAGTTTCTATTAAAAATGCCGTTTTTCAAGTTGTATGAAATATACCAGTTGTAGAAGGAATGTGCACTGGTGTAAGAAATTAAGAGAATTCGCAGACTTGATCTCTAGAACTACAGGACAGATTTTAATGAAATTTGATATGTACATACATTGATACAAAACAAAACAAATAACCATTCAACAATTGCACCTCACATGCATGATCGGGCGTAACACTAGTTGGAGTAGGAAGGTATGAAACAACGTTTGCAGAATGAACCAAAGAAATGGTTAATTGGGGGCATGGCACCCTCTTACAGCAACACAGGCCTCGCAGTGTGATGTCATACTTGAAATAAGGCAGTTTATCAGTTCTTGTGCCAATTGGTCCACTCTTTTAGCAACGCTGTTTTTATTTTCTGGATGGTTCTTGGAGGGGGTTGCGAATTGCAATTACCCTCCCAAGAATGTCCCAGACTTGCTCTATAGGATTGAGGTCTGGAGACATGGCTGACCAATCCATACGGTGAATATCCTCACTCTCTAGAAATTCGTCGACCATAAGAGCTCTATGTGGCCTCGCATTATCGTCTATTAAAATGATCTCGAGATCACATGTATTCTTCAAAAGGCAAACATAGGGTTCCAAGTCATCATCCCTATACCTCACACCAGTCATAGAGTCATCAGTTGATGTCTCTATGACATATAGTCATGACATAGAGTCATCATGTCTTTCAAAGACATGGAGAGGTGTACGACCATCCAACATGATGCCTGCCCAGACCATTAAACCTCCTCCGCCATAATTGTTGATTTCGCCGACATAACAGGGTAGGTAGTGGGTCCCTGGTTCTCTGCATTTGAACGTACGGCGAGAATCGGTGTTTAGGCTGAAACGGGACTCATCCGTGAACAGAACGGTCGTCCAATGATCCATACTCCAATCTCTAAGATGTATGCACCATGTTAAACGAACTTTCCTGTTCATGAACTTTCCTGTGAGAGGGACGCAAACAGCAGGTATTCTGGCAAACAACCCTCTCTCTTGAAGTCTTTTTGAAACAGTCACCCTTGATACATGGGTTCCTGTGGCTGCATAAAAGTAACGAGAGAGCTGAGAAGTTATAGCCACTCTGTTACGTCTCGCTATAATCGACAAATGGTGATCTTCTCTGGCCATCGTGGCTCTTGGATGGCCTTTTCCAGACTTTATCTCGATGGAACCAGTATCTTGGAACTGTTTCCATAAGTTACACATGACACTGAGTGTTAAATTGAACTCTCTACAAATCTGGACTTGACATTGGACTGCTTCTAGCCTCCCCACAATTAGCCACCTCATCCCATCATCTAAACGTTGGTGCTTACTCTTTTTTACAGTTACAATTTGAATTTTGAATCGATTACTTCAAAATAACACCAAGAAATTCGCCGAGGTGTGCTGGCGAACGAAATACGTCTTAACTTACACGCGCTTAAAAAGCCTGTTTTTCTGCTAGCTCCGTCTACACACATGTGTACGCTTACGTATTTGCCACACCAGATTTGCATTTCTATCTAGAAGCAGTGGTTTTTCATTCAGTTCAGTTCTTTTCATGCAATTCGATAAAATATGCAAATTCTCTTAATTTATTTCATCAGTGTAAGAACGCTTTTCGTAACTTACATCATTGTGCAGTAATCACGAGAGCCCTGAATGTAGCATCATGCATTGTCTTAAGCTATTTATGTGTCCCAATAAATAGTGGGAGATCACAGAGACAATAAGGAATGAAGCCCTAACATTTACAATCCTGTCACCTGTGGATTACTAGCCACATGTCAAATTGATAATTCCTGCGTCGCGAATCCAAGACCGTACCAGAGAGAATAAATGTGTGGAGTGGAATCGTTCACCACCATCTAATTTGGCAATACCAATTGTCAAGTCACCTGAACGGTCATCTATATAATGTTCTTCTTCAAGACATGTTGCTGGAAGTATTATACTCTATTATAGCGGATATCACATGATGCTTGTGGTTCTAACACCAAGGGATATCAGCCCATCACAGTGTGGATGTGAATAATGTCTCTACAAGTATCCAGATCGATACATTTATCGTGGCAGTAAAAGCAGTGGCTGTCGTGGCAAATTGACAACCCATTCAACTAATTTATCATGTCTCGATTTCTTCAAGCTGAGTCATTTGAAGATCTCATCTAAGTGTAACGGAAGTACCATCTATTTCGATGAAAACCTCATTACCCGAATATCTACTGAAGCCACACGAGAGTTGCCTAGTTCATTCGTCAATGTTCTGTGATTACTCCAACTACGGCATAAAGCCTACGTTACTTGTGGAAGTCACAATTTTGAGCAGTTGGTGTGATGTGAAATTTGATTTTTGTGAATAAAACAAATTCATTGGTGCCCTTTCAATTTTTCTATTCTTATCATTTCATGAGGAGTAGCATGAAACGATACGAAACAGAGCCTCTTCATTTCTAGTGCTTTATTAATTGAATTCCGACCACGAAATGTCTGATTATTTATGTTTGTTCAGAGTTAAGTTTTGTTACCCCCTAAGTATGTTACGTTAACTTAGAAAAATATCCTACATAAATTTTACAAATGCACCATAATATACATATGTGTAGGAGGACTAAAGCTTTTTATTATAATAGCCAGATTATTACAATTAACATTCTGTTTGTTTGTTTTTTTAAGTTCGTTTTTTGTTCGTTAAGTTCGTTAAAAAAATTGCTTGCATCTTACATTGCATTAGGATCCGAAAATGAAGTGACACACATTTTGAAGTATTTTTATATTTGACCTATATTCTGAAAGTTCAATAAAAAAAAATTTTACGACTGAAAATTGCATTAGCTTTACAAGTTATTATAAGAATGATGCAAGATTGTATTTAAAAGACATGAAATGGTACGTCTACATGTATTTTTTTTCACTTTAATGCCAAATTCAAATCATAATAAAATTAATTTCACGTGAATTTATAATGTACTTTTATAAAACATATATTCATTTTTTATTAACTTCATAAAGAATAATTTGGTGGGTTTGAGATTATTATTAAAGAAAAATTGTATATGATTTTTTTCTTCTGAAGAATGTATTTAGAATTTTTTTTGTGTTCTGTTATATGAAAGGCTTATTAAACTTCTAAGTCATGATCCGTAAGTTCTTATAAATAAAAATATTAATGAGAATAAACAAAATTACCTGAGAACGATTTTTAATACCTGGGATTTTTAAGGAACTGAGATCAATATCTAATGAAAACAGTTTGGATGTGCTGTGATTTTTGTCATTTCTACCAGTTTCATCATTTGGAAGAAAATGTTAAACATCAATTTATTTTTATTTTTATCATCAATAAATCGCCAAAGGGTCACAAAAGTTGTAGTGCTTGATGAACTCACTGCAAGATTTATTGCTTTCGCCACCGCTATTGTAAAATCACTTGTATCTGCGGTTTTTTCGAGATTTCAAAGAATCAGGAAGTATTGCTCCATATCCATTTGGAAGTTGTTTCGAGAAGCAAAAAACAGTTCCCCTCAGATGATGTAATAAATTACTGTTAAGAAATAGTAGAATTTTCAGAAATAATAAAACACACCTGTTAAAATAGCTTGTAAAAGAATTTTTCAGGTCCTGAGGTCAATAGTGACGTAACCGTGGTCTGCTACTTTTTCGTTAGCTTAGAAAAACTAAAAGTGAAGGGAAAATTGAAAAATTGTAAAATTCAAAACGCGTTATTAGTATATAAATGGAATATATGTCCGGTGAATATCATTCGTACTAAAAATAATACAAAGATATTTGCTTTATTGAAAATAATAGTGCATACATATTTAAACAGTGTTAAAAACTTTTAGTAGTTAATATAAGAGTGAAAATCTCATTTCAGTAGGAAGAATCAGAAATATATTGATGCATATCAAGCAGGAAAATGGGATAAAGTATTCATCCTATTATGAAATTTTAATTTTTACTAAACGGATTAACTGATTTAAATAGTTTTCTACCTAATCACAGACGTAGTTTAGAAATTAAATTAGTAAATTAACATATCCTACATTTTTAAAATTCTTCACAAAATAATTAATGAGATTTTAATTCACTTAAAAATTAGTAGCACGATGAAAAGAGGACGTATGTGTAGTATACTTAAGCATATATATTTGAAATCCGCTTTCACAGAAATGAAATCAGATTGACGTGCCTCAAACAAATAAATCTTTGTAAAAATTAACTGTAAGAAGAATTAATTCCTCAACTTAAAAGCCCGAAAATACTCGTATATCTTGATCAGATATATATTGCATTATTATAATAATTTATGATCATAATCTATTATAATTGATTGAATAATAATTAACAACATATTCATAAATAATATACATAATAAGAATAATTCATATTCCCATTAAAATTTAAAATGAAGTAATAAAAAAAATTGGAAATTTTGGAAACTCTTCTTTTCAAGCATTAAAGCTGGTTAACGATCAAAGCTATCTCAGTCAGCTTACACCATCTTGATCTGTTGATGCTATATTCTTCCATCATAACTCCCAAGTCTTTCAATCACTTTTCTATTTTATCCATCTATCTTGTTCTCGGTCATCCTCTTTTCCCTCTGGAGTTTGGAAAGTTATTTTTTAACAGAGAATTTCCATAACTATATCGAAATACATGTCCCAGCCACCTTATTTGGGAAGCCTTGATCACTTTGACTATGTTGAGTTATCAGTATTTCGATTGAAGTTCAAGATCGTATTGTATTCTCCAGACTCCATTTTCTCTAACTGCACCAAAAATGGTTCTTAACGTTTTTCTCTCGAAAGTCATCAGTTTCTCTTTGTCTTCTCTGTTAATTACCCAGAATTTGCTGCCATATAAAACAATTGGTCTTACTAGAGTCTTATACAACTGTGTATTTTTGTTTTCCTACTTATATATTTAGATTTAAACTGGTTTCAAATCCATGATACATCTGTTATCCGTCTTGATTCTATTTTAGACTTCAATTTTTATGTCATTACTATTACTTACAATTGTGCTTAAGTATTTAAATTGAGTCACCAGTTCAAACTCATGTTCATTAATTTTCAGCGGTGCTGTAGATTTGAGATTATATTTGTTATTGCCATGAATTTAGTTTTTTCTTCGTTGACCGTCAATCCTAAGTTTTTTGCTATTGCCTCGAGTGCACTGAAAGTCTCTACTCTTTCTGCCTTAGTTCTTCCCACGATATCAATTTCCTCTGCAAATGCCAGCAATTGTACGGATATAAGAAAAAATGTTTTCTGAGTTTGTATACCATAGTCTCTAATTGCCTTCTCTCTCTAGTGCTATATTAAACATATGACACGACAGGGAGTCTTCTTGTTTCACTCCCTTTTCAGTATAGAATGCATCCGATAAGTCTGATCCTATGTTTACTCTGTTAAGTGTCATTCTTATCAGGTTAACCAATTTTTTAGGGATTCCCAAGTCCAACACCTGACTGGTAAAATTTCTCCCTAGTGATGTTATTGAAAGCTATTCTAAAGTCAATAAAAAGATGATAAATCTCTATATTATATTCCCGGGTCTTCTCAAGTATTTTTTTATTGCTGTGTACTTGATCTGTATTTGATCTTTTATTTTGAAATCCACTGGATACTCTTATACAAAATAATTAAGTTAAGGTAATAATTAATAATTAATTAACTAACAATTGATTAAGACTTACACAAATTAGTATTAGTTAAAGAAATATTTGATGTAAGTTTGATTTTATATTTAAAAGGGAATTTTTTGTTAAATATACATATTAACACCATTGAAAAGAAAATTACTATACTTTATGCGCATTACATTACATAACAGTCATGTTTATATAGTCGCATGAAGGGCCGTAGTAATTATCAGTATTATAGAAATATAAAAGTTAGGAAAATTAGGAAACATTGTTAATACAAAGGCATGCAAATTTCTTTCCTTTAATTCTAGATTTTTTGGAGTTATTATTATTTTTATACTAGTAATATTTTTCTGGTCTGTCTGACATAATTTTATAAATTTGTATGTGTATGTGTTTTGTGTGTGAGTGAATTTATTTGAAATTTTCAGCAATGTGAATTGAAACTATTACAAATCTCTAATAGTAAAAAATTGAAAATGTAATGAATATTTCGAGGGATGACGCAACTATAAAGTTCTGCAGTGACTTCCTTCTTCCGCAAGTCGCAAACAACGAAGGAGAGAAATAAAAGGGCTT
Organism: Trichonephila clavata; assembly: GCA_019973975.1. NCBI lineage: Eukaryota > Metazoa > Arthropoda > Arachnida > Araneae > Nephilidae > Trichonephila > Trichonephila clavata. The sequence continues at coordinate 149,072 of BMAO01038247.1, read as the reverse complement.
AACGACTTGCCCAAACAGGGATTTATTTTCGTCCCAGTGGTCTAAAGCACGCACAGAGTAGTTGTGGACCGATAGGTTGGGGGTTCAAATAAACATTCTCGTCTACAGCTTCCACTGAATTCACTGTGTTTAAACTTTTAAATCTGATAGATTACGAGTACGTTTCTTGTAGGTTTAAAAAAAGTCAGATATATATCATTAATCCCTTAAGCAGTCAATTGTTTAGGCTCAAAATATTCCAAAAAAGGGCAAATTCTTTAATTGCATATAACTAAGCATAACACGTAACAGAATGTGAAAATAGAATTTTATTCTAATTTTCAATTTTAAAATGTACACACTAATTTTATTTTATAATTGGGGAACACTAAATCTCCTAAAGGTTTGCTTTTTATAAGTGCATGCTATAAAGAATGTTTCGTATATCATAAAAGAATTTATCTCATACTTGCAAAAAATTTTATGTTCGTATCTCTTTTTCAAACGGTTGAGGATTTTGTATTTGTGCATATATATATGCACACACAATTTGAAGCATGGTCTCAGTATGAGACCTTCTTCTCATACTAGCTTCTTATGTCTCTGATACTTACTTCTCAGTAAGTCTTACACTGCAAGGGGGACGCAGGTAATATCGGCTTTTTCGGATTATCTCTCTTTCTATTTCCATTTCTTCTCAAGCAACACATTGCTCATTGCCTTGCCAATCCCTTATCTTAATCGAATATTTTCAAGAATAAAAATTCCCGCTTTCACCACAAAGAAAATCCTGGATAAGATGTATTTCAGTACCATTAACAAACTGCATCTCTTAAAAACTCTAGCACTAATCATTTCACTATGAGAACTAAAAATATGAACATATCAAAGGTAGAAATAAGAAAAATATCAGTGCCCGTATGTTGTACGATCAAACCGGTTGTTTCCAGTTTTCATCAGTCCGTACCGTGTACGGGGAAACCAGTTAAGGAATTAAATATAAAAACAGAATAATAATCAATTGTGTCTTAAGAAAAATCCCGTTTTTTATTTAAGTCAACATTACAAGTGATTACAGAAACTAAATACACTTTAGATATTAAAACTCGAAAACCATACATTCTTCTTGTCCTTCAAAAAAGGTGATACTAGAATTTGTAGGAAAAATGGATATTTGTACGGTTGAATTGAAAAATGATTTCGTGATATGTTGTGACACGGCTCTATCATGTTAAAGAAAAGAAATAAAAATGTATTCTTTAAAGGTTGTTTTTGTCGATCTGCGTGATCAAGCACATCAAGACAAGTGGAATAATGTTTAATCAGGACTTTTGATGAATGACATTTCTATTTTTAACACCAAATATAGAAAGATTACTTTTTTCATCAAAAAATGAGTTTGCTCTTCTCTTGTTTGAGTTTCCTAATAAATGAATGAAGTTAACGTCATTCTTTCCTTTATAGGAGTGAATAAAAATTTGTTAAATGTGTGTATCTTTACTCATTAGAAGAAAATATCAAACTGGTTTGAATAATCACAGAGGACATTCTGATAGAACTCGGGTAATTCCTCATAAAGAAGAATATTGTAAAGTTTCAATATATAGGACAGACATTACCATAAAACTCATTAAAGAGAGAAGTTTATAGAATTAACTCAGGAAATAATTTCTGAGTGAATCATACCTTGTGGTTTTTATTACGAACAACCCGAATAAGGTTAGCAACAGCTTTACTTAAGACATTAAAAATGATGTCATCCAGATTTAAAATTATTTTCTTACATTAATACGATTACGGGTATGAAAGAAGCATATAATTTATTTAAAAATTTGTGTTTATGTTTCAATTATATTTGTTACACTTGCAATTATTTTTATAGAATTCTGTATTCATGTTTCTGTATACAGTTCTAATGAATAATCCTATTTATTTTTAAATAATAACTGCATTTGAATTATTGATAACTATCATATAATGTTTTCAACCATGAACTCTTTATCAGATTATTAAACTTGGAAGCATACTTCATACTTATCAATAGGCATATTTGTATTAAGAAGGTTTAACTTCTATATTGTATGCGAAAGAGAATTAATATATTTTAGTGGTTTAATCTTCTATACTACCCCCATTTAATCCAATTATTTTTAATGATTTTTCCAACTTTAATATGATTACATCTTTGTTTGAGTGTGGTATATTTTTCAAGTGTTACACACACACACATACAGCGTAATATTTCATCCATAACTATAAATATAAGTAACGCAGAAAGCGGGTATAAAAATAATATTTTAACCAATCAGAAATCGTAAATTAAGACAGATAAAAAAGATATTTAATGATTTCAACATTGTGTTGAGAAGCAGAAAGTCTCAAGTAATTTTATTTATAAAATTTCAAAAGTTTAATATCAAGTGATAGCTGATTTTACGTCTAAGCATTTTAGCAAGTAATGTAACGAGCAATTAAGGTATCCGACTCTCTCTCTCTACTTACGACAACTTTTTTTTTTAAAAAAAACGGAGATATGGAGATTTTTTGTTGTTGTTGTTTTTAGATTTGTTTAGTACATTTTAAGAAAAATATGCTAAAACTAAGAATAGAAAAAGAAATTAGTATTACTAAAATTGGAAAAAATGGGTACAAATTGACAAAACGTAACATAAACGCGACCCATTCTGTACCAAAAGTTTATAAACAAATTTTCAATTTTTCAATTCTGATGTGGTATTGTGTTATTCATTTTTTAAATGATTTTCAGGATGAGATTTTTTAATTTTTACAAAAACTAGAGCACTTTATTTTTGTTATTACATGAAATTGCTTAAAAAAACAGTGGTTATATTTACATAAGGGGATGTAAATTTTGTAATAAAACAGTGATTGTTAAATCTGAAGGTTAAAACACATCTACTATTATACAAAACATACACAAAAAAATTCAGTTACTTATTTTCAAAACTTTCTTAGCAATCTTTGACCCCGATTGAGTATTTATAAAAAAAAACCACATTTCGAGTAAAATGTGTTTTAAAGTATGACATTTTGCTTAAAGTAATGGCTCTTCTGCTTTTACTAAAACACTTGTAGTTTTTGTTCTAGTGAACAGAAAATAATAAACTTGGTAATTTTATAAAGTTAATAAGATAAAGTTTAAAATAAAATCATAAAAAATTGTCAAATTTTGGCAAAATTGACAATTTTAGGGTAGTTGGGTACTTTAAATACGTCATTCTATTGTTAAAAATATCGACCGGAATATTTATCAACGTTTTGACACTTTCATAAACCAAAATAACAACAAAAAATACAGTTTTAAATTCGAAGCATTTCTCCCTACTCTTTTTAAGCATTTATAAAGCGATTAAAACAAGTTTAGAAATATTTATTTCGTAAATAGTTACTTTTATCTCAACATAACCCAGTTATATCTGCTAATATTAATATCTGTATTCTTATTTATTTAGCCAGTGTTTTCAATTGTGTAATTTAAATAGGAAAAAATAATTTTTAGATAAAATTGAATGTGAGTCTTCTTAGATATAAAACGACCCAGTCTTAAATTATAATCTTTGATAACCTCATGACTTCTTGCTCTAGATAACGTCATTATTTAAAAAATTGCTAGAAAATTAACTAAACACTATTTTAGCTACTTCAATTTGTTTAGACTTTGCTCTTAAGAAAACAATACATCAAAATTGGGCTCTATAATCATATAAAATCTGGAAAGAGAATAACAATTAGATAATATGGTCTGTTCTTAATATAACTTTCATAACACTAACTAAAAAAAGAGATCGTGAGTATAAAAATAAGCCATATTGTAACTGATCTACTTCGTTAGGAAGTTTCATGCTGCTTTTATAATGGTTTTCGAACTGGAAGGAAAAATTACATTGAGTATGTTGAGTTGGACTGTGTTTCCCAGACATGACGCCACATGATTATCTTTTCGGTCTGGAGTTATTTTAAACAAACATTGTGTGTTGGAAACCTCACTCAGCTTAAGGTATGAAAATAGCTTTCAGTATTAAAATAGAGTCGTCATTAAAAGATGAGACAGTTAGATCACAATTTAAAATATTTAAAGCACCAGTTGCTGCGATGTTCAACACTATAGATTTCAAGATGATTATTAATGAATGGGATACAAACTTTTTCAGAATATTTTCAAGCAAACAGTTTCGCACAGTATTAAAACCATATATTTGACTTACGTAATTTTTACAGACATTGATATTTTTCCTACAAAATTATGTTCCACAATTTTATATTTTATACACTTAAAGCATTTGATTTTTTCAATTCCTACTATTAGTTCACGCTCTCCCTTTATATATATATGTAATCGACGTTGGCCGTTGACATGATTTCTTTATAATATGATTGGTGAGGCATAATAAATATTATCCAAGAGGCAGTCATGGGGTTATTCAAATCTGTTTTAATTCCACATCTTAAACACATAAAACATCACAAGGACGACACATAATATATACGCACACACAAACACAATGCAGCCGACTACATGTTGAAACACAAAGCAGAAGCGAAAGAGAGTCGGTCTCCAGGAGTCTCGGTATTTATAGGCAGCTTAAAATCACGTGATCTGTGTGGGTGGAGGGATGTAGTTTAAAATCCTCTCGTTAGGCGGCTGGTTAACTTATTACTAAAACGTTGGTCCTGAAGGGATGGACCAAATGCAGTTAAAAGTTATTTAAAAGGATTATATTAGTGGGAATTATTACATATATATATGTCTGTGTATGTGTGTATCTTGTTCACAAATTTTCAATCGTTAATAAAATACTTTCGGAGAAGGCATGGTTGTTTGTGTTGTAATCCTTTCTTCTGTCTGTGTTGTATGCCCCCCGTGTTATACATTACGTGGTGCACGGGGTTTATAAATGTTAAAAAAAAAATTAAAAAATAAAATACTTTCTATTCATCCACTCAAGTTAAAATACATTTTTTAAAACTTGTAGTGGATGACACTTGATGTGAATGTAGTTTTTTCAACTATTATAATTCATTAATTAAATTAAAAATGAACAAAAGGTAACAAACAAAAATATTAGTCCAATAGCATATATAGAAATGAAAAGTGTTCGTTGCGTCCCTGTAGAACAATGGATAGCGCGTTGGACTTCTAATCCAAAGTTCGTGGGTTCGAATTTCACCTCAAATGGCCTAATTTCTGAGAATGTGATTTCTTCTTTTCTTTTTCTATTTTATTAGAATAATTAAATTTAATGAATGAATAAATAGTAAAAAACAAACAAAAAATAGTCCAACACCATAAATAGAAAGTAAAATGGAAAAGGAAAACTACAAGGTTAATCATTTTCTATTTTGACACTTAATATTGCGATTTGCCATATTTATATACATATTTATATTAATTGAAACTATTTAATAAAAAGTAGCTAAAATAAAACGTCTCTTTGTTGACCTAATTAGGAATTTGCTTAATTTTTTTAATATTACTTGTTTGTTTTGTATGTTGAAGTGAAAAATTATGAGTTGAGTGCTTCTATAAATTTGAAGAACTCTGTATAACATCCGAAATTATAGAACACTATCTCCATTTAATATTTTACGCTGTACAGAATAACGGCAGGAACCTGTTAAGGCACTACGATTTTTTCGCATGTGAAAATGTATTACTATACAAATGGTCACAATATTACAAAGGTATGTATTATTGACAACCCTTTGAATTCGGGTCACTGTGTACTTTTCACGCCTCTCAGTAGAACCCACTTCCCAACCCTAAGAGGTGCTTTCGGTGTCATACCGTTCTAGGTATGAAAGATCTTTTGTACCTTTAAGAAACCTTCTGATACTTATTTACACCTGAAAGACTTGCCCAATTCTTACTAAAGAGGGTATTGTACTCTCGTACCACATTGATCATGATGACTAGTAAAGATTCCTCTGCCCTTTCAGCTTCCTTCTTTTTAGTTCCAAAGTTTGACCCTAGCAGACAGTCTAGAGGGTTTTATTAGATTTTGATTTACGTCTTATTGTTAAACAACATGAGAGCTATTAGAGGAGGACCTCACAATTTTGAACCAAGGAGTCCACGAGCCTCCTACTAATCCTCTTGGGGAAAAGTATTTCTTTTAAATATTGTTCTATATATTGAAAATTTTCTCCCGAAGAAGACACGGTGTATGTAAATAAAGGATGATATTTAAGTGAGTGAATATTTACGTCTCACTGCTCAGCTACACGAGGGCTTTTGGCCACGGTCAGCGTAATTTTGAACCATGGTCAAGTGACGCGGACGACACCTGAGCTGGCTCCCCCTCTCCTAACTACCACACCAACGGGAGGACGTTTGAGCTCTCGACAGATTTAACGTACATCGCGTCCCTACACGGCGGGTCTTCAGTGGTACTGGGATCGAACTCATGACACGCTAGCCATGATCCGATGCCTAGACCACTCGGCTACCGCGGCCACGGATGATATTTAAGAATTAACTTTCAGGTACGCGGAGTTAGTGGTTAGGAGTTAGAAGTTAGCATTTAACGGAAAGCAGCTGTGAGCTAGTCGAGAGTTGCTCGACGATTGATTGTTAAATAATTAAAGATTGTTAATTGATGATTTGGTCAATAAGTTGGATTAGATAAATATCGACTAGTAGTCAAATAGCTGAGAGCGGAATTATGATAATTCAGAACGTATGTTACCAAAACGTTCTAAGAGTAAGTTATTTGAATCATAATTAAATATTAAATATATCTTCTACCGTGCTTTTGCGCCTATACTTAATTAAAGGTGCATTTCCTTCCCTAGATTGTTAGAATAGATAGAATTAAAAAAAATAAATTAAACCAGATTATGACTGATCTTTATTCTAACCACCAAACATCGATGGACGTGACAGCACGTCCATCACAGGAGGACGACACTAGCTCTGGTATACCCCCTTCAAACTTCCCCAGCACGCCAATGGGAGGACTTTGATCCACGACAGATTTATAGCGTGCATCAGCCTCTCTACACGGAGAATCTTTAGTGGGACTAAGTTTTGAATCCTCGGGGTTCGAGAACGCCAGACACGAGTTCGTGACGTCAAACAATCCGCTTTTTCGGCCATCAAGCAGCCTGGAGGTATATGTACTTTATAATTACTTTACTGTACTTATATTTACTTTACTGTATATGTGCTTTATAATTACACTAAATTATATTAAGGGAATATTTTTTTATCAAAAAAGTAACAACATTTTAATATTAAACAGATAACTAGTGGCGTAACGTACACCTCCGCATTGCGGTGGGCCCAGGATTCTTGGGGGCCCAAATTTTAACTGACGCCAAGTAAGTGACGCCCTTTGTAAGATCCGGCTTGGGATCCAAAACCTGACTTTGTAGGGGGGGGGGGCTAATCATCTCCGTTACTCCACTGCAGATAACTCTATGCGATATATATGAATATAGAGTTCATTTTTTACTGTAAATGTTTCGTAGGATTGGTTGAAAAAATTATGTAATACAAACTATTTTGAAAAAAATAATTTCTAATGTTATTTTGTGGAATGACATAGCGAAATCTTATTAACTGTGTATTACTGGAATTTTGTATTGCAATCGAAATGGAAATACAATTTTACATCGGTAAATGTAACGTAATAAATTTTCAATCAAATTATTTACACCGTGTTTCTGATTGCGTTTCTACCATGCAACTACTTAACAACTCAGGATTAGGAAGAATGAGGAAAGAAAAGCGAAGGTGTGTAAAAGTATTTTTCCCTCTATAAAAATTAAGTTTCTAATTCACTAATCGCTGAAAAGGTATTTAGTTCTTCACTTTTAACTTTATACTTATTCTTTAGTAGCATATAAAAGGGTTAAAAAATTATATGATTAGAATCATTTAAATTTATTTCAGTTCTCGAAAAGTATTATACGTTTAAAAGGAGGTTTTTACGTGTGTTAAATGTTAGGATCCCATAGAAATAAAAAATAAAAAAAAGATTGAGAGAGAAGAAATAACGTATAAAACTGGAGAATCTCAAATTATTTTTCCAATATTTACGTTATCTAACATATAAAAATATTTTAAATGTGCTTTTGCATAGAGTGAAATAGTCCCGATAATTTATGCAGAAAAAACGAGATATTTCAAAAAAAATCACATTAAAATTCATTGAAGTTTGTAAGACTTTTACAATAAACCTTTTAGGGTGTAACAAACAGCAGATTTTAAGATAGCTACATTTATTCATATTTACAGACATTTTTAGCTCAAAACATAATTTAGGCGAAAAATCAATAACGTCAAATTTGTGTGTGAATACCAATAAAATATTTATTTCTTAAAATATTTTTATGTCATTTGTGATACTTCAGATGGATCAAGAAGTATATCAATAAAATTAAAATTACATTCTGTCCAATATACTGAAATACATGCAATAAATAATTTCCCCCTTTTTTTAAACATTTTGGGCAAAAAATTAACTGCCTAAGGAGTTAACATTGAAAATTTTGTAAAAAAAATTATAAAAATAATGTTTTTTTTTTTTTCTAAAACAAGAGATAGTATATGTGTTATTTATTTAACAATTGGAACTCTTTAAAACTTTTATGTTCTTTAAAACAATAAAATTCTTCTAAAAATCAATTTTTGAAAAACTGGTCTCCGAACCTAGTCGGATGCCTCAATATCCTGATCCTTTTTGCTTTTAAATTAGTTTAATAAATACAAGAGTAAGGTGTACATCTATTTTCAGAATGATCTTGTAAATGCCGGTCTCTGTGCACGAGGTATTTTCCCATGTGGAAGGTGAACAAGATTATGGAGCGGAAGCGGGTAAATCCAAGTAGCATTTTCTTCTCTCTTAACACAGAAAATTTTCTTCCATTTTCAAATAACTGGTTTAGCAAAAACCACAATATGGGCCTCTTACAAAACATTCAAAGCATTTAAGTGAAGCGAAACTTTTATTTTTAACATGTAGGCGTCTGAAAGATGAATGTAGGTCAAAGAAGGTATTCCGTTAGGCCACATTCTAAAGAAAATGGGAGGTGAAAGCTTTGACTATTGATCCTTTTCACTTTTTTTTGTTTATTCGAGAGAAATAGTTTTTTTAAAAAAAAAAAAGAAAGAGAAAGAAAGAATGCGTTTTGATCTCTTTTCAGTATCAGGAAAAAAATTGAAAATGCTTAGTTTCATCTAATGAGTTACTATCCGTTACCCTATTTGCCAAATTCTTGTTTCGCATCTCGTATCATTTGGGAACAAACAGTAACAAAGGCTTTCTTTATTTTTTTTTCAGAGACAGCGCCCATTATTCTTAATAGGAAATTAAGGCTGAAACCTCTAATTCGTACCGTTTGCGATGGATTTGTCTTTCATTATAACAGCGATAATTTTTTGTATACTTCAAGCATTCTTTCTAATGGGAATTATTAAAATAATTTGCAAGAAATGAAACGAATGATTCGTAATAATTTTTTATATTTCTTTCCTTAATATTCGAGGAAATACTACTTTGAGAAAAACAGGAACTGTAATGTTTTACGTTAAGCAATTTCATATGATCGTTTATACCTATACAAGACTTTAATTTTCCTCAGAAATTTTTGAAAGCAACTTAGTTTGAGAATAGTATGTTCTATCGCATTATATACTATACCACTCGATACTCACTTTGATAAATTGATTCTGTGTAATATTTTAATATATTGAAATGCCAAAACTCATGGGATACCTCCTAATATATATATATATATATATATATATATATATATATATATATATATATATATATCACAAAGAACCAACTTTTTGACCAATTTGACATGACATTGACTTGACAAGTAGTCTTCGAAAATCCCCTGAAGAGATATTCAGCCATGCTTCCTCTTTAACCGCCTATAATTGCGAAATTGGTGTAGGGTTTTGTGAGCTCCAACTGACCTTCCGATCATGTCTGACATATGTTCTATGGGATTCATGTTTGACGATCTAGGTAGCTAGATTATTCACTAGAATTTATCAGAATTTTCCTCAAATCAGTCTGGAATGATATTGGCCTAGTGATATGGCGCATTGCCATCCTTAAAAATTCCATTGTTGTTTGGGTCCAGGGAGTCCATGGATGGTTTCAAATGGTTTCCAAGTAGCTGAACGGAACCATTTCCAGTCAGTGATTGATTCAATTTGACCTAGTCCGCGCCATGGGAACTCAGACCAAGCCATTACGAAGTCACAACCAGCACCCACAGTGCCTTAGTGAGAACTTGAAACCTTGGACTAGTAGAGTCTCTGCACACACTCGAACCCAACCATCAACTCTTGTTAACTCTCAATCTCACTTGGCTAAGCAACGGTTTCCCAGTAATCTAGGGTCTTATCTATGGATTCGCGAGTTCAGCACAGGCACTGCAGTCAATGCTGTGCAATTAGTAAAGGGGCTTGAATCTCGGTCTTAAGCTGCCATATTCAGTAAGTAATAAATTTCGCTGCACCATTTTCCCGGACACGTTTGTTGTATGTCCTACATGGATTGTTGCTTGTTTGGTCATTCTGACTGCGCTACACAGACGTTATGGGTCACCGACTATAAGTAGGTAGAGTCGGCCACTTAGTTATCCATAGTAGCAAGTAATACATGAAATTATATATTTTCGCCATACTCTTGGTACTGGACATCGAGAGAAAATTCCTTAATTTTTCCGTCATAGAATGCCCAATGCATCTAACTTCAACTACCATTGTACGTTCACTTCTTTTAATTCCCGTCAAGCGGCCACAATGAGGCCAGAAAATGTTTCACATGAATCACTTGATAATAGTTGAAAACCCAGGCAATGGGGCCTACTTCTTTATTTTTTATGCGATGTTAAAATGCCGTCTGGATGTTTGCATATTGGTATCCCATGTGATATTTTGTTCTTTTTTCCAGTGTTTTAAGAGTCTATCTGTTTACGAGTATGATGAAATTTTGCCAGCTTAATGATAATATTTGTTTCTTGTAATGATCAAAAGATTTTCTTTTCTTTTTAAGGAATTAAAGAAAGAATAACATAAAGAAGGAAAAAAGATTTATATAATCAGGAACACGTTATCAATTTCGGTATAGTACAAGGTCTTCGAACTAACTGATGATCGAATCGTATGTTTAGTCTTCCAAAGTTCATGACCTGAAACTAGATATTTTTTTCGATAAAATCATGTAATAAAAATAAGTTTTTATCTTCAATTTATTATGCTTTTTTAAGACATATGTGTCTGCATTTTTTGCAATTCGCGTTCAAAATATGCTGCATAAAAAATAAAAAAGTTTTCTGATGTGCCATTTACAAAATAAAGTTACAAGTGATTTTGCATAAGCACATTTTTTTTTTTGAATAAATACATAAAATAACTCATTTTTATTTTTTTTTCTCATACGATTGAAAAATACAGGAAATAATAAAGAGTAAAAAATCGACCTACTAGATAAAAGGAAATAATGCGTAATCCTATTGACATCCTTCCGCTGCAAGAAATTTTTGTAATTCAGTTTGATTTTCGAAATAAAGAAAATGACACAAATTCTCAAATAAAATTTATTTAGCTTGGTATTCAATTTTCATGCAGTGGATTAAAATATTTTGAAGAGAAATTAATGTAGGAGAAACTAAGAAATAAAAAAAAGAGAGAAAATAGCTTACTTTTCCTCGATGTAACCCAGCGATTCTCAAACTGTAGGGGGGCGTGATACCCCGACGTGGAGGGCACAAACATATCAAAAAGTCAAAAATAAAATATTATTTGAAAAAAAAATTCTTAATTTACTGAAGAGCAAAAACAAAATACATTATGACGTAATAAAAAAGGAAATATACACAATTACACATGATATAATATCCTTATAAAAGCCTTAGTACTACTCAATGTATTTGATACTTAATTTATTAATATTAAATTAAGAAAAAAGCTTAATTCAGACGGTTGCACAGATGTCCGCAAGAATGCCAGATGTGATGGATATAAAATAGAGAGCGTGAGAAAAAAAACTACATTTTTCGAATGACATTCGTACTTCTAGAAATAGATGATTGAGAAGATAAACATTTAATTCAATCAAAAATTGTTTTGCAATCTGTTCTAATTTAAAAATTAGAAAGGAAAAGTAACATAATACTTATCCTATTACTAAACGTAACTTAAAATATCTATCATTGAAAAGTAACATGCAAAACTTAATAATTATCTTGATAATTCGTACAGTTTATAATTATGATCGTATTATAGCTCAAGTGCATTATTATTGCATTCAATACATTTTTATTGTATGGGGGTGTGGTGAAAATTATGATTGAAAATAGGGTCGCATCTATTGAGAAAGGTTAAGAAGCAATGACGTTGTGACGGATCTATACGTGACCTTCTATTAACAGTCCTTTTGGGTATTCTTTTGGGTCAGCAAATATTAACCAATTTTCTCCTAAAGAAGGAAACGTGATATGCAAATTAAGTTTATTATATATATGCCTAGTTCGCGAGTTAAAAGTTAGTGAATTGTTGGTGAATTAGAAGTGAAGATATAGTGAATGAAAAGTTAGAAAGTTAGAAGTTTAGTTAACTAGAAGTATCAAGAAAGATTCAAGGTAAATATTACCTTGTAAAGGATTATAATCAGGAAGAAAAAGTAATTAAAATTGTTTAGAAGACTACCTAAAGTCAGGTGCTGTCGACTTCATATTACATCAATGTTTAAAGTGTTAAAATCGTTAGGTGGACATTAAATACTTAGCTTCTGTATAAAGTAATATTATGGAAGAACAACATTATTATATGTATTCTCCCCAAACGCGAATCTCGTCTCGTCCCTCTGTTGCGTGACTGAATTATTTTATTTAGTGTTGATTTGTGTTTGAGTCGTTTTAAGTGATAAATAAAATAATTGGAATTTATCATGTCGAATGATCCTTTATTTCCTTTCACACCTTTAGCTGGATCACAGGGTAGAAGGGAATTGGGCTCGTTTCAACGTAACTAAATATGAAAATAAATCGATTTTATCTACAAATTAATATTTGTGGAAAGTTTTTTTCTTTCTTTTGAAATGTATGTCAGTTTTTAGATAAATATATATTTTTTTAAATGTTTAAAATATTTTGTAATCAAGTATTTACTATCTTGAATAATTACATAATTAAAGATCTGATACAATTATGAAAATGTGAAAACAATCGAACACTAGTTATGTGATGAATCTGATAAGAATCTGAGTCAATGGGTAAGGCAGTGGTGTAAAGTACATCCCGCATCGCGAGGGAAGGGGCAGGGTTCTAGGACGGCCAGAGCCTGACTGACGCCAAGTACGTATATGGGTTTCAAGCCCAAAACCTGGCTTTGTAGGGGGCCTCTAATATTCTCCATTACGCCACTGGGATGAAACAACAAGAAACGATCATTTTCTGGGAAAGTATGCAGATTGCAATTTTGTTTTGAGGCTAGGTTAAACTCTAAAATTAATGTTTGAAAGTTTAAAAGTTAATCAATTACAAAAGATTGATTCAAAAATTTTAAAAAACAACTAGTAAAGATGTATAAAATATATCTCATTCTTCATATACGTGCGCGGCAAATGAATTAGTTTCTAATTTGTTAAAAAAATGAATCATAATTTGAAGGACTATTTTAAAAATTATTAAAAAGGGGAGGAGGAGTGTAGCAGATCATGCCTGAAAGATAAAGTCTTAAGCTGCTTTCAGAAAGGGGGGGGGGGTATAAAGCTAGTAAGGGAAGTTAAAAGTGCCGGATCTGGACGAAAACATATAAATTTCAAGCTGAGATTTGAATATCAAGGTGAGAGCTAAAGTAAAGATAAAACTAAGCAAAAACAGGAATATGAAAGCTTGTAATTCAGTTTGCGAGGCTTAAAAACAACAATAAATGGGTTAATTAAATAAGAAATTAGTGTAGAAGTGTGGATTCCCAGAATGGTTAAGGTTCGGGCGAGGACTTAAGAGCATAAGTGATTTCTAATAGGGCGTCAGAGATTTAGCATTTCTTATTAGGGCCAAAAAGTATAATTTTTCTTAACTGAATCTAAATAAAATGTTTTTGTAAAAAATTACGCAATGTTTTCGGTAACTTTTTGCTTTGAATTAAAGCACAGATCAAAAGCTTCATAAAACTGTAGTTTGTTTAACTGTGATGATATTTTTTTTAAAAAATCTGTAAAGAAACAAATGTAATGAAAATAATAATAGAAAAATAGAAATAAAATAGTTTATAGCATGAATTTGAAAAAATAAAAAGGCAGATCTTATTTTGGCGAAGAGTCATTTATAGTTAAAAAAGCTTCTGATGTCATAATTTCGGATAGTAAAAGAGTACCCGTCATTTTCCGCGTAGACACAGTTTTTTTTATCCCAATATATTAAATAAAATAAAATAGATAAGTCTGATAAAAATCTCATACTTATTTATCTTTTATATATTAATATATTTTTATATAAATCTTAATAAGTAAATTGAAACTCAAAATTTATAATCTATTTTCTTTTATAATCTAGTTTTTCTAAACAAGTGAAGTTTTGTTTGATGGAGTTAAACATATCTCATTCTAACTACCACACTTCACAAATAGCTTTAAAAAAATCTTCCTTCCAGTAAATTAATCAGATCTCAGAAACTTCGACGGTTGGAATGGAGTGAATGAATAAGCTGAAATATTTCTTTATAAAACAAAAACAAAAAAACATATGTCATGAATAAGAGTTGAATCAGGGTTCTTGAAATCATAAGAAAAAGCACAAACTATATTAGATCTCGACGATAGAGCCGGTGCTATGTCAGGGAAGGATCGCATTTCAAAAAGGTCTAAGCACATACATTTTTGATAATGCTTGTAAAAGAAGAGAAAACTGTTATTAAAATAGAAAGCTTTCATTTTTAAGAAAAGAATTTCATGAAAAAGCTTTAATTTTATTTTTCATTTCGCCTAAAATGGTTTCCGTAACAGAATGATGTTTCAGGACTTTTTAAATTTTTCTAAAGATTCATAGGATATTAATTTTCTTTTTACACATTCACACGAAATGATTTCATAGGTATTTTTCAATAATGGAACTAATTGCACATACATTAAAAGGCGAATTTGAGTAAAATAATTTTATAAAAATGTACTTAAGGTTTTATAACTATATGCTTAGTTATCAAAACTAACATTTTATTACTTTTGAACCTCAACCTATACAAATAATATCTCCCACATACCTGAAAAATGGTCCATCCATTAAAACTAACTTGCTGTATGAAACAATGTTGCTACATTATTTGACAGTGAAAGCAAGGATATTTATGTTTGGTTCCAAGAACAGGTAGAAACACAATCGATTTGACTGGTCTGTATACTATTTTTAAATGCAATACAGACTATTTGAAAGATAGTTTTTGTTTTCGAGGCCGCGAGTGAATTTCTATTCCGAGATTTATGACTATCTTCGATATTATTTTTAATTTTATCGAATGAAAACTAGAGAACAATACCTTTAGTGAGGTCTTTATTCTTTTATTACCGTTGTAAACATCTGGTTTTAATATAAAATCTAAATATATATATATATATATGTTGATTTTACGTTTTTCTTTATCTCTTTCAAAGTAATTAGCTTATGTAAAAACAAAAGGCTCTAAAATTTTAAAAAAAAAGAGAAAATCCATTATTTTTTTTTGTTTTTATTAAATTAATAATGTATGGTTTTTAAATATAATTAGAGCTCGCTATCAGTATGTAGAAAAACATCAAACACAATTATTTTTAATAACAAAAAATAACATTAAGTTCATATTTTAAATACAGTTAAAATGTTTTCCTAATGTAATAATCCTATGAAATACTATATGAATGTTATCTACCTGAATTGAAAATTTTTATTTTCCTAATCGCATTGCAAATTTCATTTAATTTTAATGATATCCTTTGTTCTGAAAATAATTAGTTTATCAGGTAATTGAAGGGGTGGGGAACCTAAAATATTTTCTTTTTTTTTTTCCTTTTATTTTTCGTTCTTTTTTTAAAGCACTTTTTGGAAGGTAGAAACAATTTATAAAACAATTTATAAGTTTGTAAGCTATGTACAGTTCATCGCTGAAAGTCGAATGCATATTTAGTTGGAAAAATATACGTAACTTTGTGAATGTCTTAAATTAATAAAATCTTAAGGTCCTTTTATTTAGTAAAATCATATGTTAGTAATTTTTCAAATGTAGTAAGAATCACCTTCTTATAATTAATTGTAGTTTTACTTCACTCTTTTTGTTAATATACTTCGAATTTTTTCTTATAAAATACAAATAATCATTCATGTAAACATTTCTGGATTTCCTTTAATCTTGTTCAATGTTGCTGATATGCGTGCTCTCTATATATAAACTTAAAAACGTAATGATGAATTGTTTATTTGCGTTATCTGCTGAATTATCTTACGTAATTGCTGCTGAGAATTACGCAATTATACGTTTTCTATAATCATGACTATGTCTCAATTCATTGTATAAAAAAACTTTAAGTAAGCAAATGATATTGTCAGAAAACCTTAAATGAGCAAATTTGATACATTTCAGAAAATTTTCTCTGGAAATTATTTCTTAGCATCGATTATATTCTAATGGTATTATTTTAGTTATTAATATTTAACGTGCATACATATTTTCTCTCAGAAAATAAAACGCATTTCTAATTTTTATACAGAATCATGGCGCCATCTATTGAATAAAAGTTACAATTTCCTTCGAATTGCAAGGAGTGATACCTGCAAAGATTTTAAGACTGTAATTTTTTGTCAATATTTAAAAAATTTAAAACTTTTCACAACCACTTAGGAGAAAGTTCTACAGCTTAAAATTTTTTTCAGTATCATTTTGTTTCAGTTAATTTTTTGAATTTAATTAGTGAACAAAATTACTTTTTATTGTAGCTTATTTAAAGTAATTTATGATCCCGCGGAGATGAGTTTAAATTTCTAATTCACTCGCGTAAGACAAGCTTTGTTTTTGTCGATTTACTAATAAATTTATTGAAAAATCTGAATACTGAAAATAGTATTTAATTTAAAGAACATAAAAAATATTTAGTTAACTATCATTAACATAAGTTGGAAAATATTTTGACTGATATCCATTTTTAATTTTTAATAATAATCTCTCAATAGATTTATTTTAATTATATTATTTTTATTATGTATTTGAATATTAAATAATAATTTTTTAATTAGTTTCAAAAATTTTTAATTGTAATATAATGATTATATATGTATTAATTTTTAGTATTAATTGGTTTAATTTTATAATCTTGGATCATGTAATTCCATATTACATATTTCTCGATTGCCCAGTGTATTATTACGATTGCAAAAATAAAGTTATTTCTCAAATTATGAAGAAGGGTTTATGTAAAAATGAAGTGAGAGACGAATGTTTATTAGTAATTTTTAAGCTTTTTTAAATAAAAATATTTTTGATTTTCAAAAGAATTTCAATTCCAAGTAATTTATCTGGAGCACATTTTAAATATCTTCGTTTTGCACATTCATCTAGAGACCATTAAGTTTTGTTTTGAACTAAAAATATTTGTTATGTTAAATTTTCGGAAAAATTTGAGCCTGTACTTCTTAGATATCCTGATTTACGCCTCTGTAGCTAAAAATTGGAAAATGGGAAAAGAGTGACAATTACATCATGAACTTTGTGTTTTTTCTGTATAATCATTTTTAAATTACAAATTAATGAATTAGTCAAATAAGAAGCATTAAAGTATGTGTGAGTATCGATTTTCTTTTTTTATTGATCATATAAGTACTCGAAAAGTGCTTACCTTTAAAAGTGAAAAAATTAAAAAAACATCGAAATATAAAAGAAACAGAAAGCTGAACTATGTGCACGTTTCAAATACTATAATATGAAACTATGCCTTATTCTATAGGATAAAATAATGCGTTGGTTAATACGCCAACTGTTAAATAAAATTAGGCTGTTTACAGGCAGTAAGAAATAAGAGACCAAATAACAGTTTTCTCACTATATTTATAAAAAGCTATAATTTACACATCGTAATAATGAAAGAAAAACATTTGAGAATGTAATTAAAACTACTTTTCACCCACAAACTGCTCTCAATGTTATAGAATTTTGTTAACACATATTATTTTCAAATATGATAAATAGTCATTTGTCCTCTATTATACATAAAGAAGGAAATTAATAAATAATTCAAATATCAATGACTATTGTAAATAGGAACAGCATTATCGTAAGCATGTAACAAAGTAATTTTTTAAAAAATTTTACAAAGTTTTAACGGCTGAGATGTCAGAAATATATAAACAGAATCAGAGTCTAGTAAATTTAACATCTTTTAAAAGTGTTCATGCATTATCTATGCTTAGATGAACCTTTTGGAAGTATCCAGAATATAAGTGACGATGATGTAAAATACACATTGTGTTTATTTGTCGACAGTCGATTCAAAGTATCGTGGCGAACAATTGTAAAGTCTCGCCAATATTTTCGCCTAACAAGTAATGCAAGATGACCAGTTTCTGACCTGGAAGACATTAAACAACTTGAGGGTTGAATATATATTTAAAGTGGTGAATCGTCATTTTCATACACAAAATGTTGTCTTTTTAGGTGGTTGAATACAATGTAACAATTTTGTTCATTTTCAGTTTGGACAGTCTTCAGACTATGCTGTTTAGTTACGTCAGAGAATGCTTTCAGATGAGTCATCATGTCTACAATTGGATCTGAGGACATTCATTTTAAGTCGTTTTGAATCGAATTCATCACGATCAGAAATATCTTCATGTCTAAAATGTTCAGCTTCTGAATCATGTTTCCTCTTAGCTGTGGCCATTTCGGCTGCATGCTTCTTTCTCCACTTTGTCCTTCGATTTTGGAACCACACCTAAATAATAAATAAGTAAATATATAAAATTAAAGGTATGTCAACGTATGTGTTACAAGAAATCTAACTTGAAAGGTAAAATAACGGACTTGTTTTAATGCATTTGGTATTGATGGGATTCTTTTGTAGTGATAGTTGCAACCGTGAAAAGGAGGAGGAGTCGTGAACCATCAAAGTTTTATTGGTGAAGAACGGCGACATGAAAAGTACATGACAAGCAGAAATAGGTAGATAAGCGGACAGTCACAAACACCTCCATTGTGTGTTCACTCCCGAGATCTCATCTATTTATTATCATCGTCAAAGTTATTAAAATCTTATGATTTTCGGTAAAGGCTTTTCTGGTTGGTTCTAATACGCTGGTGATGCAAAGTTGTATCATCCTGTTCTAAAAATGATGGAAGTTTCAGTTTTTTGGGACAAGGTTTTAGTTGTATCCTGTTAGGCGGGAAAACTAGAAATTAATTATCTAGCGAAGTCAGGAACATTAAGAGAACATTACGTGAATTATTACATATTGTGGGCCTAGATATCAGAATGCGTAACTCCTTCTCTTCTGGGGTACTAATTTAATATTGGAGTGCTACGCGCTAAGTTGTTGTTTATGTTCGCCAAGATGGGTGATAACATTTACAATTATTTTCCTGACGATTTGTTACCGCTAGACCGCCATCGTAGATTCCACCTAATTCGACAATAACCACTGCTTGGCGTGATTAAGGAATCGCACCAAACAGCACATGGCGCGTAGCACTCATATATCAAATTTAGTTCCTTTGTGAAGCTACGCATTCTGATAACAACGCCGACGATATATATTACAATATGCATTTTTAAAATAAAAAAATCATGAAATCTTTGTGGAGTTTAAAAGCTTTTTATGGAAGAAATAAGGAATAATTGAAGAAATTGATACTTTATAAAAACAATTGGTTTTCATACATATACTGTAGAGACTCATACATGTATATACAGATAAAGAATCCTACTTCATGAATTTCTTCTAATTTTTTGCAAAATTTTACGAAAATAACCGATGAAGTTTTCGAAGATTTTGAACCATTTAATGCACATTTTATATTTTAATTCTGATTTTCAGAGTTTGATATATTTCGAAAATTTGACTTTACTCGTTTTCTCACTAGAACAGAAGTATAGCAGTTGATGTATTGCGCATTTCTAGCATAATTCAATCTCATTATGTATTCCGTTATATTTGATTATGCCATTTTATTGTTGGAGTTATTAGGTGTTACGGCAAAACATTATTATGGAGCACAATTTTTAGTCATTAATGCCTCGTAATAGTTTTAAATAACGAATAAGGTTACACATTTAGTTTAATCGCATTAATTGTTTAAATGTAGCACCTTTAAATAGAAATAATGATTACTAAAGTTTATTCAAGACAGCAATTTGGGAAATATGTTTTGACAACTCTAATGAAAGTAAAATACTCTGTTGTTAGTAAAAAATGCAATCTCATGAAGGAATCATCAGAATTAAATGAACTTAGCAGCAAATATCAATTATAGGATGTTACGTAAAATAGTAAAGATTCAGAGCCACCGCGCATGCGTGGCGTGCGCAGCGCCCTCTGAACTGATGCTGAAAACGAAAAAATAGAGAGCTGTAGTGGCACGTTGAAAATTTCTTAGCCCCCAGGGCAGCCAATCGGAGTCAATGCTCACGCTACCACCGACCAGTCAGAGAGCAGGCTCTAAGCTCTCACTCATGCCAAAAAATTCAATCTACAGCATCTAGATGAAGAACCATAGACACGCCTCCCGGATCACATCGTCTCAGCCAATCGCCATTACTCTTGTGAACAGAATGAGAAACCCCACTATCAAAATGTCCCACATCGAAGAAGATCATGATATGGGATTGAGGACTGTTTCACAGTCCGGATGCCCACACTACAACGCCCATTCAATTCCATTCAACGATGTTGAAAATAGCTAATGATTATTTGTTAGCAGTGAACGTTTAGTGAGATGTAAGTATGCCTCCATGACGAAATAAGGAGAAATACCAACAACTTACGGAGTTTGAACGGTGGAGGATTATCGGCCTTCGAGAAGGAGGATTTTCCTATCGTGCAATAGGAGCTCGTGTGCAGTGGAACAGTTCCACAGTGATGTGAGTTCAGAAGCAGTGAACCGACAAGCACTGAACAACTTGAAAAACTGACAGTGGATGACGGAAAGTGACGTCAGCGTGCGGCGATCGATACCTTCTCCGCATGGCGGTGAATGACCGTACAGCTTCCTCCAGGTAGTTGGAAGCACGTTGGTCTACTGCTACAGGTGCACTAATGCCGACTTCGTCAATTCATCGACGTCTACTGCAACGTGGATTGCGTGCAAGGGTACCTTTATACAGGATCACCCTCGCAGAAAACCATCGAAGGCTGCGTCTGCAATGGGCTCATGAGCACAGAGCCTGTCAAGTTGATTGGCACCAATTTGTCTTTTCAGGTGAAGCACGCTTCAATTTGTGGGACCATGATGGCCGCATTCCTGTTAGACGCTATGCCGGTGAACGCTGCCTTTCAGAGTGCGTTATCGAACGACATAGTGGCCTAACACCCTGAGTTATGGTTCGGGGTGCGATTTCGTATCATGGACAATCCAATTTGCTACGAACTGAGTGTAATCTCAATAGCAACAGGTACGTCCGTGAAGTGCAACAGCCCGAAGTCGTTCCCTTCCTTCAAGCCATCCCTGGAGCTATCTTTCAGCAGGATAATGCACGCCCACATGTTGCAAAGACTGTTGTCTCACTCGTGATCCGCGTCCTATAGCTTCAAAAGACGAACTTTTGCTGCTTCCATACAAGCAATATGGAATTTTCCTCCACAAGCAAACATTCAAAATCTATTTGATTCCATGCCACGTCGTATAGCAGCACTTATTGCAGCGCGTAGTGGCTACACCAAATACTAATTTCGGACACTTAATATTGTTTTGTTTTTTTTGCTTTGAACATTCCATTATATATTTTTTTTACTAATACAAGTCGTTTGTGCATTAAATTTCATTTAATTCTGATCATTCCTTCATGGTGCTGCATTTGTTACGAACAGCAGTGTATAGAGAAAAGATAGGGGGGGGGCAAATAGAATATGATCTATAAAAGTAAACAACTTGAAACAAAGATATTATTTATAATTTTGAGAATTATAACTTGAGTTTTGTGTTTTAAACTAAGATTGAATCAAGATTTATTAGACTATTTGAAAATAAAAGAGATTGAACATAGAACTAAATTTAATACTAACAACTTTTGCCTATAATTATTTTGAATCTTTGTTTTGGTACATGGAGACCTGAAGAAGACATCACATTGTTTCTGATCAAGTATATCCTGTAATGTTTATGATTTTCCAAATGGCAGTGTGTGTGCTTTGAACAGGATGATGCGTTCTGCTAAAGTACGGATATTTGACAGGATTGGCTCAGAGAACATTATAGGCCCTACAATACCTAGATCTCAATCCTATAGCATTTATGAGATGATGTTGAAATTGCTATATGACATCTAAATTCATGATCATACAGTCTCACACTATTGGAAAGCACTGTTCTTCATCCATGGTCATGCATCTTCAAGCAAACGATATATCACCATCTCGTAGAGTCTATACCAAGAAGAATTAAAGTTTCATTGAAAAAAAAGGTGTCCGAATAAGATATTGATGGTATTGTCATAATTAGGTGGTTTACTTACTTCGTGACGCAACAGCCCACAGAGGGCCAAAGCCTACGGTGCCCATCTCAGTTTTCATGACCTTGGGCACTGTGGTGCATGGGCAAATGTTCCGGTCAGGTGGCCAGTCAGACGCGAAACACCCAGTGTTTAGTTCCCAAGCAAGCTTGGTACTCATTTATCGACCCACTGAAGGAATGAAAAGCTGAGTCGACCTAGTCTAGCCAGGGGTTTGAACCCCGGACCTGTGGCGTGGAAGCGCGATGCACTACCCCTCAGCCATTGGGCTTCAATTAGGCGGTTACTCAAGATTTGTTCATGTTTTTCAGATACAATATATGCACGTACAGAATAACAGGACCACACGTACTGCTTAAAACGTGACCGTCCCATTTTTGGTAGCTTGTTCTAGTGTCCCCAAATATGGTAAAATGTCCCGTTAAAAAAAAATCCATGGTAATTTTTTTTAAAGTGCAAAACATGAAAAATACTTTTGCCAAGTAGTGTATGTGGCATGCGCAACACATCTCCGTGTATGCAAATTGGTCAGAAGCTCGTTAGCTTATTTTATTACCATGTTTTTCCAAAAATAAGACCAAGAAAAAAATTATACCTTGCATTAATTTTCAGGACAGGATATAAAAAGTTCCATTCACAAGTATTCCATTGTTAAGCTTTTTAGCCAAACGACTGCCACATATTTCCCAATGACTAATAGAAGCTGAGATACAAGGGTGCATTTAATAATAAATGCACTTGGCCACGACTAATTAGAATCTTTGATAACAATACGTCATGTCTTGAAACGGTCAATTACCATTTGATTAAATAGTCAATTTAATAGGGATAATTTATTATATTTAGATAAGATTAGAGCAAAAAAGAAGGAGTTAATCCATTGAATATTATAAAATAATTTCTTGAGATTCTAAGAGTTCTATCGGGTATAAGAAAATAATTGAGAGAAAATCCAGCTGAAAAATTTCCCAGCTTTCTGTGCAGAGAAGTTAAATCTTTGAATGATCTGAAAGTAGCAATTAGAATAAGGGGATGAAGTAAATGCTGTAAGGAGCGTAAGTGGTGAGTGTAGAGATAGATCATGTCTCGGCCAGTGGCGTTGCTATCAATGGGCTAGGCGGTGCCGTACCCCGGGGCTCTCACTCTCAGGGGGTCCCTTGGATTCTGACCACCAAGCAAGCTACAATAATTTCTCCCACATTTAAAATATAAATATAAAATTTTGCAACACAACTATAATCATGACAACTCAGTTCAAAATAATTTAGAATTCGTAAGGAAATCCCCTAAAATTCTTTTCGTTGTTAGTAGGCAAGTGCGACCTTCATATGATAAACTTTTTATACGTATGCATAAGTATGTTATAATTTGTAATCTTGTTCGTTACTATTTAATTTTTTTTATATTTATAACGTTACTTCTCATCTTTCAGTTCCGGCAGTTCCTAAACTCTTCACAGCTGTTCTGGAAAAGGTCTGTCGTGGTGACAAATCGAACATGAACGATCACTAAGCTCACACAAGAAAATTCATGAACATACATGTAGGTAGTACTAAGCTTTGCTTTCTTATGTTCTGCAGAGCACGATAAAAAACTGATATTTAAGCAGCTTTGTACAACGGTGAGTCGGAAAATAAGTTTCTCCTGTCGACTGTGGTTAGAGTTGTGTATGAAAGTCAAAACATAGAATGAGACATTAAAGATAAGACATAACTTTATTTTTCCACATAAGTACCAAGTACGTTGAGACATTTGGCATACCGCTTGATAAGCTTCAAAAAGCCTTCCAGGAAAAAATCAGGGCTTTGCATACGGAAGAAACTATGGGCGAACGACAAAACAGCAGGTGAACGCACAAGATACAAATGCACCATTGGGTAGTGGTCAACCGCGATCAATTAGATGGATTCGGAAAAAGTGGCCTGAGCTTCTTACATCTGGCGTTCTGTTGTTGGGTGACAATGCGAGACTACACTTGGTGACAACAATGCAACACCATATTGCAACTCTTAGTTGGTAGCGCCTACACCATCCGGTATAAAGTCCTGATCTCACACGAAGTGACTTTCATCTGTTTACGGCTTTGAAGAAGAATCCCGCCGGAAGGCGCTTTGGAAGCAACGCTGAAGCCAAACAAGCCGTTAAACGCTTCTTCCGTATCCAAAGCCCTGAGTTTTTTCCAGAAGTGCTTTAAAAAGCTCATCAAGCGGTGTGACAAATGTCTCAATGTACTTGGTACTTATGAGGAAAAATAAAGTTATGTCTTATCTTTAATGTGTCTCGCTCTATTTTTTGACTTTCGTACACAATTCTGATCACAGTCGACAGGGGAATCTTATTTTCCAACTCACCCTCGTATATTTAAAATATTCATATATTTTTACCTTTTTACTTGATAAAACCCAACCAAGATAGAGCCCTTAATTTTTTTTTTCTCCACGGCCTTTGGATACGTAGCTACGCCACTGGTCATGGCAAGCCGTATTTAATGAGTTGGAACACAGTCTACAAAGAATTGCTTGAAGAAGATATACGGGTTTTTATTGTTTACAGAGAGAAAGAGAAAGATCTATGTGTGAGAGAAAAAATGTGAGAGATATCTCTCAAAAAACATATTTGCCCTTGCAATGGAACTGCACTTACTTAGATTAATCGCCAGAAGAATTCAAAGCATCAAGAAGAAGTGATGAATGGATGGCTTCCTTCAGCAATGTGAACTGTGATAAGCTTTATAACTACGTTTGAAAAACATAGCTGTATTTGAATAAATGTAAATTGATGTAAATTACTGTGCATGTGAAAAATAAGATATCCTCTGGAAAAAAAACCTATTGTATCTTTTACAGAGAAATTTAATGAGGGACCGGGTCTTTTATTTTATAAGAACAACGACGTAATGCCAAAGTAAATTTTATGGTAGCTCCAAACTAGAGTTCTATTTTTATTCGGGATCAAAAGTAAATATACTTGAAAAATTTGCTCTTTAAGGAAATGTAAGACCAACTATAAATTACTTATTTTCAAGTGTTCAGCTCTTTTCATTGATAAAGAAAAACAATGGAGTGGGAAACATGTATTTTCATGAATGTGCATATTATTGCCTAAAATATAGTAGAATGCCCCGTTTAGAGAGAAAAAAATATGTAAATGACCTTATATATATATATATATATATATATACTAAGTAAACAATATAGCACACAGATATGGTATACTTAACAAATGTTTAATGATTCAAGTCATGAAAAAATACATACTTTAAAAGATAGAGCGTCCAATACCAAAATTAACTCAAAACAAAACCCTCCAAAATATGATTAACCGCACTCCTCCCCCTTTTCTAAAAAGCCCCTCTATATTGATTGCTAGGGCAATAGAGTTTGAAGTATTATTGAAAGAAATGTTTCCGCCACGCTTATTTAACCCATTTAGGCTTCACGTTGCAAAACCGCAAGATTAAGTTCTAAATTTTTTTGAAACATATTGCTCTTATTTTTCAATTAAACTAAAATTTTAATTTTATTTTTTAAACTTTAATTGTTAATTTTTTAATTAATTTATTTTCAATTAGCAAGACTTTCACACCTAGATCAAAGGATTTTATGTACATGTTTTGATGGTGATCATTTTCAAATAATTGTTATCGAGGACAGCCCATAATTAATCTTCAAACAAATGTTTTCGCTGAATTAGCCAGAGACTCAAAAACAAAATGAATTTAACAGGTAAGAAGGCTATTGTTTTTATGATCATAAAATCATGTTTTTAATAATGTTACAAAAACGCAACATTAGTATAATGAGTGCTATTAGGGATTTTTATGGGCTCACAATATATTTTGTACTGTAAGTTTGCGTTTTTTCCCCAGATAAGTTTGCGCAACGAAAAATACGGTCTTCAACATTGTAAGAAGCTCTAGCGTATTTTGACGAGATAGATGATGATGATACTTCAGTTTTATTATCTATAGAGGATAACGAACAGTCAGATTTCGTCATAATTCCTCCAGATCCAGATGAGTTGATGGATGAGGAAGATTTTAACGAAGTTGTATTAGGTGAACATTCAGAAATACCGAAGGACATAACAGGTGAGATAGAAATTATTTCAAAACATGTAGAAGAAATCTATATACTAAGAAAAAGGAAAATATTTCATGGGAGAAATGCACACACCTGTGTTCTATAGGAAACTTTTTGGACTTATATTCCATTGATTACAAGAAAAAATAATTTATTTCTAAGAAATTGGTGGATAATGAACCTTTAGATGTGCTTTTAGAAACATTTTATGAAGATTTTTTAAAACATTTGGTTGAGGAACATATAAAATGTGTTCATCAGAAAAATATGCTTTCTTTGATGATAACAAGTGAAGAAATCCTGATAGATATAAGTGTACTTACTGTCTCGCATGTTGGAAGACCATCTGCTTCCCAAAATTTAATTTTGAAAGTTGCTAGAAAGGACCATTTAGACTGTATAATCGCTAAAAACTGTGAAAATAAGAAGAAAAGGTGTGTATATGAGCATTGCAAAAGTCAATTATTATGTGTGATATCTCTACATGCAAAATCTTTCAAAGACTTTAATATTTCAAAATGATATTTTTTTATACCACTTTGGACTAACGTTGTGAAAATGCAGCATTTCTATCGCTCATAAAAATAAATGTAATATTTTCAAATCATTTTTATTGTGTTACTTATTCTCAAATAAGTGTAAAAATTCAGTTTGGAGCAATTCTGAAAGTGCAAATTTGAGGCAGTCTTTAATGGGTTAAGCTATGCATAGTTATTTTATGTCTATAATAATTATGTTACGTTTCCCATTATTTTGCTCTATCCAAAATGTCTTAGGCAAATCTCATTTAAATATAATACATTGAAGTAGATCATGTGATTTATATCAAACTAAAGATTTATAGGTACATACTTCTTAATAATAAAAATAAATATGTAATTTAAGAGTGTTTTTAAAAGTATTATCCTTAATGATAAACGGCTTGATGACTCAATGTTTTCACTGATACAATATTTTTCGCGTTCCCACACACATCGTTACAGTCATTTTAATGTAGAAGGGCAAAAACTAAATAACTATACATAAATATTTTTTCAATTCGATTTGATTTTGACTCACAAGGCCTGTTGGTGACGCATCTCGGGATTCTGAATCTCGGTTAGGGACCTCGCTCTCCAAACTTCCCTGCAATGAAGCGTGAGGACATTGAGATATTATATATATGCGTCTACTCTTCTATAATGCAAGTGTTATTCCGCAGCAGGACTCGACAATGCTGTCCACGAGTTAATGAACATGACCATTCAGCTATCGCGGGCACTGAATTTCATAAAATATATTTTGTAACATAAAAAGCGACGCACCAAGAAGGAGTTATCTGAATGAAAGGAAATAAAGTATGCATATACCTTGTAATAGAGTATGCAAATGATTGACTTTTGATAACCAATGGCAGACTAGCTGGAGCTTCATGGATTGCAATAGAGTACTCGAGTGTTGAATAAGACAGATGACATTCCACTGCTAAGGCATAACTACCACACGGATGTGGTTCCATCAACCCACGTAGACGATGCCAATGCCTCGCAGATGGATTCGTGAACAGTATGATCAGATGTTTACATTTGAAAGAGGGCATGTAATTGGATTATAAGGGAAGTAGAATAGTCAAATATCAAGATAGTTTGATATAAGAGTTACAAAGATACTATCATTCGGTGATATTGGCAGCAATAGGTGAATCGTGGCCGTACATAGCATCAAAAAAGTAGTGGACAACCGAGAATGACGACAGAAAATAAAGACAGAGTGATGATCCGATCAACGTTCACAATCCTTATTTTGACCTTATCAATGATCCGACGTATATCCGGATATAAATAAGTGCATTGACCCTTGATTTGTCATTCAGCAAAAGGGGACTGAGGTCATGCTGTCCATTACGCCGATTCTTCCACACCATTGCAAATTGTTGGGTAAGTTTGTAGTCATGCTAGACGCATTTGACCTGGAGTCTTGCAGACTGAAGTAGAACTGTTTTCAGCGATAAGTACAGCCTCAAATAAAGATCTAATGACCAATGAAGATGGATCTGGAGACATCCAGGACAAGGAAGGGTTGGGGATACTCACCTGAATGTCATCCCTCATGCATTTCAACAACCAGGAACTAGTATAGTACAACTAGTATGGTGCAATTTTATTTGATTGCCATCCTTCTTTGGTTATTATTTGTGACACACTTACAGTACAGAGGTACATTGACGAAATTCTAAATTTTATTGAGTTGCTCTTCCTTTCTCGGACCGCTAGGTTACATTTCAACAAGATGCCGGGTTGTATATGACACATTTTTTCCCTGCTCATCTTTGTGCTTCAACACTTCCTGTGCCGATTCCATTGCCATTCTCTCTCCAATACAGCACGTTTAGGCTCTGATGAGCAGGTGCCTCTGAATCATTTTGATATAATTCGCCAATCGGAACATTTGTTGAACGCAATCCCGAAGTAAGTTCACCGCCAACTCAACGAATAAATAATCTGCCAGATAACAGCTTGCATCAGGGCAGAGTGGTGAGTCAATGCATTATTGATTTTTTTGCTCCTTTTTTATTGCTGAACTTCCTGTATAGAATATTCAAGTCCTGCTATAAAAGAGTTTCATTTTTAATACATGTGCATTATATCTACTGATTTTCTCATTTTTTGACTCATTCAGATAACTTTCCCTGGTACATCGCTTTTTGTTATATGCAGCGTAATTTTATTCAACTAATCTCACCTTTACTTGACTTTCCGACATTCCCAAAGCATAAGCAAGCTTAGCTCTCTCAGGACCAGCAAGGTATTTTGTTTGTTCAAAAGTTTTTTCTAGAACGTAGATTTGATGACCAGAAAACGTAGGCCTCGTGTGTTTTTTCTTTCCATCTTTGTCAGTACAACTTTGGGCGGATACTGCGAAGGAGAAAAAAAAAATAAATGGAAGAAATACACAACTGAAATGATTACATTTTGGCCATAACTTTTTAAAGCTTGATTATAAAAAAATATTATTCTTTGTATTCTTTTAAGCGATTGGTTATTAGTAACTAAATAATTTATTAATTGGCAATTGCATAGAAATTAAATTTGTGTACTGAGAAGACATTTGTTAATGTAACAATGCATTTTTAGAAAAAAAAAGCATCCATAATTTTTATAACTCTGTAAGTATTGTAGTACGATAAAATACACTATCACATAACATTACTGTCCTTTTTTATCATTTGTACATTGAACTGGATATAAATCAACATAAATATTAAGAAATTCATTGTAATAAATATCACAACTTGATTTTTATATTATTGTAAGTTAGAGCAATGTGCGGTCCCTTAAAAAATTTTGAACTACATTTAGAGGGGAAAATAGCGAAGACAAAATTGATTTTTTTCTCCAAAAAAATACCATTACGCAGGAGTGGTATTAGATGTTTAAATATTTGTATAAATATCACAATTTAACTGATTCAAACCATTTAATTGTAGAATGATTTTTCGTAAATTTTAAGTGACTTTTATCAGATTTGTACCTCTTTGTATTGTGTAACAGTTGTATGATCTTAGAGAAAAATAATGGTTAAAAAATTCAAAGGATTCTTAAGAAGTACTTTGACCAATTGGTTTAAGGAAAACTTGGTTCCAATCACAATTTTGAAGATAATATATCATGTGTCATCATATCATGTCATATTGGAAACAAAAAATTAACAAATTGAGAATATATTAATGTCTTAGGGTTCACAAAAATTTGCTTGAAAATAAAGGATATTATTCCTTCTGTGTCAAAATTATTTTCACTCTGTATTTGATTTCTGATTTGATTATTTTCCTTAAAGTTCATTGTATCCCCAAAGGTTAGTAGAAATAAGACATGATAATTATTTCCTTCGATTTAACTTACCATGTGACCCAAAAGTCCGTCAACGTTTGAAAATTTAATAATTCACGGAATAATGGAGGTAGAGAAGAAAAATTGACACAAATGCTTAAAATGAGATGGGTTTCTATTGAAACCAAAAACGGTGCAAAAATGACCAACAGATGGGCAGAAAAACATTAGTGGCGCAGCATGAAAACGTGTCTAAAATGAGCTACAGCCAGAGAGAAACAAATGCACCAGCAGTTGCGATATGTTGACTTTACCAGAAAAGACATTGCTAGAAAAGTTGATAACGGGTCTATTCGCGTGCCTATTACTAATCCTCTTGGAGAAATTCTATTACTTTAAATATTGTTCAATTGAAAATTTTCTCCAGAAGAAGAAGATGCGATCTATGTACATCATGTCGTACATTTAAGCACTGGCTTTTAATTTCGAAAAACAGAGAGAGGTTAGGAGCTAGATGATAGAAGTTTGTGATTATTGTAAAGTAATTGAAAGCTAGACGAGAGCGACTCGTCGATTAATTAATTAATATATAAATTGGTAATTGACAGTTCAGTCAGTAAGATATTGGAATTAGAATCAAATCGACCAGAAGTCTATTATTTGATATAGGAGTTACGATTATTACCAAACGTTAGTGATTCTACTTATAATTAAATATTAAACATCTCATCTTCCTCGCTTTGGCTCCAATACTTTATGTATGTGCATTTCCTTCCCCGGGTTTATGAGACTTATAAAATGATTAATAAATCATATTTGTTTTGATTAAGGTTGGTGGTCATTCTAACTCCCAATCATTAACGGATTTCGAGAGAAATCCTTTACAAGCTGTACTATCAGAATGGAGAATCGGTTACAGTAGTTTTACGATACTATCAGCACGAAAATAACGTGAAAGATTCCTTGTTCACATTGTTTGATGAGGATCGTGTGCTGAGCCACCATTTTCCTCATACTTGGCCTGGCAGCTCCCCAGACCTCAATCCATGCGATTATTGGTTGTGGGTTACCTGATGTAGCAAGTGTAAAGCGATCATTCGAATTCATTAGGAATGCTAAAAGACAACATCCGATGACAATTTCTTTCCATACCTATAGATATGCTGTACAGTGCTGTTCTCAACATTGTCCCCATGATTATTGTTATAAAGAATTGTATAAAAAACATCGTTTTTTGCTAAATATCAATTCTTAATCTAATTATTGCTTTACATATGTATATATATATATATATACAGTCGGCTCTCGAAAATTCGAAGTTGGAGGGACCAATGAAAAACTTTGAAATATCAAGAGGGTAGAAAAAATTCCCAAAATACACGAAGAGAATTTTTTTCCCTAACACATTTAAATTTGAAATTATGTTATAAAACAAAAATTGTACATATGTATAAAATTATTTTAAAGTATTTTTAAAAGGTACTTATTACACAGTATAAATACTTTACAGAAGTCAAAAGTCCTGTATGAAAAGAATACTTTCAATACATTCTCTCTCATACTCAATCCTACGCATCTCTTATTTACAATAGCGGACCATCTTTTCTGAACACATGTGTAGCAAGGCCATGTGTTAAGCGAAAGATATGGACGGCTGACAACAGGAGCGGTTGGTCTATTGTCCACTTAAGGGAATGAAAGCAATAAAAATGTCTTTTCACCTGAGGAATCGGAAAACACTAAGAAGGGGTAGCAGACACATGATCATGAAAGGGGCTACGTTACAGAAGAGATACGCAGAGACAACACAACGCAAAACTTGTAAGCTTCAACCTGTCTATTACAGGACTGCAGATGGCAAAGTGAGTATTCGAATTGTCGGGAGTTTTATGAGATAACTTCGAATTATTGCGTGTTGTTTTCTGGCCGACGACAGATATTACTTCGGAGTATTGAGTGTACCAAAACATATCGTTTTAGCTAAAAAAATCAAGAGTTTTTCTAGGGACTGAGCATATACTTCAAATTCTCGAGAGGTTCGTATTATCGGTAATATATATATATATATGTGTGTGTGTGTTGGCCCTTTATGTACTATTTTTACTTTCAGTAAAATTTCATGTTATTTCAAACATTTGTGTGTCAATTTTTACCTTTCTACCTACATTATTCCATAAATTATGGAATTTTCAAATGTGTTAACGGACTTTTGGGTCACCTGTTAATCCCAAAACTCAAATTATGTACAAAAGAAATTCATTTGTTGCAAAGCTATAGTAAGGATATGATACTAAAGCTATACTAAGTTGTATAGGATACTCTGTAAAAGACGAATGTAGTTTTAATATACCGTAAAGTGTAACTATCCATTTTTCAGTTATTACTGTTTCCTTTGCGCATTTTAAATGTCTACTTGCTTCTTGTAAAAGCAGCACACACACACATTCTTTTCTTAAATTATCTTTTTTAATAAGCAGTATTATAAGTTTGCCTTTAAATGGCTTTTTCTGTGTCTGGCTTTTCTTTGCATTTTTCAGTAAACTAAAAACTTTGATTTAGCAATTCTTTTGGCAGTTTTATAAACAATACTTTTCAAAGTTTTTGAATCCTATTCTGATTCGCAGGACACTGAAATACAGTAATTGTTTGTACAATTAATAGGTATTGAAAATCTACCTAATTTTTGTGTTGATGTGAATCTTAAATTTTCTTTTCCTTGATGATTGGTACTTGAATATTTCTTATTGAAAACAAAAGAGTCTATTTTGAAGAATTAAGGGGAATAAAATTCTTAATTTGGGTATTAACAAAACATATAACTGTGTAGGAACATTCTTCTCTTGATTTTTCATTTTTCTTTTAAAGTAATTTATCTTACAAATAATGATTAGAGATTAAATTCAAACTAACTGACATATAAAAGAAATAAGCTTTTTTTAGTTTCAAACACTATTTGTGATTTAATTAGTACGCACTAATCCATATCTATAAGTGTATTGCAAGAATATAACTTAAGTGAAAAATGGTGAAATAAATACTGATGAACGCTAACATTACAGGTGCAGTTGACAATCATATAACATTTTACTTTTGATCAAACAAAGGTTTTTTTTTATGAAATATATCACGTAAACTAAAAAGATTGCTTATACATAAACTGGATTTTATTAGAAGTCATTCTATGGTTCTAGATGAGTGAAAATTATCTAAAGTATGCAGTTTCCCTTCAATAATCCGAAATGGTTGTGCTACAAGTTGTTGTGCGGACTACATACAATATTCTCTCTCTCTTTTAAATAAAAATAATACATCAAAGGTATTAACCTCTGAGAAAATTCTACCTATTAAATACCAAAAGAAAGAAAGAGAAAGCTTTTATACTTAAGGTACAGGTTTTCTAAAGCTTTTTAAAAGTAGAAATTTCTTCATTACAACTAATTATAAGAGAAACAATATAAATGTATGCAGTTATGATAAGATATCTAGTGACTCTCTCATACTGATATTCAAAAGAAACCATACACACACAATATATCTAGAATGGAAAATAATTCTACTTTTACGTTTGATGGACTCTATTCAGGATTTCTTTAATTTTTATAATACAGTCCATAAATACATTTGTTTTCTTTTTTAACGGAGAAACTGAGCTATATTGTCACATAGCTGAATCTGGAAACTTATACTGTCGTACAACAAAGCTTTTTTGTAATAATATCGATAATGATAAAAGCTGACAAGTGCTGTTTTTTTTTTTTACGAGAACCAAAAATTGATAAAGAACGCAAAAATGTAAAACGTATAAAATGCTAAAAATAATTCCTTAACAAAAGAGCTAATACACAGTTAATACAGAGTCCCTCACAGTTAAATAGCTGAAGCATCAATTACACTGTATTTGAAATTTGAAATTAAAAAAATTAGCATAATTAATTGAATTTTTCGAAAGCACTGAATGGAAGGTAAAAATTTAAGAGCAAGGGACAATTTCCATTCCTCATTCGACCCCTCACATTAGCAATTTTCATAATGATTTTTTGCAACATTCTTTTAAATTCAAAAACAGATTAATCCATAATTTTAAATACGAAAGTCAGATGTAACTATGGGAACATTTTAAGGAGATTGGATCTGACTGAGTCAATATTAACGTCGCACTGTTCGTAACGTCGCACTCGAGGGCTTTTTTTGACGGTCTTCGTAGTTTTGAACCATGGTCAAGTGACGAGGATAACACCTAAGCAGGTACACCCCCTCCCTTCTTCTAACTTCTACACCACAGCAACGGGAGGACATTTGAGCTTCGACAGATTTAACATGCATCCATTCCCTATACGGCGGGTCTTCAGCGATACTAGGCTCGAATTAATGACACGCTGACCTTGAGTCCGTTACCTTAATCACTAGGCCTTAATCACAGCCACAGATCCGAAGAGAGAAGGCTTAGGCAAAGTCGTCCAAGGGCCACAATAACTAGCGGAGATCGATATTTATCCATCACTGTTAAGCATAACATGAATGAAATAAACTCCTCTAGTGTCTCGTAAATTTTATGCAACACATAATCCCATTTTAAGGTTACTGTTATAGAAGGTTACATGTGAGAGGACTTTTTGCAAAAAGATATTCGGAGTGCACGTCCCATTTAATTCTGCGCACAAAAAAAAGTCTATTTAGCACAATTCAGAGAACATAGCTACTAAAGTAGAGATCAATGGAAAGGACAGTTCTGTTTCACTGATTCCGAAGTTAGCCATATTGATTCTCGATGTACCTTCCCCTGATTGGAACCATGGGGCCTGAAACATACCTATCAACTTCAGAGAAAAAGATTGGTATGACAGTGGATGTTTGATGCCTGGGCTGGCATCATATTAGACGGGTACCTTATACTCCATGTGGATGTATGAGGTATATGGATGAATTATTGTAGTCCTATGATCACCATTTTAGGGGTGCAGTACGCTCTGACTATTTTATTGGAGGACAACGCTCGTTCCCATATGGCTTATCTGGAGTATGAATTTGTAGAAAGTAAGAATACACTCACCGGATTGATTTTCCAACCAGACTTCCAGATTTTATTCTTATAGACAGCATATTTGGATACTCATGGAAAAACAATTGAAACTCACCTTCTTTCTAGATCCCTTCATAATCTGAAAATACCATTGCTGAAGGGGACTCATAAACCGTCAAAAGAGATTTCTTACTTCTGATTTCTAGCAAAACTTCATATCGTGAAAGTTATGTAGCTGTAACAGGAAACTATACTTCTTTTAACTCATCTTCTGATTCCATCTTTTAGTCTTTCTTTTAGAATTCTTCCTCTAATGTGCCATATTCATGATTGTGAATGTGTAACCAGAACTTTTGTGTTTTTTGGTATTATATCAACCGGTGCACATACCTAATTTCCTTAAAATCTGTTCAATGTTCAAGCACTAACAAACTAAAAAAGAATTTTTTAAATACTTTTCTATTTTGAAATTTTGCTTTAATTGTTTTAATCTCTTATGAAAGTTCTTTTCAACAAGATACAAACCTTCTTCAATTGTAGTAATTTGCAATATTTGTTTAGTGGTGTAACTATTATAATATATCAGCTGTATCTCTTTAAAAATGTATCACATTAAAATCATCTATAAGATTTTTTTAAGGAAGGGCAAACATTTTTTTACTTTTGAAGCTCTGTATTTGTTTTAAAACTAATTTTGGAAAATTTTATTTTAACAAATTAGTCAGTTATTTAAGTGTTTCGTGTAAGACCTAATTTCAGTATAATACTAATAATTGTAATTTCAGATTTCTTTATACATTTCAAAATACTTTATACAAGAAAGCAAGAATGACAATTGGCTTAAATCATTTTACCTGCATTTGAGATGCATTTGTTAAATGTTTCATACCTTATCCTAAATCAGCCGTGTTTTGATCAATCTCTGTGTTTTTTTTTCAAAACTCTCATGAAATAAAGAATTGGCAGAAGGTTTTCTGTTTGTTTGGTGTTTGTATTGTCTTTATTCGTGCTTGCTTATTTGTACGAACAAAATGAACAATGGAAACTATGCACTTGGAGGAATTGGCGAGTCTAGTAGCATATATATGTTCTACAGCCCCCGACATTTGGAAATGTACTAAAATGAGAAAAATATAATGGATACAAAATTCATTTTTATAATTTCAAAAAAAAAAAAATGTTTCATAAAATATTTTGTTGGGAAATAGAATGTATTTGGAAAACTTTTCCGATTAGTGACAAATTCATCAAATTTATTACCTTGTCCCATTAAAATTACCTGTAGCAGATTTCATAATTATAGCATTTTTATTGGTTTAGTTATGAATTGTTGTTGTCTTTTCCAAATTATGCAGGGAAATCAAATGGCGCTGAAGGCGTCAAAAAATAGCCCTTTCAATGTCGAAGACCTTTGGCGAATAAAGCAATTGATGGTCCATGGAGTTTAGGTCTATGTTGGGGAGTTTAGTCAACATAGAAAGGCAATTGAAAACATGATTTAGAGAAAGTTGAATGTCAGGACCGTGAGGACAAGTATTGTAACTTCGTTGACCATCAGGGGATATTTTCTTCTCTTTAAAGTATCCTGCACATAATCTGGCTATGGTAATTGCAATTACGTGGTTGCAAATAAGTTCTGGAATAAATTACTTCGTTACTGGAGGGGATGTGAGCTTACGTCTGACTATTGTATCAGCATCGGTAGATGTAAGGCTATTTAGAGCGATGGGGAGTTTCGGGCCTCCTTGGCAATATTATCAGCCTGCTTATTGCCGAAAATGTCTACATGTTATTAAGTTAAATAAATATTATGAGAAAATTGTGACAACAAAACTAACAGCGACACAAGTTTCAAAATCGCAATGAAGTCTGAGCATTACAAGAATCGAAAAATTATCAACAAATATGCTCAGTTTTAAAATATTAGGAACTGATCGATTTAACTTCCTGTAAATCATACTTTGATTCTGTTTCTATAATCTAGCGATCAGTTTTTCAGAAAAGGGGGAAAGAAAAAGAAGAAAAAAAAAAGATTACATTCTCAATCTTTAAATTTTCTATAGTTGTATAAGTTTAGAGTTTTAAATTGTACAATCTAAATTTAACGAATAATTAATCTGAAAGTTAATCGATGCACTTGTAACAGGACATGATATAAAGTTAAGGAACTCTAATTAACACATGCAAGTGAATAAATATTTCGAACAAACATTTGATAAAGATTGCTCAGATGCTTAAAATAAATTTAAAATTATTATATACTAGGCTGTCTTTTACGTCAATGGTACTTTAAAAAATAATCTTTCAGTCGTCGTACCTGAAAACAGATGGTATAATTTATAAGAAATAACATTTAATGCATTCTCAACCATATCTACTATTTAAAAAAAAAAAACAGATTATTTCAAAATTGTGGCATTTCTTTTCCTCTTATATCACCTAAACGATATTGATATGTTAAAAAAATTGTATAATTTAAACAACATATTACATAAAATGAGATAATACATGCATTAATCCTATTATTTGAAAGTCAGAATTTAATACTACACTGAATATCTGCTTAATGCAGCATAAAATTTAATTCCAAATGGTATAAATGTTTTATTTACGAATACTGAAGGTAAAAGTAATGACCTGGAATGATAGATTTTGTTCTAATTATTATGCTTTTCTTTCTCAAATATGATCTACATATAAATTAACTATCTGAATATTGAAAGAATTCCTCTGAAAAGAATATTTTTAAAATATGTCGTAAAGTAATATCCAGAATATGGGAAAAAATCAGTTCCTTTGCTACATATGGGAGTATTCATAAATTAATAAAATTCTTATATGGTAATATTTTGTGTTCCATCATTGTTAAAATATTCATTTCTTATATGCATCATTATTTTAAGCTTTATAATCGTTTATCTTCTTTAAAATGACATCATTGTTGCACCATTTTCTGACAGTGTAGTCAGTATATAAATCACACACATACACACACACAAAACTTTTTAATTTCACATAGTATTTTATATAACACAATAGTATTTTATATAACAGAGGTATTTAGTTCATGTGCAAAAGTTTATATGTTCTTTAAATAATAAGGAAAACAGTTTTTTGAAGATCTGAAATCTAATTTTTTTTGCAAAAATAATGAATTTGAAAACCATGCATTTATTTGTTCAGTCAGTAATTAACAAAGCTTAAAAGGGGGGGGGGTAAAAGTTATTAAAAAAACACATTCACCATTCTTGAAAAATCTTATTTTACGATTGAATATTCTAACTTGCTTTTTATATTGAAGGATTATTTTTCCAACCAGTTTAAAAAAATAGAGAATATTATCTCTAAGGAGAAACACATTTAAAAAAGTATTTATTATTATTACTCACAGAGTTCTCCTTTCATAAACTTAAGTGTCTCTATAGACCCCCAGGAAGATTTTCAGCAGTAAAGGTACTAAGTAATTTAATTCGAATAATTAGCTTTTAATTCGCTGAAAGATTAGTAATGATTCAATTGATAATATTTTCTGAGGCATTTAAAAATTTACTTTTTAAGCCTATGTATATAATTTCCTCGTTGAAGATATCTTAAGTCAATAAATCCTTTTTGCTCATGCAGAGTTTCAAAGTTAAAAATCTGTGGTAGGAGACCGGAGCAAGTTGACTACTTTTAATTAATCCATTTTTTTCAGATAAATTATTTTTCGCAATGCATATTAAAGGAATGTACTTTTACTATATTGTTGAAGAAATTCTTTTAAATACAGTTGATATTATTTTGCCATTTTAAAAGAATAATGCAAGAGTGTCTTCCTTCCCCGGTAATGGGCAAAATGACAATTCTGATAAAAATTCAGAACGTTTTCCATTGTTAGAAAGTGTGAGACAGCACACTTATTAATTTATCACTGCCAGTAACACACAAATGAATGTTTCAAGGAGGATGGGGGGGGGGAATCCAGGGTCAAAAGTTCACTATTCTCGTATCATGCTCCAATACGCTGCCCAACATATTCTTTTGATTTTGTCAATTTTCGGGAACAAAAAACAATCAAAATTTAATTATTGAATGAATAATTTGCATTAATTAATAAAGTTAATTATTAATAACAAATACTTAATTAAATTTTACGAAATTACTATATATATACGATTATGATAAATCGAAAAAAATAAGGGCTTTGGGGAAGGGATCTGGACCCGAGGAACCCCCCTTGTGTGCGCCACTGATCATTATAATGCATTTTGCTTGAATAATGTGTAATAATAGTCAATTGTGTTGAACTTTTAGTTCATAGTAAATTAATGGTATAACTCAAAATCAGTGATTTTTATTAACAAAAATTATACACAAACTTTCCTTTTTTAAAGCTTTCGTGCCACCATGTATGGTAGTTGCTGTGCTGCACAATCTTCTGATGGATGTTTAACAACGGTCTCATTCACACACAGAACAACGCACTTTACAATCAGCTTGAATGCAATGAACACGATATATGGTTCGACGCCAACCGAATCACACATGTTAAATACAAGAAAATCTTTAAGATTCGATTTCACATGCTCTAAATTCTGTATTTTCGACCTTGAAATAATTATTGCTCAATAGCTTACCAATCATTTTGCCTGTATTGATTCCCACTGGAGGAGTGACTATAAAGTTTCCACAAGTTTGGGTGTAATAAGTCTTCAAAACCCTCCTTTCAAATGACACATACAGCCTTATAAATAAAAAACTCAAATAAAGACAGAAAAAAAATAGTAGAAAGCATTTAGGGCAAAATGTCAGCAACATACAGCAATCAATTTGCTCCAATTAGCAATGTTAGAAGAGTTTGATTGTTAAGGATGGATTAGAAGAATTTAAAAAAATAGGAATATATAGGGAATTGCTATTAGTATATATTGCATAAGGTTAGTTAAGTAACAATTAACTCTTATACACAGTTTATCCCGCGAGATTTTAGATTGAAGGAGTGAAAATTACTATGCGTCACACAAAATACACTAGCAAAATCTAACAAATAATGAAGAAACAGCAGCTTCACTGTGCCAGATTGTAGTTGCTACACTAGTTGAGAGCTAGTAGTATGCGTAAAGTGCTTCTAATCATTAGTATAAGATTTGAACTATCCTTTAAATTGCGCTGCTCGTCAACTTCCCCCAGTCTCCCCTTCAATAAAAAAATAGTTGTCCAAGTCCCTAATTACCACTATAAACCTACAATTCTGCATGTTTTTATTACTAAAAATATTCAAGTATTTCTCATTATTAAGGTTTTATGCAGCACTAAAATAAATATAAATATTTTTAGAATAGATTAAATATATATATATATATATATAAAATTATTCATCAGAAGTTTCTCTGACTACGGTTTTTTTTTATTATTGTCAAGTCAACTGCAAAATTTTTGCCTGAAAGACAGATTTATAACGGCTTGGCACAAACACAAAATCTAGGAAAACTGATGAATTATTCACTGTATTGACACGAAGTTTGGCACAGAGATGTATAACAATATGAAAAATAATATAGCAATACATCCATATCGAAAACATTTTAATTTTGAATTTAGATACAGGATATATGAAAAAGTGGGAAATCATGAATCAAGAGATAAAGCATTTAACTCGGGAAAAGTCTATCTAATTTGAACTGTAACTACCATGTACCGGAAAGCAAACCTCATAACGAGCTGTCATACTGTTTATGAGGGTATCAATAAAAATTTGTGACAACAAAGCTCACTTCAAAAAGCACGACTTTTAACTCCAAGCGGATCCTGTGAGGAGATCTACGCTGAGAAATAGCATTTCCTAGACCATCCCAATTATGTTCAACAGAATTGAGATCCGGAGACCTTGAGGGCCAATACATTGGGTGAATATCCACTCCTTCATGAAATTTATCAACAATGTAAGTTTTATGTGGCCGCACATTTTCATCCTCAAAAATGAAGTCCGGGCCCATAGCACCCAGAACAGCCTCATATAGGCTTCCAGGATCTCATCCCCAAAGCGCTGTGAGTTGACAGTACTCTAATCGAAATACAAGGGTGTGAAACTATAAGAAATTAGGCCGCCATGCACAAGAATTTCTTTGCCACCAAATCTGCCGATTTCTGTTACGTAGGAGGGATGAAAGCGAGCTACACTTTCTCTCTAGATGAAGACACTGCAAAAATCACTTTTCCTGGTGAATCTCGATTCATCACTGAAAAGAACATGCCCCCCCCTTCTTGTGATCTCCACGATTGATGTGTTTCCGGTTCCACAATATCCTGTCTTTTTTATGGGATGCAGTCAAAGGGTCACACAAGACTGGATGCCGGGCGTAAATGACAGTCTCTGCAAGACGGCTGTAGAGCGTTTGCCTGGATTTTATTCTTCCAGACACAGCAGCAAGGTCACGAGCAAGCTGAGGAGCAAGTGATGTAGTCGCGCTCTTAAGGGCGGGCAGCGATCTTGTGCAGATGTCGATGCTCTGTGGTGACCTTGGTTGACCATCCTGGTGACAGTACCACTTGTTTGGAGTTGATTCCTTAGACTAGAGACCACTTTCGGGCCACTTGCAACCATCGAGCCAACTCCACTTGAGACTGGTCATCTTCAAGCCCGATGCCGCCTCTCCATCTCAAGAAATCATCTAAACGATTATGAGAAGTCCCATTCTCATTGTAAACAGGCTAACTTGTTTGTTTTAATGCAATATTCACAAAACTGCAGGTAAAAATACCATATGCTTAAATGGTCTCAATCCAATAATTCTGCTAAAACTAAATTTTAACATCTTTTCCTAAACTGAATATATTGTACTACCAGTTCTTAAAAATGTATAAAATACAAATTATATCAGTTCTTCTGGAGGCAGTTTAAAATTATGACGAAAAACATGTTCGTGACCTTAATTTTGGGCATGAGTGTATATGATTCCCCCAGGATGTGAAAGGTACTTTCTAAGATTCTAGTTCCGTAACGATAAGTAATTTCTTTTTCGAAGGATCTTTCATTTCATTAAAAAAATATATCTCTAATATTGATTTCTAATGTATATAAATATATAGTTAATTGCATATATTTATTGTTGTGTAGTTATAATTATGCCTTTCTACACATGCTTTTGAAAATTATACAACATTTTTAAATTTCTAAATTGAAT
Source organism: Trichonephila clavata (assembly GCA_019973975.1). Classification (NCBI taxonomy): domain Eukaryota; kingdom Metazoa; phylum Arthropoda; class Arachnida; order Araneae; family Nephilidae; genus Trichonephila; species Trichonephila clavata. Next base: position 106,352 of record BMAO01038247.1, on the reverse strand, counting down.
ATGCGGGATACTCAAAATTATATTTAATACATCTATATGAAGGTAATTTTGCAAACCTGGGAATTTTTTTTAAATTTCATGTTAGAAATTCTTGCTATACTAAATATATATATCTATATATATACCGTATGTATCGTATTCTGTATAACTACAACTATTCACATTTTTATTATTTAACTATCCCTTCTAGAATTTATCTCCAATTCTTTTGAAAGAAGCAACTAAAACTTGCATTTTAAGTTTTTTTCGGGACCAGATTAAATTTTAAAAATAGGTAACATATATATAGCATCCGATATTAAGAATTTCCATAGTTGGTTTATCGAATTTAAGTATGGAGTAGCTGATAAACATGTTTTAATATCTCTTGAAGGAATCATAAACATTTTGTTATGTTACATAATTTAAGCTTAGGGCGTTTACTAATATAAGTTAAAACAAAGGAAACATGGTGCAGTAGTCTTAAAAAATTTCGGTTTTATGTTTTTAGAATATCCATAGACTATTAAAATTTTTTTTTAAAAAAAATACTTGTAAGAGCCAAATTGTAAGCAATGATTTAGTTGATTGACAGAAAAAATCCATTATTTGAATCTGTTGATAAGTATTCTTTCAGTAATCAATTATAGTGGAAGTATGAAATAAATATAACTTTCATATAGATTGAAGAAAATATTTATGGAAAATTATTTATCTAGTAATTTATGTAAATAAATTAGGTAATTTTTGAAGTGTTGCTTTTAAAATTATACATAGAGAGACAGAACCTCTCTGACATCTCTGCTTTTTATGTTTTTACGAACTATTAAGTGTTTTTTTCAATTATTACATGTTTTTCAAAGACTTTGAAAACTCTATGAATTCCATATCAAAATCTAATTATTCGGGTAAAATAATTTTGAATTATAAATTTCATATAATTTCAAGAATACTATTGGGACTAACGATAGTTTATTTTATGTATTATTGTTATGTGTAGTATTTTAAAAGATATTTCTAAATGGGACACAGAGGCATAGCTACCACCGTATCAATGATACTTATGCCATAATATGCGTATAGTATGCCTGCCTTATAGTAGAAACGTATTAGATGGGGATGTTATTTAGATTCAGGCAGAATCAGTGAATCAAGAAAGACTATTGTTGTGCCATCAACCCAGTGACGGCTTAAGGCATGGGCCAACTGGACCTGGGCCTCGTCCACAATGGGGGGCACGTCTTGTTCTCGACTTAGCCTTAATAAGCTCATAATTTGAATAATTTCAACGGTCAAATATTATTTCCGGTTGTATTCTCCAAAAAACTGGGTATTTTGGATGTTATGCAACTAGTTACATGTGATGACCATCGTCCACGTACAAGCCTAGACCTACCACCATACAACATTATTACTCATTCAGTCAAAAGGGGGCAGTCGGTCGAGCTGGTTTGTGTGGTTGTAATTCATGTACATTTGCTTGTTTGAGGTTATTGTTTTTCGAGTATTTGACAACGTATGCTATGTACTGTCTACATTTTACTGTTTACTTTTGAGTTGGGGCCCAAAGCCTCAAGATGTCTTAAGACGTAACTGTATCAACCCATTCTGAAACGTAATACAAAAAAAATTGCAGCTCCAAATTTAAAGCCAATAAATTCGAAGATCAAGAGAGAATATAACTACGCATATAAAGGGTTGAATTTATATATTTTGTAAATGATAGAAGTTATATTTACTTTCCTCAAAATGTTATGATCCTCATTTTTTTTTATTTTTGATTGTATTAGTCCAAAATGTTTCATGAAAAAGAAATATTTACTTAAAAATGGTTTGGTAACGTTTTCATTTGATTTTATATATAAGTTGTGTATTTTGTAAGTTCGAATTTTGTCTGAAAAGAAGTTGGACAGCATAAAAAATAAAAGTTGAAAGACATTAAATTGAAAAAAAAACATGTATAACTCCATGTTTAGAACACTAAAAAGAACTAAAAACCCTTCCTAGTATCACGTGGTCATCAAGATTCTGTAATATTTACACTTTTTAAGTTTAAAATAAAAGACAGTGAATAATTTGATCTGTATTTCTGTTAATAAGTTGATTCATTGTTTATATCAAATTACTCTAGACTGTACGAGGAAAATAGTTCAATTAATCAAAATAATATTGATAGTGTATAACTTTATTTTTCATCTTTAAAATGAAATTTTACAAGATCTTACATCTGTGTAGAAATTGAATAGATGAAATAGTTTTTAAGGAATAGGAACTAAGTCTTATTAAATGTTATAGATTACACTTTAACATCAAGAAAAGTTAATCGTTCGAGTTCATTCTCTAATCCTCAATTCAGTGAGAAGCTGCATTTTCTATGTAGCAAAAGTATTGAATGCATAGTTTATATCTAATAAATAAATGTATTGTGTTTTAAATATTGCATTATAATTAAGATATTTATATAAAAATGTAATTTAAAAATTAAAAACGTGAAATTTTCTTTTTCGTTATAAGCTAGTGGTAAAAAATTACTTTAAAATATATTTTCAAACACGTTGAATTAGACATATACATATTTCTCTTAGTTTTTATGAATTTTAAAGTAGATGTGATAAATATGTTGTTTCATGGGATTAGGAAACATATTTATGGTTTTATTAAGGTAGATGCTTTGTAGAATATGAGCATATAAGTAAAAAAAATATATAAAGTATATACAATTTATCAGTACAGTAATTCCAATAAATATGTAACATTTATTATAAAAGCAATTACCGTATTTATTCGAATCTAAGCCACATTTTTTTTCCAATGTTAACATTACTAAAAATCGTTTGAGGCTTAGAATCGAAAACGGAGCTACTATTCGTTGAATGGGGTAAATTGAATATGATACTGACATTTAAAACAGCTACATGTTCACGTATGCATTTAAAAGTTTGTTACAATTGCAAAATGTATTTTTTAATTATTCATTTATTAGTTTTCATTTTAAAAAAATTTTTTAAATTTTTTAAATACCGGATATCGATAAACCATTCTACACTATTTTTTCACAAAACGTGTTTAGAATTTGGGGTAGCACTTAAAATCGATGGCGGCTTAGATTCGAATAAATACGATACAATAATTTCAAATTCAATGGAAGCTTTCTAGTCTCAAACACTTGCATTCACATCAGCCATTGTATAAAAAGATTCACATTCGTTTGGAATTCAAAATGTTTGGAAATGATTCGCAATGTTTATTACAAGCATTTCTTAAATTTTTAATCAATGTTATTTATGCAATTTCGTTCTTTTTAGTATTTTATAAGTTCAAGATACGTTTATCTCTGTATAAAACTTTTAAATTAAACTCTAATTATTACTGTAAAACTCATTAAATAACTTAAAAAAGCATATTATTCAAAGCTAGAAGTTTAAGAACAGCAGATGTGTCTAAGAGTTTTCTACTGAAATCCTTTTTTTAAAAAATTGATAATATGGATTTTTAGTAGTCTTTAGACCTATGAAGGAAGGGGAAATGTAAGTTTTTCGTTCAATGAAAGATTTATCTTTTTCGGGCTGAAAAAAACTCTTGCTAGAGCGGATTCTCTTCCTTTCATTCTTTCTCTTTTTCTCAAACATCATTCTGTGTTTCACTAAACAGTACATACCTCTTTTCTGTTTTCGATGTTTTAAGTAACGTAAATGTATTTTTTTTATAGTTTTAAGTCTTCGAATTTTATTCAATTAGGGATTTATTTATGGGAGATCTGCGGTAAATAATTCATGGAGAATCACTGATATGGAGAAGCAGATTTTGTTATGTAATTATTATGCTTCTAAAAAGTTTGATGAGATGCAAAAGAGTTCACTTCGATAGTTAGTTTCAAGTACAAATAATGTTTTGAAAATTTACTTGTTTTTTACTTGTTAATTTTTGAAAATTTACTTGTTTTTTACTTGTTAATTTTTGAAAATTTACTTGTTTTTTGTTAATTTTTGAAAATTTACTTGTTTTTTACTTGTTAATTTTTGAAAATTTACTTGTTTTTTGGTTATTTATTATTATTTTTTAAAAATTCTTGTTTTAAGAAACATATTTTTGAGAATTGTTTGTACTTTTAGAAAATTTTCCTGTTTCTTCCCTCGAAGGAAATTTATGCTACAAATGCAACAATCATTTTCTCTTCGAAAAGGTAATCTACAAAATATATGCTTACAGCACTAAATACTGATTTAAGTTCATATTATTTTAAGATACATCCACAATGCGTGTAAAGTAAAAAAAAAAAAAAACTATACATTACAGATATGAAACATTATAAAATGACTAAATGTTTCTTTTTTTCTTGCTACTCATTTTTCTTAAAGTTGTTTTGTTCTCGGTTTTTCAATCCAAAATGCCTTTGTTTAAGATTTTCAAAAATTTAATTCCTTTGAGAAAAATCAATGTAGGGAGAGTTAAAAATCATATTAAATTCTAAGCATAACTTAATATGATTAATCAAATCATCTCAAAGAATTTTAATTACATTCAACTATTGTCAAAATAAACCGTGTTTAATATCAATAATTCCACTATATAGTAATAATAAGACAGATATACTATAAAAAATTTTCCAAGGTCTCAAAATTAAAATTTGGAGTTCTTTAGTGTATTTTTAAGATTTTATGCGATAATAGCGAAACGTTTTAATATTATGATTCAAAAACTGGCATTTTTTTGAAATAACCTAACACACATACTGTAATTAAATATAATACTTTTATTTGAAAACTGAATTTGTAAAGTAATACAATTCTGTAAACTACAACAATGTTATTTAATTTAAATACAATAATATACAATTATATACAATTAAGCTTAAAATAAAATTTAAGCAATAAATGGAAAATATTCAATAACAAATGTTCTTACAATGATGTTTTTTTATGTATATAATTTTGTAACGTTAGAAAAGGTCTTTTAAAATTATTTACAGAAGATGTAAAAGTAAGTCTTCATAGAATAAAACTCATTTATAAAATAGTCATCTTAAATTTCATATAAAAATATATCCTTTCATTTTTTTGTGAATATGTATGTTTTTCTCTTCTACACAAAAATGTTTTAAAAAAGTTAAGGCAATATATAGATATATATTTGCGAAAAAAAATTGTTTAACACATTTTTATTATAATTTGTTCATTCACTTAAATATATGATAAAAAGAAATTTAAAATTAACTGAAAAAAAGAAATTAATTTTTATAAAACCCAGAAACTTAGCAATATTAATTTAAAATGCGTGAGATACATTTCTCGCTATATCTAATATATTTGTATCATATAACTATTTCAACAAAAAACTATTCATTTACAGATTAATCTACAAAAGACTAATAAAATTAAATAAATCTTACAAAATATCAAAAATTACAAAAATTGCGCATTAAATAGATATAACACATTATTAGGTGCATCTTAGTTTCAGATCACCAGACATTGACATTTTAACTCCATTTAAAATCTGTATTAAAATGTCAGTTACTTGTCGAAATATTCGAGTAAATTTCGCTTCCTTTATAAAGCTTAATTACACGGTAGTGATTAACTAATTTATTTAATACTAAAATAACGAAATTAAAGTTACTTAATAAACATTCGATAAGTATGTATACAAATAACATTCTTCATTGTGGAACATTTTATGAGTAAATAAACTTTGCTAAAGTGATTAAGGACTTAAGAAGAAGTGAAAAATTTGAACTTTAAAGTTAAAATTTAATTTAATTTTTTATTTCCTTATACCTTATGTAATTTTCTATAATTATTATATTATTTATTGAATTTATGACAAAAATTTTGAATTATGTATTGAGGCATTTATTTCTGACTGGTATTATATAGTGATTAGATATTTCGGATGTAAATTATTTAATGTAGAATATGTAAATAATTTGAAACGTAATCTTTGGCTGTTTATTTAATGAGTTAATGCTTATTTACTAAATATTGCTTTTTTCAAAAAAGTTTGAAAAGTTCCTCCCCCTTTATTACTAATGACCAGTATCTACATTTCTCAATTTCATGTTTGAAAAGCCTTTTTATTCTTTGCCGATAAACAGAAACGTGATAATATAAAAAATATACATATTAATTTTTCCTCTTTTTTCAGTGTCTTATGTAAATTAAAATTTGCGTTCAAATAAACTAATGGTTGTAGTTTTCCTCTAGTTTATATTACTTTTAATTGTATTTTTATTCTCTTCTCGATTATTCTTTTTCGAATAATTCCCACAAATTTAAATGGTTTTTTTTTCTGTTTCTTTTTTTAAACAAAATAAGATATGTATATTACATATTACTGTGCAAATTGAACTTCCAATTTTAAAATATTACAAACTTGTAATACGAAGTTACTACACATTTTACTATGGATTTCTCTGCTCTCTTATTAATTTTTGCATTAGAATAAAAGTCTGAATTAATACACTTAAATTAGGAAGAGAGAGCTTGAATTCTGTAGGAATTATAGCCTTTTACTGGCTTTTATCTGCATTTGGTAATGGATGATTATTTACTTTAAAAAAAGTCGTTTACTATTTATGGAACCTTCTGAGCAATTTTTTTAGCAGTTAAGTAAGTTTCCTTTGATTTAATTTTCAGAGTTACCTGTGTATAACAACACAAAATTCAAACATAAAGTTTAGCTTATGGTATCCGACTACCCTAAAATTGTGAATTTTGCCAAAAACTGACAATTTTTTTTTTATGATTTTATATTATAGACCTTCTTATTAACTTAATGAAAACACCAAGTTTATTAATTTTCCGTTCACTTGAACAAAAAATATAAGTGTTTTAATAAAAGCAGATGCTATTACTTTAAGCACGCTCTCTGTCATACTTTAAAACGCGTATTACTCGAAATGTGTTTTTTTGAAAATGCTCAAACGGTGCCAGCGATTCCCCCAAAAGTTTTAAAAATAATTAACTGAAATTTTTAATTTTTGTTCTGTATAATAGTAAAAGTGTTTTAACCTTCAGATTTATCAATCACTGTTTAATTACAAAATTTAAAGTCCCTTATGTTAATATAATCACTGTTATTGTAAGCAATTTCATATAATAATTAAGATACAGTGCTCTAGTTTTTGTAAAAACTAAAACATCACTTATCCTGAAAGTCATTTTAAAAATGAATAACAAAGCAACACATTAGAATCGAAAAATTAAAAATTTGTTCATAAACTTTTGGTGCAGAATGGGCCCCGTTAATGTTATTTTTTGTAAACTTTAACCAATTTTTTTGCATTTTAGTAATAATAATTTCTTTTTCTCTTCTTAATTTTAGCATATTTTTCTTAAAATATATTAAACAAATCTAAAAACTACAGAAAAATCTCTCACCATATCTCCACTTGTAAAAAAAAAAAGTTGTCGCAAGTAGTCGGATACCATAAGTAAAAGCCTGTGTGTGGTTTTTTTTTCGAAAATTAATTTTATTCTCTTGACAATATTATTCATTATTTTTTATAAATGTTCTTTATTTATAAAGGGATGGAATGAAACATAGCATAAACATAGCATGAAACATAGTTTTTGTTTATCATTAAGGAATTACTCCAAAGTACTTTCAGTTGTGAATCTTTTTCTTTTTCATTCATTTACAAACGATCAATAATCATACCAAATTACTCGTATTGAAGTTTTATTTTGTATACCTGTAACAATTATTAAGTGGTTATTATATGCAATTCATTATCTCTATTCTTGTCATAATTAGTTGCAAACTAAAAATGATATTTTTGTCTTTGAGGAAAAATGAAATTTGTTTTCAGGATCTCAGGAAAGAAAATAATTATTCATTACAAAGGTCGACTTTTTATTCGTTATTTTGAATTATGAGCGCGTGAAAAACACAAATAAGCGTTTGACAGAGACGGAGAATTATTAAAAAGATAAAGTCAGGTTGGTTCCATATCTAAATGAGTCAGAGTCATGAGTTCAGGAGCAAATTAATGTTATCTTTTTAACATTGCACATAAAGAATTTAAAGTATTTGTTACCAATATAGGAAAAAAAAATCTCTCCATAAGACTTACCTTGAGGAGCTGTTAATCTATCTCTCCATAGAGGATTAACTGCAGGCCAGTAAACATGTGATGGTCGTCCTGGGATATCTCCAAGTCCCAATTTATGTAAACTAGGATTAGTTGGTGAAAAATACATTCCTGGCCCAACACCTAGACTAAACCTCGGTAAAGTTGCACCCAAGGTTCCTAAAGTAGGAGGCGATGTCATAGTTGGCCGACTAAGAATGTCATTGATTCCATGTGGAGTTGCTGAAGATGCTGGTATGACAATGGAAGATTTTACAGTTGATGGTTGTGTTGCAGATCCTGCATAAGGTCCGAGAGCTGATGCTTTTATTTCAGCCATAGTGTGTAGAGCTGCTAATGGAGGACTAGCACCCAGCAGAAAGTTCTGTCTTGATACGGCTTCCATGTTGAGGTTTAACATCGAAAGCATGGAACTGGCACTTGTTGATGTAGCAGGTGGATTGAATTCGAGCATTTTTATAGTTTATGCGTTTTTTAACAGAATCACCAAAAACAGTTTCTCGAGAAAATGTTTCTTCCAAATGAAAAATCAGTAAACATGGATGAATGGAAGTTTTATCAGTTTTATTTGATGTATTATTTTTTCCCACTGACTTAAATATGTGTGTTCTAAGATTCGAAATGTTTAAAGAATATGTCTCTTTTTAGTATTTGTTGAGGAATGAAATAGGCTATCCAGTCCAAATGAGCAATATTTCTTCAAATGAAATAGATACATTCGTTAGAAAAATAATAGACATTTATATCTAGTTCAATCACTTCGAGCTTCAGATATTTTTGCATTTTCGAATATTAACCAAAAAACTATAAAATGCTTAACTTGTGTATCTTAATTACAATTATATTCACGAGGAAAAGTTTTTGGGCGTTTGATGACACATTAATTGTTGTTTAATGTGAATATAAATAATGAGATTTCAAATGGCAGTAAATTTTGAAACATCTTAATAAAACTTTTCCTCAATTGAAGGATTTTTTTTTCAAGTTGCAGAAATTCTGATTACTATTAAGTTTATATCTTATACTCTTATCAATTGCTTATAAATCTAATAAGCTAGGTAGAAAAAATTATATTGATTATTTTAAAAGGCAACTGGAAGTTAGATTATATTTCGAAAATAATTAATTGTTTAGTCGTTGCAAAGTCGTCTTTAGCAGCGCATTTGTAAAGACAATTTGGATTTATCAAAACAAATCGGGTAAGAAAATCAACAGGCTAGATTATTCAAACATATATTAATGATAGGCCAAATTTTCTCGTTGAGTTCAGTACATTAAAAAAAATGTACCATTCCATTCAAATTTTTAATTGCAATTTTTTTCACCTCTCACTGTAGTTGTCTGTTTCTGGGACACAACAATCAACACGCGTGCCTCTCTGTCAGTGGCGTACCTTATTCTGATCTCACGTTTCAAGAACGTGGCGAAATCACGGCCCCTTAGGAATCCATCACAAAAGGAAGCTTCACGTTCCAAGTCGCGGCGGGGGAATCATTTGAAGACCGCGGTCTATGCTTTCGAAGAGGAATGGGCGTGATGGTTGGAGTAGGTGGGGCTTAAGTTACTTCTCTCATAGGGCAATCATTGAGAGGCGGGGTTAAGCCCCTAACATTGGTATGTGCTATGAGAGTAGAACTCATCCGTCGATACAAGTGGTGATGGGTTGAAACTCAGAACTCCTTGGAACAACGCAGGACAGGAAGTCGCAGGTGAGTGACTGGATTGTTTCGTTTTGCGCTTGGGGACGAGCATCGCGTCAAGGGTTGAATGGCGAGTCAGGGGAGGGGGGAGCTCATAAGAAACGCAGGACGTCCGGAAATTTATCACATCAAAACTTCGTTTATGTTAGGTCATTTTGACGCGGACATTGGGTAAAACAAGGAGGCCTATTTGAGTCCGTATGTAATTTTGTTTTAAGGGGTAATGAAAAAACATATTTAAAATTTAGCTCCTAAACTCCCCCCCCCCCAAAAATTGAGCTTAAATATGTTGAAAGAATATATAAATTTTCTTTCAAATATGTTTGAGCGCATAAATTTGTTACAATATAAAAGTATCTCTGAGAATATATATACTTTGATTACTTTCTCTCTGAATATATAAAATTTTTTTTTGTTTAATCTAAATTTAGCAGAGTTATTAATTTATTGTATTTTATTAGCTAATAGATGTACTTCGCCATTGTAAAAAATATGATTTTATAGTAACTATTCAAAAAAGTTAGTAATTTTCAAAAAAATTGGATGAATATATATATATTTTTTATATTTTTTAATTCTGTATTGTAATGGATTTTTTTTTCATTACATTTAAGTTTCAGGTGCCTAAAATTTTGAAATAATATATATTAGTAACGATTGCTGAAGAAAATGTGTTTAAATTTCCTTTACTTTAAAGTAAATATTTTTCACTGTGTTATTTAAACAAAATTAACGAAAATAAAATAACTGACAACATATATTTGAGTGATTTCAATTTACTGCTCAGCAGCTATGTTCTTTCTCCTCGAATTAATGTTTAGGGTAGTTTGAGGGAGGAAGCTGTATACATTGAGGGAAATGAAAATTTTAGGAAAAGCACATGTTAAAATTTTATTTACAACTGCATAGTTGTTACATTAGTACTATTGTAAAATAACACAAAGTTTAAAAAAAACATGTCTCATTTTAATAAAAGCACACGAGAAAATTTACATTGAAGGAAATCTTTTGCAAAATAAGGCAAAAAAAAAAAAAAACCCTCTAAAAATGTTGAAACAAATAGGTCAATAGAAAATTAGCCAAAATTTTTTATCTTACTTCATAATTATACAGCAATTTTCTTATTTTACAAATAAAAATAGAAGAAGGATAGAAAGTTAATCGTCACTGTTTCCACAGTTTAGGTTATTATTTGTGAGCATACCTTTTTACTAAATATTGCCAAATTTGCAAAGAACTAATATTTTCCGTTGAGACATGCAAATCAAAATAAACCAAATACAACTTGAATAAGGTATTACTAACTATATATACATTACTCCATGCATTTCCTAATTATTTGTTTTAATCTTTATTTTATTGTATCAATAGATCCTGTAATGTGTGTTTCTTGTATGTAAACTGACTTTTGCAATTTTGATAAATATAAACAGTTAAAATAATATTATTTTATTGATTGTAAAAATCAGGGTTAAAATTCATATTACTTTAATAGTTCTTTATTTGCAAGATCAACCTCCTGTATTTTAAATGTTATGTGTTTAAATTTAATTTAATTAAAAAATTCATTTGCTCATAATATTTCATAATTTTTTTCAAATAACTGATCCATTCACATACAATACAGAAGTTTAATTTTATGAACGTACTTGTAATGCACATCAATCTATGGCAATTTTTATTTATTTATTTATTTATTTGATAATTTATGAAGAGTACTTGTCACCAGTCCTTTATTCTTTTCCCCTGTAAAATATATTTTGTTTTTACTCTAAAATATAACCATATTATGATTTATAAACCTGCTTTACGTATAAACCTGGTTAAATCTTAAAAAAATTCATTACTTTTTTATGCTTTCTTAATTATTCGTATTTAAATCATATTAAACTTTTTAAAAATTAGTTTTATGTGCAATAACTATTAATGATTTTGAAAAAAAATTATTAAAACTATTTGTCCCAATATTAACTTTTAAATGATTATTTAATTCGTAAACGATATGCCAGTAAGAAGAAACAAACTTTAATAAATTTTCTCATGCAATGCAAGAGCTATATTTAAAATACCACATTATGTTTGTCTTACTTACATAAATTTATTTTTCAATAAGCAAATACTTCACAAACGATGTATAAAATTGATTTTTTTTACAACGGAACATTTTCGTTTAAAATATAAATTCAAAAGTACTCAAGCTCATGGGAATTTTTAAAAACAAACTCTTTTTATATTATTTAAAATAATTTTTTAAAGGAAAAGAATGTCGATTTTTTAAATTACACGTTTCACTGTTTTGCCTTTTATGTGAAAATATAAAAAAATGAACATTTACTTAAAGGCAAATCCGACAAGTTGTCATTATCTCACAAAGTGCAAATTAACCAATAGAGGAAAAAGACGCAATCTAAATAAACCAATAAAATTCAAAAGTTAGCTTTTTGTCGAGTGTAAGAAACTATTTTAAAATTCGAGATCCAATTTTGTTAACTGAATTATATACTATATATTTTTAAAAATGCTCAGTACTAAATAACTTGATACAATTCGAGGTAACGCAAACAATGAACTTCTTAACGCAGTAAATGAATTAATAGGCTCCCAATTTTAGTGTACTCTTGGCAAAATAAACTTGCAAATTCACTGTGATGAAAAGGTTTTCATTGAAACAACGTTGTACACTGATATCTCAATATCATTAAGAACTCCAGTTTGGTACCCCCCCCCCCTAGGACGAATCCTCCATTTCTCATAACCTAAAATACACAAAGTAAAACCCGATACTATCCATCACGTCTCATTTCAATTTCGAACGCAATCCATCACTCACCCTATTACATATTAGTACAAAATACCTTCTCATCATTTATATAGCACGAGGATTGAATTAGGAAATAAGGCAATTACACCAGGACAGCTAATTGCCTGCAGCATCACCGTTTCATAATTCGACTAATAATATTCAGGGTGATTTGATAATAGCACGACGTTCCAGATTGTCTTTCGGGAGGGGTTCACTTTAATTTCTAACCCATCTTATCCCAAGGCACTCGTTTCCTGGGAGTCATAGATTGTCCTACACTCCCCTTTTCCCCATCGGAAAGGGGAGGCAAGGGGTGCGAAACTTCCAATTAATTAAATCTGTCGTCCCCCCCCCCATCTATTTCTCGCACCCAGAGTGAGGACTATTCGTTTAACGAGCCGCCCGTAGAGGACAAATCGCAGTCGACTCGTGTTAAACTAATTAAAGCGCAGCGACTTGCGTTCTTGGGCATTCCGCTTTTCGAACGATTGCCTTCAATCTGTCCAGTCGCTGTAGCATATCCCGTTAAATCGATCTTATAAATGATTAATACTTCAGGTTAAAAATATTATTCATGATAGTTAAGCATTTACATGTAATATATAGACACGCATATGTAATTATTAAAAAAAGACATGTTGAGAAACAAGTTTGGTGCTCACTACAACACTAAATGTGGCTTCAATGATATGAGCTTTTCTTTAATTTTGGAGAACATGATTGATTTTACTCATTTGGTGCTCGATTCTGAAGTATTTTTTCAATTACAAAATTGTTCAGACATTAATTTTATATTCTGGGGGTCCCCAACCCCGGGCCGAGCCGGTTTAGGCTCATTTCAGGCCCTGGGTGCAGAAGATATACAGGCCCCCTTGGCCCTGGTGGATCGAAATTTATAGCCAGAAAATCTGGTTAAATCCAGCTCATCCGGGCCCTGGGTGCCCGCCCCAATCGCCCAATGGATAAACAGGCACTGGACCGATACTGGTCCGTGGATTAAATGATACCAGGCCGCTTAAGGAAGATTAAATTACTTCCATTTCATCTACTGTGGTGTTTTGTATAGGGCTCTAGTGAGTTGAAATATCTCTTAAATCACTTTATATTCATTTTTGGTGTAAATGTATTTTATTTTGAAGGCATTTTTCTTTAAATAAAATTATAATTATTAAATGAAAACGTTTTAAAATATAAGCAATCAACGTCTTCCCCCTCCCCCTCGTGGACCGTCGCCAAAAGCCCTCGTGTAGCTGAACAGTGTGACGTAAATATTCACTCTCACTCCCCCCTCACCAGTCTGTGGAGATAAAAAGGCTGAGGAGCACTGCTGTAGATCGGTCGTCAATCTTTAGAACTTCTTGGATCATTCAATGTATACTTGATGGACCATTAATGTGAATGACCGCATTATGGTGGACTACTATAACTATATTAGTACTCATTTACGCCTCTATTTGCATTTTAATATTTCCTATAATGAATTTCACAAAAAGCAAGAAAACACCGACAACACAAATAAATATCAATTAATTGAAGTGTCATGCCATCAACTTACCATAGTTGCCAACTCTCAAATGTCCCTAGATACACCTGTAAAAAGTAGCTAAAAATTCGTTAAACTCAGATGGAATTTCGCTGAAAGTAGTTGCTTTTTTTTTTTTTAAAGTATAAGCCACATTCCATAATACGCTTTGTTAGTCGTCATTTTTTAAACAGAATCTTCATAAAAATATAAATATTTTCTCAGTTTTTCTGTGGACCATAAAAAATTTTTTCACGGACAATCGGTTGGCAACGGCTGCTTTAAAGAACGGTATATGTTTTATCATGCTCTTTATTTTTACCGGAGTGGCCCATTTTTTTCTGGTACAGAATGTGTTACGATTTTTTTCTCTTATACAGTAACGAGGTATCACTTTATGTGTTAAAGTGAAAAAATAAATATTTAGGGAATATTTTGAAATTTTAAAAATCTATTTTATAAGCAGATATCTGAATTATAATGTTGCAAATTTTCAATAAAATTGAGACATTCTTCTGTTTTGAAAATGTGCTCCACGTTTAGTTCATACTCTCGTACTTTTGGCGAAGATAGCCTTAAGGAGGCATGATTTGATTTATAATAAAATCTTTGATTTAATGATTTTTACAATTTCTTTCTTGTACCTTACGTATATGTATTACGTAAGCAGTTTTTATGTTTAAAATTCTACATAAACCTTACCATTTAACCATTTCTACTGAAAACAATTTAAGTTTCTTATAGAAAAATTTAGAAGTTTATTAAGGGATTTTTAAATGTGTGCTACTCTTTTACAATAATTGAAATACACGTGAAACTTGATTTGCAAGTACGTAAAACTATGCATAACAAAAGTTGGCATGGGTTTTTCTGCTAACATGGCTGATATTTCTAAAATACATTTTTATTAATGCTTACTGAAAATTCATTGAAAAACGAAATAAATCTAAATTCAACTGTTTTTAAAAAATAAGTATTGCTTTGATTCAGAAATGCATACCAACTTTTGTTACATGTATTAATGTCAATAGGTAGAGAAAAATATCAAAGCATTTAGTACAATAGGGAAAAAAAGCCTTAGCATTTTAAATGTAGATAAACTTGTTTCTTCTTTCTGGGATTAATCAATTCAACTTTTTTTTTGCCATTGAAATGCAAATAAAAATGAAGATAAAAGCTGTGATTACTCTGGATTTTTTTCAGGGCTTTCAAATTTTGGGAGGTCACAAAAATTATATAAATAAAAATTTATCCTAAAAATATATTTTATACCTTTTTATCAGTTGAATCGTACTTTTTCCCCTTAATAATTTTTAATACTTTTACTGTTTCTTAGCGTTTTAACTTATAAAGATATATTAACCGATGTAACTGAATTTATAATCATTAAATAGTTTTGCGGCAAATAAGCTTAAAAAATAACTTTGGGAACAGTATTAATTAAAGTGTAAAGGAACTAATACCAAACAATTTTTCCCCTCATTTTGTTAAAATTATTTTTTTTACTTACATTTTACAATTTTTTAATACTTACTACATACTTTTCTAGATTCATTAAAAAATATCTTGTACATGAAACACAGAGTTAATGTTTTTTAAAATATACAATTTTCTTGCTGTATTTGTGTTTGATTAACTAGTATATATAATGAGAGCAAAGAATCTGAAAGATAATTCTTAACATAATATAGAAGTAAATAAAATTTTTACGGTTTCTGGGTCTGTGTCAACCTAGAAACATGTTCTATATAAAAATAATCTATAAATGATATGAATATGTCTACTATTCGAGCAATTTATCTATACATCAGAACAGCTGTAATCACGGCGATACATCAATCGAATACAATCACAATTGATTTTTGACTTATTACTTCTTTTTAATGTAGCACAATTGAAGTTTATTAATGAAATGAGTGAGTGAATGTGGTGTAAGAGCCAGGTTTGGCTATTTATATTGCTTATATCAGTGGTCTTCAAACTGTGTTCCACGCAACCCTGGGGTTCCACGAAGCATACCAGTTCCACGAGTCATAATAAAAAATCGAAAAAAGAAATATATATATATACTAGATTGGGATTTTATTGTTTACGATCCAGAGTTCCACGAGAAAATTTTATACTCGTTAGTGCAATATGTTTGCAAACCTAAATAGTTTTCTAATGGAAAATGCACAGTTTTACATTTGTGGAAAAACAACCTACAACATATCAAGGATTCAATGTTAAAAATCTAAATTTAAGCAAGAACAGATCCTAAATTTTATATTGTAAATTCTCTCTCTCATGCAAAATACACAGTATTTCTCACTCAACTATAAACATTTTAATGCCTTTCAGAACAATGCATACGTGAAAAATATTTCTCTACGTGAGTGGCTACAAAAACAAGTATAGAAACAAATGAAACTCAGAATATGTGATGCGACTGCAGTTATTCTCAATAGACCTATAGAATTCAACGGTTTGTATAAAAAATGCAAAGCAGTATGATATATCATATATGTATATATATATATATATATATTTTATATATATATATATATTCTAGTTACAAAACCTACTGCATGGGTAGATGACAGTTGGGTCACAAATTAATATTAGTAATAAGTCAATTATATTAAAATTAGATTTAAAATTTTTTAATAATATAAATGCACTACTTTTTTTTAATTGCCTTTACATTGATCTGTTGTTAATCTGAGTTAAATATTATTTTAAATTATATTCTTCTAAGTGTGTGTGGAATAGGTTTCTACGAAAATACTTTCTAGTTCTAAGGGTTCAATGAGTTGAAAAAGTTTGAAGACCACTGGTTATATATGATGACATGTAATCATTACTTCTCGAGAGAATGAGTTAAAGTTTTAATTTTTTTATTATTTGTAGAACATTTACTTATAACTGAAAATTTTTCCCAATTTAAAAGTAGAAAAAAGTATATTTTAGCTGGGTTTTGAAACTGCAATTAAATGCACAACATTTGTAACGCGCAATGTAATGTATGTATATGTAACATCTAAGGACTAAAATATTAATAAAACTGGAATAATCAAAGTATATCTTGCTTAAAGTAATGGCATCTGTTTTTACTAAAACATTTGTAGTTTTTGTTCTAATGAAAGGAAAATAATAAATTTAGTGTTTTTATAAGGCTAATAAGATGGTCCATGAAATAAATTATAAAAAATGTTGTCAATATCTGACAAAATTCACAATTTTAGGGTAGTCGGACACATTAAATCCTTTGGTAAAATAGTGTTGATACATAAATATAAAAGCAAAGCAACTATTTTTTTTCTTTATTATGATTATTATTTTCAGCAAAATGAAGTTAAACATCTTATCAGGGACTATTTCATCCTTAAAAATGTAACAAAAATCTATCAAATTACATTTTAAATTAAAAATTACTGAAGCTCAATAAAATATTTTTTTATGTATTTTAATCCTAATTTCACAATATTGCATAAATATCTTTATGAAACTACTTAATCTTACATCAGTTAAATGTTAATTTGGAGGAATAAGAATGCATGTTCTCTAGAGAAATATTAGATACTTGTACTAATAAACTAATTCTAAAAAATGTCCAGTTACCAGTTATTATGGTATGAAATTGATTATAGATTAAACTTCTTTTAATAAATTGGTTCTACCTGTTGCTTTAAAATCTCAAAAATACTAAAAGCTACTTCATTATTTTTTTCATGGAAATATTACAGGTGAAAGTATCTATCATAAAGACTTTTGAGAATATTCTAGTATAAAAAGAAGAGTTAAAAACAACTACAAAAGTCAAACTGCTACGAAAGGATTCGGTTAATTTTTTCATGATGGATATTCAATCTGTGCTGTAAAACATCGCCTTTTTTTAGTGAACGGTTGCTCGATTGACAGCTGTTTGAAGAGATTAACACATTAGAGGCTAAAGAACCTAGGCAGCTGCATTTGATCCCCTCTCTCACCATTTATCTCCCATTCTTCAATACAGTAAAAACATGAGGGTGCCGGAAATACCAGAATTTTAAAAAGTACATTTAAAAAACCCTTAAGTTCAGTTTAATAAGTGAGGGCTTAATAGTATATGAAAACATCTAAAATTTCTGTTTCCTGGCAGAAAAATTTGACAAAAATTCTGCATGTGTTAAAAACATCTAAAAAATAAGAAGGAAATTTTTAAATTCTGTTCTAAACGTAATGTTTTTATTCAAGAAATTACCAATTGAAGTTTTAGCTCTCAATGCATATCCATTAACAGCGGAGCACACAGAAATTTTTCAAGGAGGAGGGAGGTCCAGGGTCGAAAATCCACCATTCGCGTATCATGCTCCAATAAGCCGCCCACCATATTCTTTTGACCTTGTCGATTTTCAGGAACAATAAACAGTTAAAAAATAATTATTGATAAAATAATTAGCATTAATTAATAAAATTAATTATTAATAATAAACATTTAATTAAGTTTTACGTGCTATATAAATAGGATTATAATCAATGGAGAAAAAACCCAAGGGCTTTGGGAAGGCTGTCCATTACTGCGAGATCATCAGAAAGTTATTTTTGTAATATTTAGATATTAAGAAAATTATTTTTTAGTTTAAGCTTCCAGATTTGTTATTTTTTGCTATAAATATTTTAATGAAAATAATTCAGGGGCACTTGTGATTGTTAGCTAGTTTTTAAAAGTAGACCTACGTACCTTGATAATTTAATGCAAGTTCATTTGAAGAGAAATGTTTTAACATAGAATTCAGTAAAACGTATTTAATTTATCACAGACATTGTGATAAATTCAATTTAATTATTTTTTTGTATAAATGTTGTTTTACATCACTTTAAAGTTATTCCTTTCCTTAAATCGCTAAATTAGTTTCAATGCACTCAATGACTTTCCAATGTTAAAAGCATAAATCCCAATTACCTATGGACTTTTGAATGATAAAATGGCTTGTTTATTATACTCTTTGTGTGGGAATTTATTTAAAATTAAAACAAAGAAAAACATTCTCTTTAACAATAGAACATTGGTGTTGCGAAATTTCTTCCTTTATCAAGTGTTTTGTTGGTTTGAATTGTTTTTTTTCAGCATCTTGATCATTTAATTGTCATTACATTTAATTGACTAGGATACAAGTGTTATTGTTTGTTTAATTTGAATATTTTTAAATTAAGATCTATATTGCATTCGAAAGAATTCAATACATGTATGAAAAATGTACATTGTATTAAATATTATTTTACATTTAGAAGGGTGCGCAATTTGCAGCAATTTTCTTGAAACAAATACTCACAAGCAACGATCTGATTGTTCTAGAGTTAATTTCTACAAGTTCATAGATATTTGAATAGAATATTTTAAAATATAAAAGCAAACTCTAATTTTGTTTTATATTTATGTTTCAAAGGAAACGGAAATATTTTTTTCTGATAGTTAATTTTGTAATCATTAATCAAGATGTAAAATCAACAGAAAACCAAAAAAGGCCAAAAACTGGACATAAACCAATATAAAAAAATTTGATCTTTTTAAGGTATTCCTATGAATTACATTCATTTATAAAAATTTAATTCATTTTTAATAGCTTTTCTGAAGCTTTTTTTTTTGCGTGATTATTTTTTTTTTCAAAATAAAAACTGAAAACTTTTGGTTGTTTAGAAAACGTTTTCACCGTTAAATCTATTTAAAGTGATAGTGTGTTAAGAGGTGTATTAATTTATAATAATAGAGATTTAAAGCATCACATAGTTTTTGAACGGGAAAGGTAAAAAGGTAATATATTAGGATTTATTTCTTTAAGACAATTTTGTGTAGTTGTAACATTATCCGCAAAGATGTTGAGCATCTAAGATTACGTTGTTAAGAATCCATGCAAGAGAGGAATTTTTCTTAAAAAGAACCGATAAAAAGAATTTACTATCATGTTCTTCAGCAGGGGTGTCAAAATCGTGGCCCACGGGCCACTTGTGGCCCACAACGAGCATTTTTGCGACCCGGTCAACATATTGGCACACATAATTATACAATAAAATATCAAAATTTCTCCCGAAATAGGGAAGATAGTATCGAGTGTCAGGAAGAACATATTAAATTTTTCTTGTTCTTTTACATGTGTTTATTATAATGTATTATTTGAAATAAACCTACGTTTCTATGAATTTTGATTTTCTTTGAGGGCCCCCTTAAATTAAACCTTGTTTATATAGCCCAAGTCAGCCTTTGAGTTTAACACCCTTGCTCTACAATTTTTTCAAATGTAGCAACTTAAAAGGAAATCAGAACATTGTGAAAGGATAAATTTTAAAATGTTTATTTTTAAAGAAGTGTCAAGTATGTAGATTGTTTTTATTGAGAATAATTGTTCCTTCCTTTGTTTTAATCCTTTTATCATTATTTTAAAAATAACTATCCATCTTTTTATCCATTTATATATATTTTTTTTCCTCTTTTCCTTTTCCTCTGGTACATTGCATGCATCTTATTATTATTTTTTTTTGGTTTCTATTTTATTTATTTTATTAAGTATTCCATCTTTGCATTTTATTTATCTTCATATTTTTATGTATTTAGTTTTTTTTTTAAATGTTTGTCTTGTTTTATGTAGAATGTATTTAGTCTGTACATTTTTCCTTTATATAAGTATTTCTTGATTTACTTTTGATATTCCAAGTTGGTTTTTAAAGACTTTTTAAGACGCATTCGAAATAAGATAAAACATACCAACAATACAGATGTGTATTTTCTGATTCTTTGAAGATGAACCTTTATTGTTTTGAGAACTTATCAATAAACAAAGGACATTTTCAAAAAGTTATAAATTATCATTATAATTGCCTATTTCTTAACTATTTTAAAATTAATCAGATGTTATTATTTTATTAATTTTATCTATCAGTGTTTTCAGCCGTTGAATTCTTTCTCGTCTTTAATATTTTCAAGACGTGTTAAAATTACTTTAAGGTTAACTACTTTTCCTTTATTAATAAAGTCAAATGTCCTTAAACCAACTTTAAAAATAAATATTTTATTTTGTTTAGTATCCATCTTGGAAA
Source organism: Trichonephila clavata (assembly GCA_019973975.1). NCBI lineage: Eukaryota > Metazoa > Arthropoda > Arachnida > Araneae > Nephilidae > Trichonephila > Trichonephila clavata. The sequence goes on along the minus strand of BMAO01038247.1, from coordinate 85,203 downwards.
CATAGTTAATTAAATCAAAAAAATTTAATCTTAAATCAAAAAGTTTCAAATTCAAATTGAGAATATTATTTAATGTACCTGTCTACCTTATCAACTTCGGGGGCGATGCACATTAAATCTGTTGAGGCTCAATATCCACCCGTTGGTGTGGTGTGGTGTGGTATTTAGGAAATGGGGGTTGTCAGCTCTGGTGTCGTCCTCGTCATTTGACCTAGGTTCAAAATAACGTGGTCTGTCGCAAATAACCCTCGTGCTGCTTTATAGTGTGACGTAAATGAAACTCTGTTCATTCACTCTCAGTAACTTTCTTAACTTCACTACATAAATATATACTAATAACATTCTTGAAAGAAATTTCGAAACTTTATTTAAGGAAAGAAGTAACTAATTCATCTTCTTCTTTTTATTTTTATTATTAAAACAAAATGAGGACGAACCATTCGTCCTGAATATCATTTAGTCAAAAATTTTAATTGAAGTTTTTAGCTCAAAATGTGTACAGAATTATTTTACCCCTCATGTTTTCTCACTTTCATTAATAAAAAATGAGATACTGTTCTAGATTCTATTGCTTAATAACTTCGAATATTAAAACTAAAACAGTGAGTTGTAATATTGCGTAATTAAGAAGAATGTGAAATTTTTTGAAGAAATGAAGATCTAATTCTAAGAATAAGATATAAAAGAAAACTATTACAACAGTTAAAACTTAAATCTAATTGAAAATTCCTAAAGCAAATAATTAAAATGAAATCCAAATTGAATCTAATTAAATAATTTAAATTTTTTTTCTTGTGTGAAAAAAAAAAATGAACGCTACTAAAGCAAATTTAAACAGTAACACCTTTTCATCTGACAAATGTATAAAAATTTATTGCAGTTGGTTATTCCCATACAAAGCATGTGAAGGAATTTGCTGCTTAGAAATATTCATTGCCATCAGAGTTTAAAGAGGCAAGCATATTTTTCAGCATATGTGTTTCAGATTTTCCGTAAAAAATACCTTTTTCCATTTCAAATGTAAGCATTCTCGATTAATTAAAAAATTAATATTAAAAAATACATAATAATGTACATTTCTATAGTCCTAAAGTATAATAATTTATATTCCTGATATAGACATCTTTTGTAACATCTTTTCCTTTAAATAAGGTAATATCTTTGTAATATCAATACGGAAAATTAAAAAAAAAATTGTATTAGAGATTAGAAAAAAGCGAAACACATCAATTTTTCGTATACACCATAACAGTTGAGTTAAAAATTTCCATTAATGTATCAAATGCTTTCTTTTTAAAGATAAATACTCTCTCTTTTTAACTGAAAAGTAATTTTAACTAGATAGTAATGAGACTAGAATAAGAATTTTAAGAGAATACTGGAAAATTTCTTTAGACTAGTGATAATTTTGTGTAATTAAGGTATCCGACTACCCTAAAATTGTGAATTTTTCCCATAAATTGACAAATTTTTTATGATTATTTTATTTTATAAACCATCTTATTAGCTTTATAAAAATACCAAGTTTATTAGTTTTCGTTCACTAGAACAAAAACTACAAGTGTTTTAGTAAAAGCAGATGTCATTACTTTTAAGCAAGAAGTCATACTTTAAAACGCATTTTACTCGAAATATGTGTTTTTTTAAATGCTGAAACAGGGCGAACAATTGCTAAAAAAAGTTTTGAAAATAATTAACTGAAATTTTTTGTGTATGTTTTGTATAATAGTAGAAGTGTTGTAACTTTCAGATTTATCGATCACTGTTTTATTACAAAATTTACTGTCCCTTATGTTAATATAATTACTGTTGTTTAAAGTAATTTCATATAATAACTAAGATAAAGTGCTCTAGTTTTTGTAAAAATTTAAATATCTCATATCCTGAACGTCATTTAAAAAATAAATAACATAGCAACACATCAGAATTTAAAAATTGAAAATTTCTTCATAAACTTTTGGTACAAAACGGGCCGCGTTTATGTTATTTTTTGTACCGATTTTTTCTCATTTTAGTAATAATAATTTCTTTTTCTCTTCTTAATTTTAGCATATTTTTTTTCTTGAAATGTACTAAGTAAATCTAAAAAAAAAAATACCCATATCTACATTTTTTTAAAAAAAAGTTTTCACAAGTAGCCGGGTACCTTAACGAGAAAACTATGGATTTCAATTTAGTATGGAAATTTGAAATAATATTCTAGTTAAAAAGATTAATATTCATATAAAGAACAAAAGTGTTTGCTTAAACATCTTAACTTTTCATTGTAATTAATTCATTAGAATACAAAACTTTTGCCACGCATTTAAAATTCACTATCTGTAAGAATTAATACACCAATAAAAGTATTTTTAATATTTCCTGTTTATTATTTTAAGTCTCCAACATAGTCATTTAATACTTGAAAATAACCTCAAATTTTAGAATGTCAAGCTTCTGCTCTAAATAAAAAATTAATTTGGAAAGTAAAAGATTTTTCTATGTTCTAATTAAACACTCATGTTATCAAATATCTTTCAAAAACGAATATGAAACGCTTACAAAGTTCATTAAAGTTATAAATAACAATAACGCTTACCATTTAATCAAAAGGCTGTTCACTTAAAGTTTTTTAAGGTATCAAAAGCCTCGTGTTAGCATGAAAAAGAATTTCTGTTAAGAATAGTTTTAAAAATCACTATAAAATGCCTGAAATTAATACAAGTAAACGTGGACTTAAAGGAGTTAAATGAAATGAAGGAATAATGAGACGAAAATTATGACAACTTCCATTTACTTATAAAGTCTATTAAAGAAATTTCTTTTTCACCCATATCAATTTGACATTTGATTTATATCATTCAGATCATTACAAAAAATTTTCATTCATCAAATGAATGTCTTAATTCGGATATTCTTGTAAATAGTAATTTATTTCGAAAAAGAAAATTATTATTTCTTACGGAAATATAATTAGTACTTTACTAGTATAAATATACATACTTTTCTAGAATTAATTTATTTGGTACGTTTTACAACTACTAATAAAAATGAAATATGCACAGATTATATATATGCATATATTTGGAATCATTCGAAATTATGTTTCAGAAAAGATTTAAACTTTTTAACTATACCTATAAAAAATTTGAAAATGTTCAACAAGTTCAGTGGCGCACACAAGGGGGGGGTCCTCGGTTCCGGACCCCCATTGTAATTGATTTTATTTCCGATTGATTATACTCATATGTAGGTAATATGCAAAATTTAATTAAGCAGTTGTTATTAATAATTACTTTTATTAACTAATGCTAATTATTTATTCAATAATTAGTATTAATTATTAATTAATTAATTTTAACTGTTTTTGTTCCCGAAAATCGACAAAATCAAAAGATATGTTGGGCTGCGTAATGGAGCATGATACGAGAATGGTGGATTTTCGACCCCGGACACTCCCCTTAAAAAATTCCTGCGTGTGCCAATGGACAAGTTTATCATTATTTAAAAGATAAAGATTCTTTTGTACTATACTACACTTAGCAGCAAATTTTCTAGAGAAGTCTGACTAAACCAGTTTCGAAAGAAGCATGCTATTCATTGAGAAACACCTATCCTTAACTGTAAAATTACATGCTACAATATAAAAACTTGGCTCATTGAGTGTTAGTATGTGTACTTTTTACTTTCAATGTGAATGAAATTTTACAATCGAGAAAAAAATACTCCCCAAAGATCAATGCGTAAAGGAAAATGTTAGGGCCACCCTGCAAAGTCAGGTTTTGGGTCCCAAGCCGGATCTCACAAAGGAGGCTTTAGCTTTGATAACAAGGCTTTGCACTCCCTACTGTCCTGCCTCCCCCCGCGATGTAAGGGTGTACGTTACGCCACTACCAAAGCTGCAGTTCAAGTGAAATAAAAATTAAATGATCTGGATAACGAACTATGCTACTATTTCTATCTCAAATGAATCTGAAGTCAATAGTTTGATGAGCATATATCTCTAGAAACTCAGAAAATGAGTACTTTCGGAGACTCAATTTCATCGTCATGCTTGACAATAATTTGACGAAATTTATGAGTTACGAATCTTATAAAAGAGTTATTAAAGTATTAATATGTATACAGGTATTTTTAAATGGCTGATGGCATCATTGTTTCTCATGATTGATAAAAATTAATACTAAGATTTTTAGTTTAATAATATGGTTTTTAATTATTGAAACGAATATATTTTAAATTATATAAAGAGTGATTCAATTATTTTAAGCCAAGTCAGCACACAATTCAAATACAATCACTTTACATATACATAAGCAATTTACCATAACCATAACCAGCGTGCTTTGAGTTGAAATAATAATAGACTTTATGAAAAATCGTAAATTAATGTCATTAAAAAATGTATAAATAACTATTAAAATATTTATTATCTTATATGGTTTCTTGTATCATAAAAGTACTCTAACTTTAATTTCCTGCTCGTGTCTTTAATTACTTGAATATTCCTTCTGCGAAAGAAAGAATCGGATACAGAAGAAAGTTTAGAAGCAAAAGAAAAGCAAAAACTGCAATCCAGCAGTTGCAATTCAGAACTTCAAGCCAGATGTCCCGAATAGAGGAACATCTTAAACACCTTTGGCCTCGGATGCATTCAAGATCGAAAATAAAAGGCATGACCACTGATGGTTAAAGTGACCGAGACTGTCCGTCGCTTCTCTTTATATCTGCATTTAACCCGTGACGTCAGGTGGGGGAATAAAGGGGGATGGGGGAATGAAAAGTGTCATCAGTGGGTATCGGGAGTAGGAGAGAGAAATCGGTGCAGGCTTCTGGGATAAATCCCTCATTTAAAAGTGCGAAAGACAACATCTGGCGACGGGCACATTATAAAATCCAATTCTGTGTCGCAGACTTTAAGTAGGGCGGGGAAGACACAGATACAGGAGGTGGAATAGTGTGAAGGAGTACTGAAAGCGAGACCGTTTTTAAACTTGCGAAATGTGTCGCTTACTGGTGAGAGAGGGGGGTTAGAATAACCCGTGTTCACATCAGACAGACTTACAAATGCACTTGGAAGAAGTGTTTTCATTCTTTTCGCTGAATATTTTAGACCCTCCCCCTTACTTCCACCCGTTTTCTTTTTTGGTACATTCGCAGAACTTTTGTTCCCCCCTTTGGTTTTTTATTTTCTGATTCTGATGAGATAGGCGATTTATAAACTTATTCCGTTATGGTGCCTTTTTTGTGTCTTTTTTTTAGTACTTTCCATCCCTCCCCAACTGAGAAAGAGTGAAAACAAGAATGGAGGGATTCAGAATGTTCTTTTCATTTTTGGTGGCACTGGGTAGTGTTGAATAATATATGATGGCCAGCAAAAATCGACTTCAAAAACAGATTTGGGCTCGATCATACATACACTCCTTGATCTTAACGCTATAGGGACGTGAAGGAAATGTTGTGAAATTTAAAGACAGTATCAAAGTTAGCTTTTCTTTAAAGAAAATTTTAAAAATCAAAATTGCAGTTAAAATAATGGCATGTTTCAATGATCAGGCGCCGTAAAAATTGTATTTATTCCTGACATTTTATGAATCACACCTGAGATTTTTAAGTTACATCTATATTCGATACATTTATCTTACCTTGTATAATTTAATGTTTTATGTGAAACTTTAGAACTGTTCTTTTCCTTTTTTGATTAACATCACACAAATTTTATTCCTCATTTTATATTTTTGGAATAACTTTCTTTTACTTAAGTTTGGCAACTATAGAGTGATTTATAAATCCGCAATTATCTGGGCGTTTCAATTTAATTAGTTTCCAGAAGTCCTTTTTTTAGTTGATATTTTATCCAATACAGAATAATATAAGTCGACATAAGCTATTAACATTTGCAAGAAGTAACCTTGCTATTTTTTGAGATCTATTTCATTAAATTGCTAAAAAGTGATAAAGTTTTCCTTTTCTTTATTTCTATATATTTAAAATTTGTTATTGCAGGGGGAAAAAAGGGAGCCTTTTATTTTAAGTCTTTAATATATACAATATAGTGAAACATTAATGTGTGTGTGTGTGTGACCTGAAATATTCACTAATACAACAGATAAAATAGTATTTGCGAGAAAAAGACATATGAAAATGTTATATTTTTCCCATTTAATAATCAAAATTTTTTAATTTAATATTGTTAATTAAAATAAAATAATTTTGTGGACCAAAATTTAAAAAAAGTTTCTTTGCATGAATGAATTTTTTGGTACAATAAGTAATGAATTCAAAATTAAAGATCTATTTTAGATTTATTTATCATCTTTTGGGCATCATATGAATCCTTGCTGAAACTCCCGTCGGCTGTGTTTGAAATTCTTTTTGATAACTGATTTTGCTTTTGCTCCAGGAAACAAAATAATGAGAATTATTATTAACAATAGTTTTAAATTCTATAATTATTTATAAACAACTATTCTAACTTGAAACTTTGAAATGAATCACTTAAGTATTTGGTCAGATATAGGCTGATTCATGTAACTCGAAATGTATTAAACTGAAAATATTGAATGCATGCAAGAATTTTTTGTAGCCTACATATTGAAAAATCGCTCATAAAGGAAAGCACTACAGCTGACCAGTACCTTTTTTTCTTTTTTGCCACATGATATTGACTTTCAACTTTTCAAAAATGTAAACTCTTAATCTTAATGCAGTTAATTGACTTATTTGTATTGAACATATTGTGACAATTATTTTTTTTAAATTTGTAGTTAATGAACTCAAGTTCTACTTTTCTCCTTAGAACTATAAAATATAAGGTATTCAAAGGTATTGAATAATTTTGAATAATTTTATTTATAGGAAGTTTTTTCCTTGATATACAATGACTTATTTGATGTAAAGTCAACCACATCAACACCATACTTAATATTGGAAACTAACACTTGATATTCACTCGATGCTTAATTACATTAATCCCTTCTGTATTCATCAACATGGCTGATGAGCATGGTCTGTAAACGTCATAGAAATGTTCAATTGTGGTTATAGTAGAATAATAATGTCAATAAACATTTCGATTAAAAGGTAACTATATGCATTGGCAATACAGGAAATTATAGTTGATGATTACAGTTCAGGATGAAATTTCGATATGTATCCGGTTTAATTGGAGATTTGGTTAAACTGAGGTATCATATTGAATACGATACAGTAATTTTAATTATCTCAAACACATGACTATTATCATATGATTCATATGACGAATTTTGAGTTATTCTGTTAATTTTTTGAAATATATTAAAACTGTCCGTTGTATTTCAAAATTCGTTAAATGTTTTGAAAATATCTTATACCATTCCATACAATGATGTGCAAAAGTTAAGGAACAAACATATTTTTGTGGATCTTTTAAAAACTTTTTATGTATTTCTAATAAAAATTGGTAGACATAACAAAGGAAAGATACTTTTCTTAATTATTCAATGAAATTTGGACTCTTAAAACTTAGATATTTGATAAGGTAGCTACTTCTAACACTAATCTTTATGGCTTTAGTTTTCTACGTGTTTTTAAAGACTTACGATTATATTTGAAACTTTTGCAAACTTAAGAACAAAAGACAATGTCTGGATGTTTGATTAATTCGCACTGGGGATTAGTTTGGAGAATGGAGGCAGGAGAATCCAAAGCGGAGGTAATAAGATTGTTCAATGTTTCCCAAAATGTAGTTTTTAGGTTATAGAACAAATTACAGAATACAGGTTTAATATTCAGAAGACTAGTTACACCAAGAGCCACCTCAAGCTACGGATACCCCTATTAGGCTTTAGCTGCTTAACGTAATAAAAGGACTACAGTTTTACAACTCGCAAATGATAGCTTCGCAGCTTCTGGTATTTCAGTTTCGATGTATACTGCTTACCGAAGACTAAATGATGTAAGGATTTGAAGCGGTGGCATCTATATAAGCCAGTAATAAACTCCGGACTGAAGGGATCATTTTGGTCTAGTGGTATGTTATGTGCTTACGAATCAAAAGGTACCGAGTTCTATCTACTTCAGATTTATTCCCGGAGATCAATGTGATCTGCATCCCACTTAACCCAGGTCACAGGGGAGCCCTTAGGACATAGTGCAAACAACATCATCCTTAAACTAGGAAGCAGAGGACCAGCGTTCTCTTTACTGATAAATCGAGATTATATATAAGTCTGAACACTGATTTTCGACGTATTCACATTTGGAGAAGACCAGAGATCGGTACCATCCCTCCAACATCATGAAGGTGGGTTGGAAGTTGTGGCGTGCCGACATGATGTTGGATGGGAGGACAGAATTGCACACCTTTAAAGGAAGCACCTTGACTGCTATGATGTATAGGAATGAGATCTTACAGCCATATGTAGGGATTTTTTAGAAAGGCAGTTGGCATCCAGTTAATTTAAATAGAGGATAGCTCTTGTCTGCAGTGGGGTCGGCTGGTCTTTGAATACCTCGTGACAAAGGATATTCATTGGATGAAGTGGGCAGTCAGATCCTTAGATACGAATCCCATAGAACATGTTCAGGAAGCTCTTGGTGGAACAATTGTGACTCGCCAGATTCTCCCAGAACACTTCTGGAACTAAGAAGTTCTTTGGAAAGAGGAATGAGATATTTGTTTTCCCATGACCTCATAAATAGGATGAGAGTTCTTTGAGAGCAAGGTGGTACGAGTCATCCAATCATACCCCGATTTAAGCCCTTCCCAAATGCCCTCTTGCTGCATCACATTTAGACTATTATGATTTCATGAACATAAATCATGTACTTTTAAGTATTTTTAAGTCATACCAAATTTCGCTTGAATTGGTTCAGTAGTCTTAAAATAATCCAGGAAGATGTGTTTGCTCGTTAAGTTATTCACACTGATATACTGAAATGCAAAAGCAAACACATCAACAAAAATTAACTATTTATTATTTTTATAAAGTTACAAAAAGTATTTAATGGAATAACGGTTATTTTTATGTAAATAAGATTAGAAATCGTTTTCAAAACCAGATTTGAAATTTAACGGAAACTATATCTTATACTTTTTGTAAGCGTTTACCACTGGAATTATTCACACCAAATTTCTCATTACATTTTATTGTAGACACGTATTTATAATTTCATAATATGTTTTTTTTAAAATCAAGTTTAGTTTGTTTTAAACAAATGTTTTAGTTTAAAATCAAGTGTGTGTGTGAAAAAAAAACATTTTGATTAGATGTGTTACATCAATTGAATTTGAACACAATTAGCTGCACAGATCAATTTTAGTTAAGCAAAGTTGCAAAACGTTATTCAACCAAAGGAAAAGTAGCTGAAAAAAGTTTGAGAATAAGAATTAAATCTACCTATAACTTGATAAATCAAAAATATATTGAATATTAAAAAGCGATGTCACGAGAAAATTTGTGTATATATATAAATGAGTGAAATCTTTGAGATAGGCCTTAATAAAAACATAAATATATTCTATTTTTTTTTCATTATTTGCAACAACTGATAACATATTTTTGCTATTTTTGAAAAAAAAAAAAAATACAAATTGATAAAATTAAATTTATTACATTTGAACCCAACGAGCACGTTTCCTCTTTTTTATTGAATAACTACAATGTTTTTAGTAGTTTTTGTCAACAATTTTACAGCATACTTCGTTTTAAGCTTTTCCTACATTGTAAAGTGTTCATTCAAAGAGAGAAATAAGAAAAATTAATCCCTCTGAAAAGTAAAGATTTTTCTGCTCTTAGATGAAAATGAACATCATTGTTAAAAAAAACAAGAAAGGGGGGAAAAAACTATAATCATAGAGTAATATTGTTCGAAAAATACATGGTGAGTTCTTAAGTATGATAAAAAATTATTGTAATCGATATAATATAGAGACTTTATAATTCCTAAAAGTATTCTCCCCAACTTAATTTAGAATAGGATTTAAAAAAATAATTATTTTAAGAACATTTCATCTATGTATTCAACTTTGATTTTACTTGTGAAATAATATTTAGCACTTTTTATAAACTGGGGGGGGGGGGAAGGATTTGCAGCTTGCACGTGATTTATTCATATTTTTCATTTATTATTTTCACACATAATATTCATATTCACAAAGCTTGAATCTCCATTTAAAGTTTTTAAAAGTGCAAGTTTCTGATTTAAAACTAATTTAATAGTTAGTAAAATTAAATGGAGTGTAAAACTGATCAGATAGTATTTAATTAAGTATTTTTGCTTTAACTTTAAACATTTTTGTTCCAAATTATACATAAACATCTAATAATAGAAAAAACTTAATTGAATTTAAAACTGACTTTGCTTTAAATGATATCAACATTTGGCGGCCTATTAACACTAAGAATAATTATTTTCTGGAATCCATCCAAAACGTCATTCGTGTTCAAATTTTGCAAGAATTATGTAACATTTTTTATGAATGCAGCGTTTTTTCCAAAACAGTGAACGAAATTTGGTTCATTTTTAATCTCCATCAATATCTTCCTAGGTTCCCTAGTAGTACTAGAATTTCCATCCCCAAAGCGATAAAAATGTAAAGTACCCACCTAGTGGATCACTTCTGGCGCAGTCATCAGGAAATCAGTAATCAAACGGGAACCTACTTATGTCAAATCAATTCATTCAAACCGGGATCTATTCAACTGCAGCCAGCATCACGTATGATATCCGACAAAGCAATAATCTTCTCGGGAGCCGGACCCCTCGGGAGCCTTTCATATGAAAATTTCATTAGCGTTAAGCACGGCACTGGCATGGAAGCAATTGGTTTGAATTGGCGAGAATTTCAGATTTAACAGACGCAACAATGCATTATCATGCGACCGAAACGCAGTTTAGATCATTTAGGATGATTCCCTTTGTTATTGACAGTGAGAGTGTCGATGTTTACAGTTAATTTTAAGCTTCATTACAGACGCGTCCCAATATTTTACTCGAGTTGAAATGAAGCTCTCGTAAGTGCATAGATTGAGTCTCCCTTGATGGGTAATTTATTCTAGTCTAAATATACACACAGGTATAGCTTTGTATAATCCATTGAAATTTCTGTAAAGGCTATTTCGCGATATCGGAATTGAATTGTTTTTCAAAATTCGTGTTATGACTATGATACCATGTGCAAGAAAGGTATTTATGACATGTTTATGATTCACATTAAGAATTAACGTGATACCAATAAATGATAATACTAATAGTAAGTGTCACGTGGAAAATTGGAAGCTATACTGAAAATAGCTGTGTATTGAAAAAATTGCAAATCGCTCAGTTTCGAGAGAATCAAGAGTCATTCGGCTGCTAATAGTTGTTTCCCATTAAAAATTTACTTATCTTTACTTCCGATTTTAATTTGCTTTTATTTACGCTATTACAATATTTGGGTTCAATTATAACACCAAGAAATTATTTGAATCAGCTGCATTTACTGTTGACTGACATTTTTTTGCTATTATCCGAACATTCGGATTTTTTTAAAAACATATATACTTTAAAACATATTAAAAGAGAAATATGTCACTAATAGATACTTAATAGAACCAAGTTATAAGAAAATATAGATTTATATTCTGTAAATTGTTATACTAGAGGAATATTATATTAGAAGAAATTTATATTTGATGATACTCTGATTTTCAAGATAACGTACATGAAGTTTGGTAACTTTCTTTTCCTTTGCCCTAAATTTTCTTTTCGTTCATTTAATAGTATCACTTAAGCCTTGTTTAAAATTGATTAAAATTACAATAACTAAAACATACTGAAGCAATTTGTTGTGAAATGACTAATTATTTTCATGAATATAATCGTTTCCTGAAAAGTTTCTTTTTTGTTACTTGGCATTTTATTTAAGCAGTCTCACTTTTAATTGATACCTCACAAAAATTAAGCACTTTATATGTAATAAAAGTTATTTTTTTAATTTCCTTAAAATAGTATCTTCTTTATGTGTGTATATTTCAAAAACCAATGTCTGCTGAAATTCTCACAACTCTAATGCGTGTATAAGGTATGCATAATGTCTTAAAAAGAAATAGCTATTAAAAAGAAACGATACAAATATTGTTAAAACAATGTATTAAGAATTTAATATATAAACCAAATAATTTAATAATTCTAAAATTCAGTGACACACACACACACACACACACACACACACACACACACACACACCACACACACACACACACACACACACACACACACACAATGGTGAACTTTATATTTTTTCCCCTTTATTTCCCCAAAATATCTTGAGCGCATATGTAGAAAATCGTATAGTTAAAGTTTGAAGCATATTTACATCTTTTACAATACCGTGAAGGAATCAGAAATGCTTTCCATGATTTATTGTAATTAAATTGACTGAATTGTCATTTTTTTCATTCTTGCTTTGAATAATTGTTTTAATCTTTCTAAAAATAAATCACGAAATAGAGTTTTCTGAAATTTACATCGAAATTAGAAAAAAAAGTATAGAAATATTCTTCTCAAAGTATAAAGTATTGCTCTCAAATTAGAAAAAAGTATAGATAATTGACAATAAAGTTTAAAAATTAACTAACATTATTTTAACTATTACTTTGTCATTGTATGTGCATAACTTTGAATACTCATATTTATGTATCTCATATTGATCGTTGGTAAATGTGAATATATATATATATATATACAATCGTATACATACATTTTTTAATCATGAATTTAATGAATTTTTCTGTTCTGTACTTAATTATGTGAAGAAAATGCAAGCCAATGCAACAATGGAGTTATTTGTGTAATTAATTTCATTTCTGAGTTTAAAGTCAGATGTATAATTTCGGCGTATATTTTTTGTATGATATATTTTGTAAATAAGTACAATATAGTTAAATATTTCTTTTATTCATAACCAACTTTAAAAATACATTTGAAGAGATTAATATGATTATTTATACTAAAATCTACAGAGGGATTCACAATAAAGTTATTAATTTTTTTTGTGGATTTAGCTAATTGTATAAGTGATTAACTGATATTTCTTAAATAATATTTCATTAAGTCAATGTTTTCTTTTGCATTATGTTCTGTTTGCAAATCTTTCTTTATAATTCTGTTCCAAGATATTGGTATAGAAATATTAAATTGACGCTTTCTTATAGCAATAGAAAATCATAACAATAATAATGATATAGGAAACAAAATATTTATTTGTTGATACAAAAACATGCTTTATAATAAAAAAAACATAATTATGAAAAAACAGTTTTACAACAGAAATAAACAGTGCAATGATTCAAAATCCACTAACTCTTAGAAAATGTTTATTTTAATCAAATATTATCAGTGAAAATCAATTTTCATAATTTAAGATACAAACTGATTTTACAAGAAATCTTCACACAACACACATTTCGACAAACTTTAAAACGTATATTACATAGACTTTTTTAGTAACTTCGAAAGTCTAAACTCCACGATGAACAATTTTTTAATCCCATTTTAATTACAATTAATAAATTACCACGTTTGAAAATTTAAACTTAAGCTTAAAATACTGAATTATACGTTTTTAAATATTAAAAATTATAATTTTACCAGTTTTATAAAGTACGTTTCTTCACGAAACTGCTCTTGATAATGAATTATTTTTCTACATTTGAATTTCATTGCAATAACAATTCACAAATTTGTTTATTCACACCCAAAATATAATACAAGCTCCATAACTTTATTTAAATATTTCTTGATATAGCAAATGCTTCGAAATATAATACCTTCCATCGCACGGCCCCTTATTACCAAACATAAACGCTAAAATATTCATCATCCTTTTATTTTGAAGCTCTAATCTTTCCGAAGAATCTCCCTAATAACTTAAAAATAACTATAATAAACAATCCGAATCCACGCTACAGGCGATCTCTGGCACAGCCAGCCTTCTTTGCATCAATAATTAATGGCATGGAATTTTCAGCAAGTGCAATCCTTTGAACAATAGCAGTCGTAGGCTGGCTGTGCCCGTTGATGAAATAATCGTTCGGCTTCGACATCTGTTCCCTCCAATCCGAGGACGAAAATGCGCGAGGACGGTAGGACGGAATTAAATAACCATTTGAAAACAATTTGCATCGGCTGTTCTATTGACACGGACATTAGAGCACTTCAGCGATCGGTCGGTAAGCCAAGACTGAAGCAGGGGTGGGTACTTGGACTCACTGGTGGGTCATTAGCGGGGGTGGGTCGGAGCTTTCGTGATTCATCGTTCTTTCTTTCACATTTGGCCCCCATCACAAAAGCTTCCCCGCGTCCATTTTTTGGCAGGGCCTTCCTTCCATGCATTTTCTTCTTTACGTCTTTTTTAGGGATTTTTTTCTCCCCCCCCCTCACTTTCTTTCTTGACCCCAGTTTGACCGACAAAAAGTAATAGTAGGCAGGGCGGCATGTATAATGGATTCTTCTGAATTTTCCAAGGATTCCAGAGACTTTTGAGCGAAATGTGTGTATGGGATTCCAGGTATGAGATTTGATGGTTTTGTGATGAAATGTGTGTGTGTGTGTGCGTTTCAATGATTGATGTATGTATAAAAAAGGAATATAGTGTTTTGCTTTTCAAATTTCATTTCACTTCCATTTATAAGGAATGCCTGGAAATTTGAGCAAGTAGTAAATAGAAAGATGTTGATATAAATCATATAAAAATATATGATTGCTGAAATAGGCATAGATTTTTGCTTAAAATATGTCTATGGTTAGGTAACAATTTTAATTGCTTCTTCATATTTCAGATAAAGATTTCCTTAAAAGATATGGGAATTAAATTATTTCAGGTTCATTCATTTTCAGCACATTTGTGAGGATCATAGTCATCACTTACAGTAGCTACCAAATAAAGAAATAAATGTTTAAATTATATATTTAAATTCACACTAAGGCTCTTTGCAATATGTTTTTTAAAATTCTTGAGGATACTAAGGGAATCAGTCATAAAATTTAAATTCTACAAATATTTAGTAAAGAAAAAAGATATACTTTATCTAATATTTATCTAATATTATACTTTTGAATCAGACAATTAAATTTTTCAATTAATCCCTTGAAGCGTCCTTATAACTTTTTTATTCAAGTAAAATAAATTAGAATAAATTTTAAAGAGTTATATATATATATATATAGCCAATAATGGATGGTATGTGTATAACGAATTTTTAAGACTTATTCTGTGATTAATTTTCGAACCTACTACTTTAGAAAACTACAAGTATCTTCTTAAGAAATCTCCAAAATTAACACGGAATGCATTAAACATTTACACTGATAGTAAAATGTTTCTATTGAACATAGATTTATAACTTAAATGAAATTTTCTAAACATCTAAAAATCTTTATAACTGTCTCTTATTTATTGATCTCAGTGAATTATTAACACAGCTTTCATTAGCAAAAAGGAGTAATTGAACTAATTGAATTGATTAATGATCTTCTTGAAGAGCTTAGCCCCTCATGTTCCTAAATTTTTATGAGTAAACTTTGGTTTTGTTAGTCTTTCTAAAGACACATTATTTTTAAAAGGATTTAATAATATCTAACAAAAGAAAATAAGCATTACATTTGTTAGCATTTTAGAAGAAAAGTCTAAAAATTGTTAGAAATTAAAAACATAAAATTTACGGAAATTAGTAACGAAATTTCTCCAGTTTTGCTTAAAATATTCATTCTGTTTTAATGTAAACCATGATTTATATTTATTTATACATAGATAACAAAGTCAGGCTCGTTTGCACGAGTGTTCTACTTAATTTCCTTAGTACGTAGTTGAAGTAATTTTTAGACTAATAAAAAGTAATTTTAAAGTATCACACATAAATGAGAGACTTATAGTTAAAGATTCAAATGTACTTAAATATATTGAAATTTTTAAAAAAAATGCTGTCCAATCAACAAAGTTACATAAAAAAGTGCTTAGAATTTTCATATCTAATCTTCATTTTATAAAAGTTATTTCAGATTACAAATTTTTACAAATTTATGATTAAAATGTTCTGATCATATCAAGGTGGTAATAACATAATGTAAAGTCATAGCTGAAGCAATTATGCAATTAAAATTATTTTCTTTTCCAGCTGTCTGTGTGATTGATATTCGAAATATTTGTAAATGTAACTTATGCAATTATTCGTTAAAAAATTTCCTTAACTTAACAGTTTTAAAATTTTCTGTTTTACTGATTTGATATGTAATTTATAAGCGAGGAATGAATGTACAAAAAATATAATATACTAAATACTACGCAACTTAACAAATCCTTTTCCAGGGTTGGTTATCGTGTTGGACACAATCATTGACATTCAATGACAACCTGCCATTCTGCCTTATATTCTTATTATTTTTTGCAACAGGTGAGTCATTTTCATAAAAATCGAAATTGCAGAATAATCAGTATACTAATTTTTTAATGAAGAATACAATATTATATTGTTGTAAAAAGTTAATTAAATGACACATTTTATGTGTGTGTAATAGTAAATGGACATTTTTTGTAAAGGATTGTTCCAACGTAGATTATAACCACTTCACAAATTTGTGGAATTATTGTTATTATATTGCTTAAATGAAAAGATCAGTGGGAAATATTTTTAAAAAGCATACAAATAGCCAAACTATGAATTTGATGTATTATTCTTGTTTCTTAAAAATTGTATAACATCCAATATACAAAATATTGAGTCAATATTGGAAATTTTAAACTCAATGCAATTTTTAATCTTTTAGTTCAGTTAGGCAATGTATGTATGTGGATGTATTGTACAGTTTTTAGGTGCTATATATGTTTCTATTATTATTTCAAAAATTTATTTGAAATGGCTTTTTGTGACAAAAGTATGATCTATATTTTTATTAACATAAACCAAAAATAAAAGATAGACAAGTAATATAAAAAAAAAATTAAGTCAATTCCTTCTTATGTCGACAAAGAAAAATATCATTTTAGTTACTTTTTATTAAATAGTTACAATTAATATAAATATGTATATACATATAACAGAATCACAATATTAAGGGACAAAATAGAAAGCGACTCTTTCCTTGCAATTTTCTATTTTTCTTTCTACATATGCTGTTGGACTATATTTGTTTTTGTTACTGTTTATTCATAAGTAAATTTAATTATTCTAATAAAATAGTATTGTATAAAAGAAATCACATTCTCAGAAATTAGGCCATGCCAGGGGGGATTCGAACAAACGACCTTTGGATTAGAAGTCCAACGCGCTATCCATTGCATTACAGGGACACAACGAACGATTTCTTTTTATATATAAGCTGTTGAACTATTATTTTTGTTATTATTGATTCATTTTTTAATTTAATTAATGAATTAATATTTGAAAAACCGTATTAGTATCAAGTGCCATCCACCACAAGTTTTTAAAAATGTATTTGAACTTGAATGGATGAATAGAAAGTATTAATTAACGATTGAAAATTTGAACAAGATATATATATATATATATATATATATATATATATATATATATATATATATATAGGGAGAGAGTGGACTAATAGTAGGAACTGAAAAAAACTTTCAATTAATTAAGAATTTTCTTAACAATAAAAAAGTGTTTCTAGATAGTAATATATATATGTACGCGAATCATACTGTAAATAAAAAAAAATACCAAAAGTAATATAAATTAAGGCATTAAATAAAATATTTTAATTATCAACTATACATTACAAATTTACATGAATGAATTAACAATTGATTGAAAGGAAATTCTATACAATTTGTATTATATTAATGCTAAAAATTATCACCCTAAACATTTGAATGAAATTGTTCTCTGAGAATAAATTTACAACAATCTTCTTAAATCTTTATTTTTTCAAATACACTCATGTCCATAAATTAAGGATAATTCAGAATCACGCAGAAATTGAACTCTAAAATAAAAATTCCACCTGTAGAATTATCACACACATCTTGAAGAAGAATATGCAAATTACAGGAAACCACCAGATGGCGCGGATAGTACGTCACAATGACGAGAGTGTAAGACAGGGGTATATAAGGAATGGTGGCAAAGAAGTAAAATTGTTCACAAGCGCTTTAAAAGCCTTTCAGTGCAATAACCGCATAGTTATAGCACAAAGGAAGCATTTGGATGATTTTTTACGTGGTAGAATTATCGGACGACTGGAATGTGGACGTACCCAGCTGGAAGTATCCGAGGAACTTCGAATCGCCCAGAGTGTCATCTCCAGGCTTTGGCAACGATTCCAAGATGATGGTAATGTGAGTAGATGTTACAGCACAGGTCGCCCCCGAGTTACAACGCCGAATGAGGACCGCTATTTGGCAGTTACTGCCAAAAGAAACAGACGGAGCACAGCATCAGACCTATCTCGTCAGCTCTCTTCAGCTACCGGTACGACAGTTTCAAGGCAGACCGTGTACAGACGCTTAAGGCACATTGGTCTATATGCTCGTAGGCCTGTCAGATGTGTTCCCCTTACCGCAACTCACTGTCGCCTGCGATTATCCTGGAGTAGAGAGCATGCATTGTGAACACCACAACAGTGGTCTTGTGTGATGTTTTCCGACGAGTCCAGGTTTAGTTCGCAGTCTGATTCTCGCCGGACTTTCATATGGAGAGCGCCAAGTACCCGTTACCACCAATAGAACACCATTAAACGACACCGTTACGGTGGTGCAGGATGGCTCGTTTGGGGAGGAATTATTCTTGGTTCCAGAACTGACCTGCATGTTCAGAGTGTAACGATGACAGGCCACATCTATCAGGATGTCATTCTGGAACAACATGTACGTTTGTTTCGGGGCGCCATGGGTGCTGAATTTCTGTTTCACCGTGAAAACATTGTAGACGAATGTCTTCAAACGGAGGATATCACCCGTATGGATTATCCAGCATACTCACCGGACTTGAATCCAATAGAGCATGTGTGGGATATGCTTGGCCGATGAATTGCAGCCCGTCAACCCCCTCCCTCCTGTCTACCGGAACTTCGGAGGGCATTGCTTGATGAGTGTTGTAATATTCCCCAAGATCAGATTGATAATTTGATACTCAGCATGCGTAGGCGTTGTAAGGCCTGTATTGCATCGTCCGGGAGACATACTCCGTATTAACCATCATACTAACCATGTTATACTGTTTTTTTGTAAATAGGTTCTTTTTTGAAATTTGCTCCAGGGAGTAAAAATCGCAATTTTTATTAATTATGTCAAACATATAGCATCTTTTTTGCTCTTTACCTTTTGTTTAATAAATAGACTTTACAAATAAGTCAAATTTGTTTTGCTTCTGTCTCTTCTTTGCCTGAACTTCATTATCCTTAATTTATGAACATGAGTGTAAAAAAAATACCCCTAAAAGATTAGGAATCAAAGTTTTACCAGTTTTTCATAACTTAAAAGAAATTTGGTCCTCATTCTTCTTTTAAAAGTATCACTAGCAAATTTTATAAAATTCTGCATTCTGAATTTAAAATTCGCTATTATTAATGGCAGCATAAAAATGAACAGTTAGAAAAATGAATAAATAATTTAATTTCAAATCCCGTACCAACATTGCGAGGAAGGAAAAAAATTGGTTACATCTTTTAAATGGCTCATTTGCCTAAAATATGAGAATCACCTTATACCCACGTATATAAATGTTATCATTTAAAATTAAAGAATTTAAAAGTCAATTTTATGAAATAAAATTTATAATACAATTAAATTAATTAATAATTCTTACAATAAATCACTTTGACGAGGTCAAACCTCATAATTTTGAGCCTCGGTTAAATTCAATAGCTGAGCTGGAACCCCTTCTTCAAATTACCACACTACGTCAAATGAGAATTTTGAGCCTTGACAGATTTAACGTACATCAGACCCTCTACTCCCGGTGACTTCCACTTCCAAGGATCCAAATTACGAGATGAGCCTCCCAAAGCACTTGCGTTGCTTCAGACTGCCGGGCAAATAAAAAGAACATTACACCAAGGTAGTAAGCAGTGAGTAACGAAGATCTAGCCCAAAGGTTTCCAAACCTTTTTGTCTCATAGACCCCTTGCCATATTTTTCGGTTTTGGATAGACCCCTGCTTAATTAATATTGAATTTTTACAAATTAATCAACTTATACATATTTTGACAGCACGTACTACTACTCCTACTTTGAGTTAAATTTCTAACTATTATGAAGTATAGTGTTTAAAATTTAAAAAGCACATGTTAATTAATTAATTTAAAAGTTAATTAATATATAAAACTGTTAAATAAAATAACTAAACAACAAACAACTGATTTTAATGGGAGGAAGGAATCTGGTGCTACAATATCAAATTTTCAACATTTGGCATCAATCTTATTAGGTTTAATTTTAAATCTCCCCTGGTAGTAATGTCTAGTTTTTTGTGTGTTTTTTTTTTGTTTTAGAGATTGACAACCACGCTGAAACTCCTTCACACTCGGAAAAGAAGCAAATATTCGGGAGAAACAACAGGTTTGACTTTTTAAAGTCAAAATTACTGCATCCGCTTCTAAACTTTACTTATAGATCTTCGTTAGTGCTTATTAAGATCAGTACCTATTGTAATGTGACATTTTTTTTCAATGTAACATATGAATTCATTGCCTATTGTGATATTACCATAACCAAAGTATTCTCAAACCTGGTTTCAAAATCTGAATAAAAGACATTTAAATGTTGAACGTTGGTTAAAACATCCTGATCGATTGTCTGTGACAAATTGGGAAGATTCGGGACCTCCAGTATTATACGTCTTTAGCTAAAATCTGGAGAGAAACGCTAAAATGGTTCTTGTTTCAATAAAATTTATGCTATCCCCTTGTAAATGAAAATTAACCTCATTAAATTTAGTAAATAAATTTGTTAAATATGCAAAATTTGGTTTCCATTTGATTAAAATTTTTTAAAAATTGAATTCATGATGTAATTTAAGGAGTGTCACTATCACAGACCCCCTTAGACCTCATGGACCCCCAAAATATGTTTTTGATGATGTGGACCCCTTGCAGGTCGTCAAAAATTCTTGGGGGTCTATAGAGACCACTTTGGGAATCACTGATCTGGCCAATCATATGTCTTTGCGGAAGAATTAAATTAATTATTGACTCTTACTGTTTATTTATGTTGTACTTTGAAGCAAAACCAGGTTATTGTCAATGACTATTGTAATCTTGAGCCTTGCTCAAGTGACGAGGACGACACCTGAGCTTGCACCTCTCTCACCATACTTCCATACCACGCAAACAGGAGGACTTTGAGACCTTATAGTTCTGACGTGCATCATCCTCTCTACATGTTGGGCTTTCAGAGGCACTAAGGCTTGGATTAATGACACTCCCTGGTACGTATTCGCGATCATAACCACTTGGTTACCGATGCCACATCTGATCCGGATGAACATCACTACTTTACAAATTTTCCTGGCTAACACTAAGTCAAATATATTGATTCAGGCAGACCGAAACTCAGATCTATTGACTACAACCTGAGAGTTCAGATATTTTTAGGATAAAGAATTTGGGGACCATTGTTAACAAAAGATTGGCTTAGAAGAAGTCATTTGAGGAAGCCAAGGCCCACGGAAGTCTTTCAACCCTTAAAGAAGAGGATGAATAATAATTTCTCTTAAACCGTTTAATAGTAAATATTTTCCAGCAAATTTACTTTTAAAAATAAGATAAAATTATCAAAAATTCAAATTGATCTCTATTATAAATTGAAATTGCATCTCATTAAAATATGCATCGTTGCAAATATGTAAAGAAAAATTACATTTTTTTTTTAACTCAACATGTCAACAGAAAAATATTAAGATACAATTATTTTTTCGCTCAATATGGTAGATGGCATTTTGAGAAATATATCACAAAATGAAATTTAAAAAAAATAGTTATAATAACTTTGGTTGTTAAAGCCAATATTTGCACAATTTGTTTTAATAAATACATATGAAACTTACTGGGATGCTCAAAGAAATAAATAGAAAAAAATATATACGAGTTCTAAATGGAAATGAATGCATATGCTTAGTTTTCCATTCGTGTTATATTTTTAAGTTGTTACTTTTGAGAACATAAAATTATATTGAGAAGAAAAAAAAAAGAAAACATTTAGGAAAAAACAAGTTTATAAAAACAAAATAGCACCGGAAAAATATTGAAATACAGAAGTAAATTTTCTTAAAGTTTATTTAAAAAAAATCTATGGAAGCTTATGTTTGATAAAATATTTTGTATGTTATAATACCTCACATAGATTATATTTTTTAATCTATGCTATATATTCATTAATGACACATTTTTGCGGTTTATTTTTCATTACGGGAATAAAAAATTAAGTCATTTATAATTAAAAAAAGACGATATGAAACATAAAAGAGAGAAGGGGATATATATAAAGCTAATCTAATGTTAATAACTTTTAAAAAACACTGGTAAAGTATAGATACAAATAACAAAATAAAGAGGAGAAGCACACAATTGAGAAAGGATTTAGTTTTACTTTAAGATTCACATTCACACATGGGAATATATATATATGAAAAAAAATGGCTTATTGTTTTTTTTTTTAAGTATCAGATTTATAAGAACGGCATTTACTTACATATCGTATTCTTTACTTTGCTGACACTAATATTTAAAAAAATATTTTGTTCAATATTTAATGAATTGATTTTACATTTATGAATGCGTGATCCCTTTCTGATGCCTATCATCTTATTCTCACTAAGTTTATAAATATTTTATACACACATAATTTAAATTTAAATTTACTATAAAAACACTTTATTAGTTAAAATTGTTTCGTAAATTTATCCTTGCAAATTCATGGTTGTAAACTATCAATTATGAAAGGCCAGACATAAATATAACAAAGATATTTTTTTAAATATACTAAATGCCATGATTGTAATTTACATTATTCTTTTGTAGCCTGTGGCGAGGAATACGATAATTTATAATAAACCTTTTTGATATTATAAAAAAACGATATTAATATAAATTTTTTTAATTCAATTGAAATACTTCCTTTATTATACTTAAATCATTGTAATAATTTTTAATTTTTAAAGTTTAAATTACTTTTATTTGAAATATTCATTGTTTTAAATACATTTAATGTTCCATAAATATATACTTCTTGAGAAAAAATAAAATTAATCTATGAAATAAAATTTAAAACTCATATTTTTCTGAATTAAATTATATTTCAAATAAACGGGGGGCTTACGCTTTACTTAAAATCTTTTGAAAAAAATGACAGCATAACCCAAGAAGTTTGCAGAAAACTCATACATACAGCCTTCAATTCCTTTAAATTTGGCAGTACACATACACTGGTGTCCAAAAGTTAAGCATAAATCGTAAAATGCGAAAAACACGGAGTAAATATTCGTAAAATTATTCCAAATTTCTTGCGGATATTAATTGGGTGAAGAAGAAACATTGGATTTATACAAAACTTTCAGTCGACTACGTCCTGCGCGAAACACCGGCGCATGTCGGAACGCGGAGAAACCGATTCACACAGCATGGGCAGTTTAGACAAGTTTCGTGCAACTGCTGTGCGAAGGAACATTGTTAACCATCAAACAAGGTGAATGATGGCACAAAGACGCCAATTGGACATGTTTACGAAAAGAAGAATCGTTGGAATGCTGGGATCCTCACGATCACAAACCGAAGTGTCTCGAATTCTGAATGTGGACCAGAGCTGTGATCTCAAGACTGTGGGAGAGGTTTCAAAGAACGGGATATGTTACCCGACAACCAGTATCAGGTTGAACAACAGTCACAAACCCTCGCCAAGACCGATATCTGGTAGTAAGTACGCGACCTCAGAGGGGCAGTACTGCCAGAGCACTGGGTTCGGCGCTCACAGTCGCCACAGGAATACGAATTTCGAGACAAACTGCTTACAGGAGATTCAATCATGCTGGCCTGTATACCAGAAGACCAGCAGTTTGCATTCCCCTCATGTCTGCGCACAAACGCGCTCGTTTGAACTGGAGTTTGTAACATCAACATAGGAATGTGGGAGAGTGGGCCAATGCGATGTTCAGTGACGAGTCCCGGTTTAGTCTCAGTAGTGATTCTCGACGGGTAACGATATGGAGAGAACGTGGAACACGTTTTGAACCAAGAAACATAACGGAAAGACATCATTTTCCATCAAGAGGAGTAATGGTATGGGCAGGCCTCATAATGAACGGTCGCACAGACCTCCATTTCTTTGACACGGGGTCTGTGACTGCTCAAAGATACAGAGACGAAGTTCTTGAGCCTTATGTTCGCTTGTTTCGAGGTGCTGTCGGTCCTGACTTCATATTCATGGATGATAAGGCGCCATGTCACCGAGCGGTGCTGATTGATGACTTCCTTGGAACGGAAAACATCCAGCGCATGTCGTGGCCTGCAAACTCCCCTGATTTAAATCCTATCGAGTATGTATGGGATATGCTCGGAGACAAATTTTTGCACTTTCGCACCCACCAAGCTCCGTTACAGAACTGAAAGAGAGCTCTCCAAGAAGCTTGGAACCGTTTGAGCCCACAACTCATTCATCACCTCATAACAAGTATGATAAATCGCTGTGCAGCGTGCCTGGCTGTCAGAGGTGACCACACGTCTTATTAAACTTCAGCATCAGTATTATATTTAATGTTTTCTTTCATTTCTTCTTTAAAGTGTGAATCCTTGCTATGCTTAGTTTTCTTTCAAACTGCACCTTTGGATAATAAAATTTATTATTATCATTCTTTTGATTTGCTTTCTTATTTTATAACCATTTTACACTCGCATATCACGTTTCCCGCCATTCTGATTTACAGTTCCATCTTTATTCACATAATTATCAATTATGTTTAACTTTTGGACACCAGTGTAGTATGTTACAAACTTTTAATGTGTTTCTTTCAAACTATTTTAAAAACGGCATTGCCTGTGAATAAAGAAGTCGTACAGCCCACAAATTAAACAAAAATAATTTGGCCACATTTTTCCAGAAGAAAATTATTCCGAAAACTATTGACGTTTATCCAAATTCTGAGGTTTATTGAAGTATTCTTAAAAAATTTATAACAATGTTAGCAAATGTTACAAGTTATAATTCTTAAGAATCACGATAAGCTTAATAATTTCTATAGTAGAAATCTATTTAAAGTTTTTTATATATTCACGTAAAAACAATTGAAATAAAAAATATATAATGCGATGCAAAACGATTAAAAAAATACACACTCACATCTCAAAACTAAATGAAAATAAATGGATCTTAGTAAACACAAGTGTTTACAAAAAGGAGCTAAAATGAAAATCACAGACCATTAACTTTCAAAAGCAATGAAAAAATATTCCCTTTTTATAACCGTCCAGAAGAAGCGATAAACGATATTTCCATGAAAGGTCTTAAAATGAACCATCCAAAGGAGTTAAAAAAAAAAAAAACTCTCTTCTAGAGAAATAAGAGTATAAAAAAATTAGTAAAAAAAAAACTACTATGGTATGCAGCTTGTTCTGTTACAGCCTTCATTTTTTTGGGAAAGGGGGGGGGGATCCGGATAACTCTCGCAATAATCTGCATGATAAATTTTCCTCTTCAACAGCCGGCCCGGCACTGATTCGTCCGGGCTTGTTTATTGAGGACTGTATAGTACAAGTGTTGTCTCTCGCTAGTATCAAATTGCCTGGATTAATCACGCATAACAGACGTACAGTGTCAGGCGCCGGTTTTTATTTTTATATCCGGTCCCCTTCTTCCGGACTCGGCTTCCTTCATTTTACTCTCTAGGATAAGGTGGTATCTATGATTATATGGATCCTCCCGTTGAATCTCCTCCTCCCCCCTTACGATCTTCAGGGAGTCAATTTCCCCCGACCGTTTGGCATATGAGGGCGCAAAGCTAATAACAGCCGCCGGGGCTGCGCCGAAGAGCGTCCGGGCGCCCTGATTATCTTCTTTCCATAGAGATGCAGCAGTAATTTAATTAAACCTGGCCCAACCTCTTTTCTAAGAAGGGAGAAAAAGGATAGTCGAATAAAAAAATCGATAAAACTCTTTTTTATATACATCTCTTAGGGAAAGTCCCAACGTTTGTGACGGCCCGTGAGTGTGTGAGAGAGAGAGCGTGGAGGAAAAACTAATAATGAATTTATAGAGGGAGAAGATTTGAATCGCAACAACGGAGTGGAGAAAATGAAAATGTCTGCCACTCTCTCCTCCTTTATCCCCTTTTTTTAATACTTCTTCTTATCCAGGTTACCTATGGAGAGGAGATAGAAGAAGGTGGTCTTCTCATGGGAGTCGGGTTCTCTTAAAGTTTGATAAAAGTTAGGAAATCGGTAAATTTCAAGTCTTTCGTGACGTTCTCTCCGGAACCAATACGAAGAGGCGCTGGGAGGGAAACGGGGTATTTCCTATAAATCACAAGCTGTTCTTGAAGTTAAAGTTATTGTTTTTCTCCAGATTGTGCATTTCTTATTTATTACGGATGCTGTAAGAAATCGGAGTGGAATTTAGATTCATAACTGGCATATCATAAGCAGAAATTGTTTCTCTGATATAATTTGCATGAATGGTGAAATTTTTAATAATTTAAACATGAATTTGCTAATTCATTTTTGGGAACTAGATATTGTTTAAATTTTACGAATTGGGATTATTGGGAATTATTTATCGTTTTATTTTTCTCTGATGTCATTTGAAAGAATATATATTTTTTCCAATTTATAACAACTGTTTATTTTCTGGTCTTACCAACAATTGAGAGAGAAGTTTCTATGTTGAATTTCTCCGCAGTATATTTTAAAATATGAGATAAATGTTTGACGCGGTACTTCAGTTTGTTTTTAATGGTGATTCCTTTTTCAATTTTTATAAGAAATTATGCAGTAGCATTTTTTAGAATAACTTTTTTTGTGAAAGGTTATTATATATTATTTTATCATTACCTTTAAGTCATTGAGTATAATTTTAAAATGTGAAGTATATGTCAATGTTGCTGAAATTATAAGAAATAACAAGATATATAAGAAAATGATGCACGTAGAAATTAATATTATTTGAATTAATATATGCATATGATTATGTATATTAAACTTTAAGTTGAACTGTTCTATTTTATTTTTTTAAAGCTTAAGTTATTCAGATTTTTATGCAAATAAAGATAATATATTTTTCCTCTTTTACGGTTACTATTTTGGATTTTTTATTGACCCTTTAGTTAAGTAATCAACTCGCTTAAAAATATTTTAAAATGAAAAATTAGTTTTTGCCTTAAAAATTCAGCAAATCAGTTTAATTAAATGTACTGTTATGAAACTGAAACTGACATTTTTACTTGTACGGTTTGTAAAAAAAATAAAAAATTTTATTACCGTAAAATCTGGCGCATAAAGCGCACTTTTTACATAACAGAAATAAGATCCAAGTTAACGGGTGTGCATTATACATCTAAGTATAAAAATGAAAATTCAAAAAAAAATTAGACTTTTACATAGATCGGAATACTGCTTATTTAAAAGAAATGACCTACCCCTAATGAACTTAAAAATTGTAGTTATAAAAGCATACTATTTTTACAAAATAAAGGGATAATATCTCGAATAGATGACTTTAAAACATAAGAGGGAGCATAACTTAAGTTACAAATAAAACATAAGAGATAAGTAGATTTAAAACATAAGAGATTTTCCACGCGTACATTTTAGGTTCCTTCGTAAAAAAAAGGGGGTGCGCGTTATGCGCGGTTAATATACTTAAATATTAATAAATGATGTTTGAAATTACAAGTGGGCCGTTATACGCCAGATTTTAAGGTATGTAATTCTTGTTTAACTGTTTTCTGAAAAATCGTATTTTTTTTAAAACAACAAGAATTGCTTAGAAAATTTAGGTTTTACTTTATTTATTATGAGATATATCTTAAAAGGTTTTCCTCTTAAAACTGACTTGAGGGTTTTTCTTTTTTTGTAATTGAAAGATATGCAAATGCGTAGTGCTATGTTAAGCGATTTGAAATGGAGCCAGATAGTAATTGTAATTCTTCTGTCGGACAATATTGCCAACCACATTATTATTGTTTCCAGTCAGTTATTTTCAAGAAATATTTTACCAGTTTACTCTGAGATCTTTCCGATATTTATGAGGATTGCAGCCGTGGTCTGCATCCCGTCTTTATTTCTGATAAGTAAAATTTAATTCTTTATAATTATTCGCGAATGTTGATCTTTCTATCATAAACTTAGGCTAATTGAATCATAAATATCTTTGAGATATTTTTGTCTGTGATTAATTAAATACTATCTTTGAGATATTTTTGTCTGTGATTAATTAAATATTATCTTTGAGATATTTTTGTCTGTGATTAATTAAATACTATCTTTGAGATATTTTTGTCTGTGATTAATTAAATACTACCTTTGTATCGATTTTCAAGACTGTCCGAGACAAAATCTTCCGAGGTTGAGAATTCTTAGAGTGAGTAAGGCAAATATTGAAAATTACATTTCTTACCTCTGGTACATTTCTTAAACTTTAAAACGTAGATTTCTTTTCTTTTTTTCCTTTGAATAAATTGACAGCAAAGTAACTAGGTAAAGAAATTATGGGTTGCAAAAACTATATATTTTCAGGTATTTTTTTATTTTTATATTTATATCATCAATTGAAAAGTATGAAGTCGAATAACTCACAAAAATCCCATTAATTGTTAATATATATATATATATATATATTATATATATATATAAGCAAATAGATTAAACTTTAAAAAAATCATTTATTTGTTAATCATTTAATACAAAAATAAATTAGGGTGGAAACTTTTTTTTATTGATATGGCTTCATTTCATAGCAAAAGATCCATCATAAGTAAAAGTTTTATAGGCATAGGTGGAAGCATCAAAATGCTCAGGAAGCAGAAATATGTTTTTAACTATCACATTGTTTAGTTTACTATTTCAGGTAATAGAAGCTCAATGGTTCCAAGTTCATTTTGTAGAAATCTTTTTACATACACCTTGAAATTACTACAAGAATAAAAATAATTTCTCGAAATATTTTGGTTCATATTTCAAATCTCAAAATACCTGAAATTAATAAAATGAAATAAAAGCATAACTCATTCTTTTTAATGTGAACAGTATATTTATTATACTTTTATGAACATTGATACTTCGTTTCTGAAATAAAATAGCAATAGACAGTAACGATCAAAGTCAACAGCTTGATAGAAGGGAGCGTACGTGTGGTGAGTTTATAGCCCTGTTCTCAACTAAGACCCTCCGTTTGGAATAACAGGGACGTGTGCACGTTAAACTGAACCCAAAATTATGCTGTGGAGTTAGGAGAGTTATGTACCATATTAGGTATCCTAGTCATCTGAATATCATTAAGAACAACGGTCCTTTACCTTTGTGCTGTCCTCGAGCGGGGGTCGGCAAACAGCGGCTGTGAGACATCAGTCTTTTGACTCTACGTATTATTAAAATAAATAATTATGTACACTAACAACAGTGCTTCCCTTTCTCTTTTTCCATTGTAATTATTTTTGAAAAAAAATGTGCCTCTGCATTTACATATATTTAAATATTTGAAATATCTTACATAATATACATATTGTGAAATATCTTATATTCCTCCTCAGACCCAAAACAAAAATAAAAGCTTAATATTTTGTAAGGGGTACTTAAATAGTTGTTTTGATCACTCTGATGTAGAAAAGTGCATTAATTTTTTTTAATGTATAGAAGCTGGGGGGATGTATCACATGTGATACATCAGGAATAAGACACTACAATCAGAATTTTTTTCAGTATTAAGCAAGATTGAAGTAATTAATTTAACCTTAGTCTTTAATCACACAATACATACAATTCAAAAATTCAACATGAAAATTAAGTTTTATAAGCGTTTAGTATTGGTAGTATTATTACAATAACATTATTTTTTCATTTTCGTGAAATGCCTTGAAACCATTTCTAGTAGTTGTAAAGCACAGAAAAACCTTGTAGTCTGTACATTGTACAGTCGTTAAAGCCGAGCACTTCTCATTCCTCAAATTGAACTCAAATCAGAATTATCGCGATTCATCAGCTCTAAAATTTCATCTGGTGTCAAATATTTCATTAAATAATACTTACAAAAAATTATGAGAAAAAATTGGGTAAAAAGGAAAAGCAAACACATCAACTAAAGATTTTAACTCAAGAAAAACTTCTATCAATCTTCAATCCCCCCGAAATATAACTAAAGATTAAAACAGAATTGTGACTTAAAAAGTATGTTCATAAGTGATTGGGTCCTATTGTATCACAAGTGATACAAACAAATTTCACAAGTCATTATGCTTTAATATTTCGCTAAAAATTTCTTTTTTTGCTGTTAACTAGAGAGAAAAGTGAACATATACATAGAAAAAGCATGTTTTAAAAATAGTTTAATATGTGCATATAAATTAGAAAAAAAAAATACTTACTCCGATGACGTGCGCACATCTTGTTTTGATTCAGAGACTACTAGAAATTGCTATCATGGACAGGTACTGCCATGTGTTGGCTAAAAAAGGAAATTATATGAGGTATTTCATTTTGGTACTTCATGTGACGCAACCGGTCCTAATTTGTTAACCGGTAAATTTGTTTTTGCTGTTAAGCCTTCTAAAAAAATTATGAAACTTTTGTATCACATGTCATACAAGAGAACCGAGGAGGTTATATACATATAATTCGAAATATATAAAATCTCAAATAAGTGTTATACAGCTATTTAAGATTTCTTTCTCTCTATATTGAATTATTTTCCATTGACAAAGTTTAATTAACAGTGAAAATATTGCAATTAGTTCTAAATTAGTAAAAATTTATTGGTAAAAATGCCGCCATGGGAAGACATTCCTGAAAGCAATTACCAGAAGCGTTTACTTATTTGAATAAAATAGATCAGGAACACACTAATAAATAAGAGTTGAAATGACTTTTATTTGAAGAAACAATCAAAGTCAATTTTAAGTATTATATTGTGTAAACATGAAATTGCAGAATAAAACACTTCTTGCATTATTGGCATATAGTTTTCTTTAACACACTCACGAAGCTTGAAAGTTAAATTCACAGCATTATGAAATTTTCACAATGGTTCTTCTTGCACTGAGCCAGAAAAATAAAAATATTTTCCATAGCTCTTAGTCCTTGAAGAAATGTAAAATGTTTCTTTCGATAAAATATTATTAAAGAATTTTAAAAAACACTAGCCGGAGCATAACAGTCTTGTTCGTGTCCTCCATCAGAGCCCCTTCCCACCTCCTACGCTAGCGTATGAATGTAAATGGCTCTTTCATAGTTTACTTACATTGTTTCACTTAAAATTGATTCTTCTATGTCGAAAGTTTGCCAACCCCTGTCCTAGAGCAGCAGATGCTACAATTTAGAACTTTGTGAACCACTAAATGTGCAATTTTACATTGGGTGGACCACTATAACTATATTGTCTCTTGCTTACATCTCTATTTATATTTCCATATCACTGAAAAAGAACCTCACGAAAAGCAAGAACTCGATTACGCAAAGCAATATCAATAAACTGGAGTGTTATGCAGCCAATTACCATGGTTGCCAACACTCACTTTCAAATATCACACATGATGCCTCTGCTAAAGTAACTAGAGAAATTTGCTAAACTCAGAATTAATTTCGCTATAATGCGTTTTGATATTCGCCGCTTTTGTTGGAAACTGAATCTTCATAAAAATATAAATAATGTCCCAGTTTTTCTGAGGGCCATCAAAAATTTTTCGCAGACCAATGGTTGGCGACAGCTGTTTTAGAGGGATGTTAATTTATACCAGTGGTCTTCAAAATTTTCTACTCACGGAACCCCTAGAACTTTTGAAGGTGCTTTCATGGAACCTCTAGAGTGAGTGAATATTATCATCCCACTGTTCAGCTACACTAGGGCTTTTGGTGACGGTCCGCGTAATTTTGAACCATGATCAAGTGACGCAGACGACACCTGAGCTGGCTCCCCCTCTCCTAACTACCACACCACACCAACGGGAGGACGTTTGAGCTCTCGACAGATTTTACGTGCATTGCTCCCCTACACGGCGAGTCTTCAGTGGTACTGGGATCGAACTCACGACACACTAGCCACGATCCGATGCCTAGACCACTTGGCTACCGCGGCCACATGGAACCTCTAGAACTAGAAAGTGTTTTCTTGAAACCACATGCAAATACTTAGAAGAATATATAATATATATATATATATTTAAAATAGATCAACATGTTATAGGTACTTTATGTAAAAACAATTAAAAAAGTTTTGCATTTATAATTTAAAATTCTAGTCTAATTTTTTAATATAATTTACTTATTAGTAATATTAATTTGTGATTCAAGTGTCACCTACTCATGCATTATATTTAGTAACCACTGGCGAAGGGTAGTCATGAGTGGGTCTTGAATCAAAATTCCTTAGGGGCTCTTTTCTAGATCCCTTAATATCTTACGATTTTTTGCTTGTGCATTTTGAAGCCCCTGTAACTTGGGGGCCCCGTATCATTGACACGGTGGTAGCTACACCTCTGTTAGTAACTGGGATCTGAATGGCATTAAAATGTTTATAGCTGGGAGAGAAAAACTGTGTATATATTTTGCAAGAGAATTCGCAGCAGAACATTCAGGAGCTGTTCTGGCTTAGATTTAGATTTTAAGATAGAATATGTTGATATGTTGCTTCCTCTTCTTCATAGGTAGTTTTCCCCCCAAAAAAGCAAAAAGGTGTATTTTTCATTAGAAAACTATTTAGTTTTGCAAGACGTGTTTACTCTAACGAGTATAAAATTATCTCGTGGAACCTAAGATAGTAAGCAATAGAATACTCGAATTTAGTAGGAAGTATATATATAAAAAGATAAAACGTTTTAATATTCTTTTATTATATTATAATAAAAGTTTAAAAAATATTGCAAAATAAATATATTATATATATGTATATATATAGCTAGAATATTCGGTTTTAATGAATAGAATGAGGCTTAGATATTTGTATTATACAAACTTCAAAAAACGTGAATCCATTTTGCATACATATGTATAAGTTTCTTTTTGATTCTTTTATTGTGACTCTTTGGAGCTCTAGGGTATTCCTTGTGGAACCCTGGGGTTCCATGGAACACAGTTTGAAGACCACTGATTTATACAAACCAATCTTAGATTTTCCAGAGAAATATGGATTACTTTTGAAAATAAATTATGACTATTCTTCTTTTATAGAACAAATAATCCTTATTTAACAAACTCCAACGATAATAATTATCAAAATTGATCTACAAATTGAAAACTAAATGCAAGTTGCATCATCTCGAATATTCTCGCTTTTGTTTCGAAATCTTCATAAACATTTATTATAAATGATTATATTTCAGACAAAAACATACTTACAAATATATTATTTTCAACTATAACATACTCTTTTCAACTTAAAATGAACCCACAGCTATTTTACGACAGTTTCTTGTTATTATTTCAAGAACTTCAACCCCGTTGTAAACAATGGATTAGTAAATTAAGTCCCTATTCTACATCGAATGGAATGAGAGAAGAGAATTGCTGCTAAGGAACATTGGCATTTAGCTGAAATCTGAAGAGCTTCGTAATTGTTTAATTAAAGGTTTCACCACAAGGCATTCATCACTTGAGAAGGAGGGCGTATAGAGTGAGGGTTTTGTCTTCTTACACCTCTTCCGATCCACGACTTAATTGCGAGAATCGTCTTAAGGATTCTCCGACCTCTTTTTTTTTTGCCTTCTTTCTGATTTTCATTTTGTACGAGTTCTTGTCTTCCTTCATTTGTTTTCAGGGTTCTTTGGGTTTGATTTCAGTTTTAAGTTTCTTTCTTCTTTCTGTTCTTTTTTTTTATATATCTGTCCTCGAAGTTTCTTTGTTACGTTAAAGGAAGTCTTCGGCAGACACGGAATCATTAACTGTATTTTTGAGAAGAAAAGGAGTCATTTGGCTGACGGAAAAAGCTTCTTTAGAAAGAAATTTAATTTGATTCATGCATTCATTGGACTCGAGCTAGTTTTTGTCGCACACTTGTCTTCAGAACTTGCAACGTTCTCGCATTTAAGCTCATCTTCATAGAAAAGGAAAGGTGTTTGGAGAAAAAATTGGAAATGAAGTACTTTTAACGCTTATGACTTGCTTCGCCTTTTCTTATTTTTTTAAAGTGAAGAATTTAAATTGGCAGCTTAATTTTTATTTAATTTTGGAAAGCTTTGTACTTCTTTAATAGTTGCAAGTAAGGACCTTTTTTATAATTAAGGAACAATTCGTAATTTGGTTTTATTAGAGTTTCGTGGCGATAGCAAGTTTGTCCGTAATTAAGCATTTTAAACAATTACTTGGAATGACGACATTGATTTTTTTTCTAATTACTCTGTCGTCACTACTGTAAAACATCTCAACCAACAGTAAACAGTTAAAGTTAATAAAGGAATAGAATTTCTTAGACTAAAACTAAAATTAGATTTATATATCCAATGTTTTCCTGATAATTTTTCATTGAATTACTGCATAGTTATTCATACTAAATTACAGAAGTAACGAACTAATTTATAATTAATACCTTAACCAGTTTGTATGTACATCACGCTTGCGGACTACTGAAAGTTGACCGCAACGGTTTACCCGTACACTGTTCGGGCACTAATGTTTTCTTTCTTCCTTCGATTTGCGCGTATTTTTAATTCTAATGGTGATGCTGTTTGCCTATAATATTTCATTGCTTTTCTTCCGGCATTTTCTTTCTGGTGAAGACGGAATTGTTTCTTCGATGAAGGCAGGGATTTAGATCCTTAAAATTTGTGTTCTACTGTTTGCAATGCTTTTACATTCAGACCAGTAAAATTATAAGCAACTCAAACAACAAAAACACTTTTCTTTTTGTAAAAAGATGAATTAAATTTGGATACAAATTCAGAACTGTCTGATGATTATTTGGATAATTCTTCAGAGGAACACACACACAATGCCCTCAACCGCTTGAAAAAGTACTAAAATAACATTTTTCTAAGATATATGAGAAATTCTTCACACACATAGCGTACAGAGTGTTCTAACAAAAAGCAAACATTAAAGAATTTTGGAGTTCCATAATTGTAAAAAAAAATGGTGTACTATCTTTAAAATTTAAAATTAATTCATTTTCTCATTCTGTTAAGTACGGTGAAAGTACGGTTAAGTACACAATAAAAAAATTGTGCTTTTCCTTAAGCATTTTAGGTAAAACAAATGACTCGTTAAGGGGTAAAATGAATAATTAATCCGAAATATCTAAATTTTTCTAATTAGTTACCTTTATGAAAATGAGGTATACAGAATGTTACTGTTTGATATTGTAACCGACGTACATCATAATTATCTAAATGACGCTCGCATGTTTCACAAATATTAATTTTTGAATTTTCCTATATATATGTATTAAAATTAAATTACACACCATGGGTTTTTTTATTGGTGACTTTTTAAAATTTGGTCTTAGGAATTCACATGTTCTTTTTATAAGCAATGTTTTTTTGTTTTACTCTCAGTGTCTTATTTACAGCAAATATTCTACCCTTTCTTTTGGGATATAAAAGCACTCAGATGTTTTAAATTATTGCGTTTTGGATTACTGTTTGAGAAAAAAAAATTACTAAAGGTAATGGCCTGTAAAAATTATAATGATTTATTTGCTACATACTTGATTAATTGAAGTAACTTGATTGATTGATTGTTTTTTTTTTGAAGTAGCACTTTGAAACAACAAGATAGCTAATAGTAACGGACTTCGTAATTTAAAACCAAGATCAAGAGATGAGGATGATATCTGAGTTGGTACTCCACACTTCTAAATCATGCAAACGTGAGAAATTTGATCTTTGATAGACTTTACATGTATCAGCCCCACTACACGGCGAGTTCTTAGGCGTCCCCAGAGTTGAATCGATGGCTTAAAGGAAAAAACGTCGGTTATGAATTTGCCACTATGACCACTCAGAATCTACCACGGCCACAAAAATAACTCGAATAGATGGTTCTTTTGTGATATCATCCGATTATCTTTACCCATCAGAAAAGACTTTCACTGAGGTCATATGGTTTTAAGAGCTTCCGGTGGTCCATTAGTATAAATAGAATCTGTATAATGGAAAGAATAAAAGCTGCATCTTGTAATCGTCCTGTAAACAAGACGTGTTTCTCAGTGTATTGCTTTGTGTGAGGTTAGTTGTGTTCTATGTTTGTCAGTGTTTTTCTACAAAACAAAACATATGTGGATTGTTGTTTAAAAAGATCTTTCCTCAAATTCTGCAACGACTACATCATCATCAAACTTAAACCTCATGTAAATCTTCTTTACAATTTGTTTCACACACACACACACACACACACACACACACACACACACACACACACACACACACACACACACACACACACACACACACACAACACACACACACACACACACACACACACACACACACACACACACACACACATACTGATATGAAGACCTATCAAACCTTTTTTCAACTATTGAACTATTTCTGATAATTTTTCATGTCAAGTTCATCGTGCAATAAAGAGTTAAAGACATATTTTAAAACCCCTTCAAACGTATAAAGTTTATTTTTGATTTTAAAATCAAACATTTGTTTTTAATAAGTATATAATTGATACATTAAAATTCCGAAAGCTGTGTATGATTACTTGTTAATTTAAAAACATGAAATATAGTTTAAAAAGTTCATTTAATGATTGAAATTTACATTTGTCAAACTAGTAAGTTAAGAAGTTCGAATATTTTTAATTCTATACATAAATGTCAGAAAGAAACATCTTTGAGAATCAAATCTGCATAATATATCAGAAAGTGTAATTATGCATATATTCATTCTCAAACATGGTCGTGGTGGCCGAATGATCGCTTCATTGAATTTGTGACTGAGGACATTTTAGACATGGATTTAAGTCCTGATTGCACGAGAGACCTGTCGTGTAACGGAGCAGGCACTTATTAAAACTATCGGGGTCCTAAGACCGCACGTTGATGTGATTTTGAAAAGTAGGGGGCCAACTCAATATTCCTATTCGTCGTCTAATTGTAATTTGAACTTACGAGGTCTGTTGCCAATAGGTCTGAATATGGTATTGATGAATTGTTAGATTTACAAATAATAAGGTATCCCATTAAAATATATAGTGAAATTTGCTTAACGCGAAAACGCTTATGACGAAATATCGATTGACACGAAATAATACAACAGTCCCAACAAGCTACTGTGTACTTTCATACTCTGAACACGAAATGAAAATCGCTTAACACGAAAAGAATTCTCTACTGCGAATGAACAAATTGCGGAAAAATCCAGCCAC
Source organism: Trichonephila clavata (assembly GCA_019973975.1). Lineage (NCBI taxonomy): Eukaryota > Metazoa > Arthropoda > Arachnida > Araneae > Nephilidae > Trichonephila > Trichonephila clavata. The sequence continues at coordinate 47,742 of BMAO01038247.1, read as the reverse complement.
GTAAGCGAGATTTATGAGGGCTTAGTAACAAAAAAGATGTGGTTTTCATGTGTTTCGTAGAAATGAGGCTAACTTGGCTTTGAAATACCCTCGAAATAGCCTGTGACACAAGCCAATTTTGTTTATCTAAACTACTTACAATCCTATGAAGGCCACACAAAAACATCTGAAATGAAGAATATCATGAGAAGAAGTATGAGGAATTACTTTGGCGCACATTTTATTGATGAAATGAATAAAAAAACGGGCAGCATCGACCAATTTGTGGACAATTTGATACTAAATGCAAAGAAAAATATCAGATTATTTTCCAAAAACTCAATAAATGTTTTGTTTTTCAAAAAATTGAAATTTTTGAATTAAATTTCATTAAGTTCTTGTGAATGTTTTTGTTTCATTGATTTTTATTAAACACATGCATATATACATATTTAATGTGCTTTAAGAAACTTAAATTTAATGAATATGTTTTTTTATAATATCTTTTAACATAAAAATTATTTCAGTTCCCCTCAGCTTCGTGTTAAGCGATTTTCACTGTAATCTTATTAGCTGCTCTTCTGAGCCAAAAGTACGACGATTTATTTTCAGTGCTGTGACTGGCTGTCGCATTTTGTATAAATTCTTCGTAAATTTGTAATTTTTATTTATGTAAATAAAATAGCAGAATATAAGTGTATTTTATGCTTCGGCATTAAAACTTTTATTCTTTAACCGCTTGGTGCATTAATTTTCAAAAATTATGCACAACATTTTAGTATTAACTACCAATCATCCTCAAACAATTGCTCTTGAATACTTGTTTGTAGTTTTTAAAAAGGGACTCAGGGGTGTTAATTTGTCTCGAGAGCTGAAAATATAAGCAATTTTGACTAGATATAATTCTTTGAATTTAAATTTAAATAACTAGATTCTTTTACACATTTTGTATAAAAAAATGAGGTTTCAAAAATGTGTATAAAATATTTAAAGTATAATCATAATTTTAAAAATTATAAGAACATGAAAATAAGAAAATTTTCTGTCAAGAATATAAGCCTTACGATGTGTATAATACTTTCTAAAATCTAATTACTAGCAAAAATTGATTTATAAGGTCAAATACACATTCTTATTAAACTGTAGCATTTTTATATAAAAATAATAAACAATAATTTTTAAAAATTAAATTAAAAAAAAAATTTAATATTAAAAAAATGTAAATAAAAAAGGACATGTAATACTAAAATTAGGTAGGGTTTAAAGAGTATGATACATTTTATAATTCTATGAAGTTTTATGCATCAAAGGCTACATAAAACATGCATATTTTTAAAAATACAGTACTAAGACGAGTTTTTATAAAATTTAGATTATTTTACATATTTCATTAATTTGGTGGGAAGCATTAAAATCACGTTTCGAATGCACAATGATTTTTTGCAATAAATTAAATAAACTTTTGAAACCATTAAATTTTTTGTAAAAAATTCATTCACCACCTCTTTACAAGCAAAATATAACTAAAACTCTTCTCAGAGCCCATTCCCATTGCATTGCCGAAATACCGTACACCAAACGTAACTTTTGAATCGCTGTTACCTTATTTAAATTAAAACTATTCAATCTTAATTTTCCTCGCTTAATATCAGATTTAGTGACAGCCTCCGACATCCATTCCGGTCCCGTGGATGAAGTATTTATTACAAGAAAAAAAATGATAGGGTAATCGTTTTTCTTCGGAAAATATTTCCGTCTTCCCCTCCACTCGTAAGTTTGAAAGGTTTTCCGCGCTCAATCGGATTCTGTATTGCCTTGTCAATAAACGGATCGAGCACCACACTCGGCAAGCTGCTGTTACACTCATCCATCTTCTCGCCCTATCGACCTTTACTGTTATTGCGTCTGTATCCACCCTGACCACAGGCTTCCAGTCCCCCTCCCTCTCAAAGAATCTCTACGAGGCAGAAATATTGAGCCCCTTGTGGCTGTAGGTGAATATAGAGCCATAACCAGCGACCAGAATGAAGACAGATTGAGCGGGCCCAATAGCTGTAAGAACGTTTATCACATGTGTTTGGACGAGAGAAACACAAATGTGTAGTATTTTATTTGCCAGTCTTTTTCAGAATTTCTTTCCATTTCACACACACACTCAAATCGTTTCTTAGTCATCTTATATGACTGAAAAGTAGGCTCTGGTTTTGTTTGGTCGAGTGGATGAAAAAGAAAGATTGTGGATTTCACAAGCAAAATAAAAAATGCTTAAGAATTCAGAAATTATAGCTGATTTTATTGTTGACTTATGGCTGTGGTAGCCTAACAGTTTTCAGCACGAACTCGTGGCTGGAGTGTAGCGGGTTTTCGAGGTTTGATGCTACTGAAAACCCGCAGTGCAGAGGTGGCCGATGCACTTTAAATCTGTCGAAACTCAATGCCCTTCCGTTGGTGTGGTGTGCTAGGAGAAGGGTGCCAGCTCAGGTTGATCAAGGTTCAAGATTACGAGGTCCGTCGCCATTAACTCCCGTGTTGCTTTATAGTGAGACGTCAATATTGGCTCCCTCACTTTATTATTGGCTATGTGTAAGAAACAAAATTACATCATAACACAGTAGTTATTTAATTTTTTAAAAAAAATTCTTGTTTTTTACATTTTAAATAAAAAATTGGTTACATTAGGTTCTTATAAAATAAACATTGTTTTTGACTGAGATGGGCAGATAAACTAAGCTCCCCGAGCAGAATTAAAAATTGTTTTACAAACAACGTGTAGCTGTATTTCCTGATGAAAGTATGTATGCCGAGGTAATTTAAATTTAGCTTCACAAAAATAGAAATAATTCTTGTTTTTAAAACAAATAGATTAAATATTATCTTTTCATTTAATGTCTTTATCATTGAAAGTTCAGCTTTGGAAAGAAATTGATTTATCATGTCATTTAATAAAAATAATCAAATTAAAATAACTGTTAGCTTATAAGGATTTATAATTAGGAAGTTTCATTTAGAGCAATACGAAGCATCATTTTTTTCCTTTTCTTTCAAAAGAGGTTTTTTATAGAAGCCCTGACCACTCTAATTTTTTCTCTCGATGTAATAACGCAATTACACCAATTTACAGTTTTCATTTTACTTTTGGCAGCATTATTATAAAATATGAAGGCCTTCATTGAATCTCTAGCACTTATGAAAAGGATATTTTTAAAGCCCTATTGAGATTCACTTTCGAACAAAAAATTACCCATTCTTACAATTTTAATTTTTTATAAATTTTGAAAAAAATAATTTTAAAATACAATACATAAATTTTTCTTTGAATTAAAATGATTATTTGGACAAGTTTTTTGTTAAATTTTTTATGAATCCCTTGGAAGTAATAAGGATTAGTATTGAAAAAGGATAGGACTTTGTATATGAGCACATCATGTCATACCTCGGCTGTCAATAAAATACTGTAATAAAAAGAAATAGTACCACAGTAAAAAAGCCTAACTAAATGAACGAAAACATTGCTCTTTTTTCTTTTATGGAAAAATAAGACACACAATTTGTTTCAGTATTACATATTTAGGAACCGTAATAATTAAGATTTTTAAGATCGTTGCTTTTTTAAGTATTAAAATAACTGCTAAAAATGTTCACTTAAAAGCTCTGTTTCTCTAATTTTTTTCTTCTACTTAGCAATTTGTTTAATACGAATTATCAGAATAAACATTTTAGACATCCCTTCTTTTTGTTTCTGTGTCTACTAGTGAGTTTTGCATATAAAAATTAACAAGTGCATTCTTAAATATATGTACCCTTTATGGTTTTATTAGTATAATAAGTACTGTATATTTGTACTTATACCAGTGGCGCACATAAGGGGGGTGTCCTAGGGGTCCGGAATCCCCCTCCCCAAAGCCTTTAAGTTTTTTTTTTGATTTATGATAATCTTATATATATATATATATATATATATATATATATATAACGTAATATTTAATTTAAATGCTTCTAATTAACAATTTTTATTAATTAATGTTAATTATTAATTCAACAATCTATTTTTCACAGTTTTTTGTTAACAAAATCAGAACAATTAATTGGTGTTGTCTTGAGGTATGATACGAGTTGGGGGACTTTCGACCCTCCTCCCTGAAAATTTTTTGTGTGAGCTACTGACTTATACCTATATACAAATACGGATGATTGTGCTTCGATTCGTATATTCAAAAATGCCTTGCGCGCGTCTTTGTATTAATTTCAAAATTTAAGTATAAAAGATTACAATTTCAAAAATCAAACTTTTGGGAGCGTTCAGGAACGTAGCGATTTCATATTTATGTTGGTGGAGTGATGCATCTTATTGTTTTAATTTATATGTTCTCTTCCTTTTCTTATTCTAGTTATCTACATCAATGAAATTCTTTGGTAAACTTATTTTTTTGTTGTTTCGTGCAAAACTTTAAAATATAATTCATCACATTTACATATTTAAATTCTCTAGTTCATGCTACTGAAATTAGAAAACTTGACAGTTAGGAATTCTTAGTCTTCTCTTACAACTTTCAACTCAGCTGTGCAATATCCCCCCCCCCTTATTTATATGATTAAGCATAAAGTTAAATATTTATATATAAATATTTTAAGTAATAATTGATGGGCATTGTATGATATGGAATGAAATTTATATAAGTACACCACGCACATATATAATTTTGATAATACTTTTAATACAATATTGATAATCTCTTTATATTATAAATTACTTGATATTTTTTTGATACCTTCACACATCATCAGTAAAGTTCCAAATTACAGAAAGCAGTGAAAAGTATACTTTATATCGCAACTTTTTAAATATTGGAGAATTATACACCATAACTCCTAAAATGTCTTATATGAAGTAGCTCACACAGAAATTTTTCAAGGGGGGGAAGCAGGGTTGAAAGTACGCTTTTCTCGTACCATGCTCCAATACGCCACCCAACATATTTTTTTTCATTTTGTTGATTTTTGGGAACAAAAAACAGTAAAAAATTAATGAATGAATGAATAATTAGCATTAATTAATAAAATTAATTATTAATAACGAATACTCAATCAAATTTTACGTACTTTATACATAGGATTATAATCAATCGAAAAAAAAGAATCGAGGACTTTTGGGGGGAGGGGTTTCTGGACTCTAGGACAACCCCCTTGTGTGCACAACTGTTTATATGCAATGACAAAACGACAAAGAAATCCAATTCCTGGATCTGATCTAAGTTATTGAATGCGCCATTGATTTAATTATTAGTTAAAATACATTCGCTGTGCTTTGATATTAGTGTTTGTCTGCATGAAATATTGTTTCAAGGGTTAATAGTTTAAAAATGTAATAATGCTTTCTTTTGTTGGATTGCGTGGGAGCAAATAGTACTGTTCAGTTTTAATGACATTTTTATTTTCTTAAAACACAATTCATTCCGAATGTACCTGGGCTTATATTCTGGGATCCCATGAATACACTTTTCCCCCCTAGATTACTCAGGGAAAAAATGTTTCTTGAATAATGATGGGCTGCTTTAAATTAAAAGGAACTGGATTTTAATCTACTTTTAGTAAGTTAAGGAAGGAAGGCTGTAGTGTTCAGATGTCTTCAATGTCACTTGATTATGGCCGAAGCACGTTAAATCTGTCTATTCTCAAGGTCCTCCCATTGACGTGATGTTGATGTTTAGAGAGGAAGAGGGGCATCAGCTTAGGTGTCATCCTCATCACTTAAACGTTGTACATCATTAGAAGGTTCTTCGCTAATGACCTCCACGTTGTATCAGAGTATGAAGTAAATTGTGACTGGGATTAATAAGCACATATATGTAAGATCAAGTTAATGAAAAAATCACTGTAAAATTAGGAAATTTGCATTTACAATATCTGAGGATGTAATGGAGGATGTCAACCCAGGTGTTTTTAAAATGAAGATGCTTCACGAATAAGAAAAGTAGGTATAATTGTTATGGATACAAAAGAACAAGCGTTGTACCATTTTAAACTGTGAACGGAATGGGCTATCTTTTTAGAGAAACTTGTTTGGGGTTGTATGTAATATATATACATATATAGAGAGTCAAAGTTAGGTGACTTCAGTTTGTCAAACCTTGACTTAAACAAACTTCGTTAATTTTAACTTAACCAGAAAATTGTTTTGACGACTGGTGACTGTGATTAATATTACGGATATGTAAAATGACGTTAGTGAAAAAGATATTTGTAAAATTTTGAAATTTGTGGTCACCTTACCTAATAATGTGACGGAGGGTCTCAATTTTTAGCATTTTCAAAAATATGCTAATTACTGCTTAATCAAGGAATAGGAATTTTTTTCTTCTTCTCCAGAACTGATATGATCTCCCACTCCTTTTCCTCCCATGCCCCCTTGATGTTGGATTTCGGGATACTCTGTATATATATTAAAATCCTAGAACATAATTTTTTTAAAAAAGGCATCTAATTCCTTTGTGAAAAAGATGATTATTCTTTATATAATATTAGTTTTGTAACTATTACAAATAAATTTTAATTCTTGAGACTTCATTACGTTAAATCTATTCTTGACATTAAAAAGACTGCTCTAAAGGACCTGACTTCATTAGACTGTCGGGACAAATTTCCAGTAATGAATACCAGTATATTTATAAGCATTGAAAGTTTTTACTAAGAATATCTCTCATTATCTCGATTAGAAACTCAAAAAAGATGGCAGAAATCCATTTAGGCAAACAATAATCATGAATAATATCCAACAATTCACATGTCTGTAGCTAATTACGCCAATAGTGACTATGCTTAACTTAAATCAAGTTTGGCAAAGATTTCATCTGTATGACAAACAAAAAAAGGGAGCAGGATTATACATCTACTTATCTCAAATACCCTTTCTGATGGATCCATTAGAGAAGCCACCTCGTATCACGTCTAGCTCAAATTGTGCGTATTTCGAAGGTCTGGCCTTTAATCGGATCAAATGAAGATTAGGTGTGGTGCCCCCCCCTCTTCTGTTAGGGGGTCATCCATCACAGGGGGTGAAAAATCATTCCCCCTGCACTTCATTTTGACTCTGACATGTTATACGAGGCGTCCTCTGCACCCAATTAGGTGAGGATAAAATTTCGTTTATCTAGCTTTCAGTAGGAGGGTTTAAGGGTACTTGGGTAGGGAATATAGTCATAAATTTGGAAACCCCCAAGCAGAAAAATGAAATGGTGGGGTGAAGTATTTTGAAAAGGATCCTGTGCTGTGGAAGATGGTTTTTGTAAACTCTTACTAAAATTATATTATACTGATTAAAGTTAGGTTAAATGAATTTTAAAAAATGTTTGATTCTTTGATGGTATAATATACTATTTTTATTAAATTAATCTGGATAAACTCACAAGTGAAATGTATTTTGTAATAAATTTATAGTGGGAAGCTTTTTAATAAACCTTCTTCCAAATTTTGAAGAAGTTTTGATATATATATACTTGTATATATATATATATATATATATATAATAAGACGATGTTCGTTGGAATGGATTCTTTAAACTGATGCTGAAGAAGTAGTCTTGAGATTAATTGAATCTGTTTATTATACATCTTGAACACGTAAGACAATACAGGGACGTCACAATAGAAGCACACACAAACACAATGCAGCCGACTACATGTTGAAACACAAAACAGAAGCGAAAGAGCGCGCGGTCTCCAGGAGTCTCGGTATATATAGGCAGCTTAAATCACGTGATCTGTGTGGGTGGATGGATGTAGTTTTAAATACTCTCGTTAGGCGGCGGATTAACTTATTACTAAAACGTTGGTCCTAAAGGGATGGACCAAAGGTAATTAAAAGTTATTAAGAATAATTAATGGGGATTATTACATATATATATAAGCTAGGTTTTTTTTTTTTTAAATTTAGCTTCTGCTCTCTGATCTCCTTATTTATAAGCCTTAAGAAAAGGTATCTCTTTATTATTGAAAAAATGGATGTCTTAAAGATTTTTGTATGGCTTTATATTATGTATGGTCTTTTTAGTACTATGAAAATTTTTTTGTTGCTTTTTTTGCCTGTTTTTCCAGGATTTTGTTTTACGTAATAAATTTAAGAAGAACAATGAGAAACAATTTTTGCTGCTTTTTCGAGTTTCTTTTCATTTATTTAATACGTATTTAAAAATTTATTTTGAATTAAAAATCTGTTTAACACAATTTAAAATTAGTTGTTTAAAGATAAATTAAGAATAATTTGATGTTTCCCAAAGCTTCATTTTCTTCAAATAAGTTTTTGCCTCGCCTATGTTCAGCTTTTTTTTTCTTTAAATTTTTAAGTATGTAGTTTTTTTAATAGTTGAGTTTCTTGTGCAAGCATTTGGATTTTTTTTACAAAACCTTTCTTTTATTTCCTTATATAAATTATAATTTCTTTTTTAAATTCTTGCATTTATACTCATCATACTTTTATTTCTTTACATAACTATTGAAATAAAAAAAGTATTTTAATGACACATAATAAATACAATTGTTAATCAATTTTACATTTAATATTTTTATATAAAAAATAAGAGATCAGTTTTATATATGAGAATGCAGAACTTTCAGATTATAAAATTGATTATTAAAAATATGAAGTAATATATCCTAAGTTGTGAACATTACAATGTTATAATGTTTAAAATTTTATTGATACCTTTTATATCATTTAGCTGAACTTTATTTTCTCTTTTCTTCTTATTATTTAAAATTATTTGATAATTTTGAAATCGATGTACTATTTCAATGAAATAGGTTAATCTAAGTTTCAACCTGATACTTATAAACTAAGTACTTCAGGTGTTCCCGTATTAATCTCAGCAATTATATTGTAAGATAAACAATCGTATGGAAACCATTTTGAAATCATTTGTAACTGAAACTTTCTTAATAAAGTTAGTATGTAGTTTTTTTTTTTTAAAAAAAAACAGTAATATGGTTATTATATTTGTTTGATATTAAATCATGAGTAATAATTGTATTCATTCGGTATTTACTGGCAAAGAAATAGTTATGTATAAACTATTTCTTCGTAACACTGCAGTTATTTAGCGCTTCTTTTTCAGTATATAAATATATTCAGAATATATATGAAGATAAAATAGTGTCTCATATATGCCAAGGAAATTAAATAAAAATACTATACTAAAAGCGTTAGTTAGTCTCAACTAAGCAAGTGTTATATATAAGGCAACACGAGAGAGAGAGCTATTGATGATGGACCTTGTCAAGTGACGTGCATGACACCTGAGCCGGTACCCACTTCTCCAAATTACCACATCACTTAGGCTGTCTTCGGCTAATGCTGAAAAATAGGATCCGCGAATTCGGAATATTTTTTTCATATTTTAAAGTACTCAAACATTAATACTATATTCTGTCTTTACTATCCTGTAGAGAAAGAGAATCACTTATTTTATCATATTACTCATTTTTATCCAAGTTGACACATTTTTTTTTCTTTTTTAAAATGTGTGTTTCGCCTTTTCTCCTATACCGTTATGCTAAATGAGCTATCCCTTTACATGTTAAAGCGAAAAACGGATTATTTATGAAGTATTTTGAAATTTTAAAAACACTAAATTATAAACAAATGCATGAGTTACAATGTCACAAATTTTTATAAAAAATTAAGCATTTTTTCGGTCCAAAAATGTGCTACATGTCAAGTCCACACTGTCGTATATATGGTGAGAACAACCTTAACAGGAGGACTTTGCCACGACAGATTTAACTTGCATGTGAAGCATTCTGCACTTTGGGTCCTTAGCGGAGTTGGGGCTTGAACTCATAACACCCCGTCCCCGAGCTCGTGAGCATAACCACTAGGCCAAGGGTCGGCAAACTGAGGCTCTTTACGTAGGCTGTTGCAGCTCTTCTGACTTCTTACTCTATGTATTATTAAATTAATAATTACTCTTAAAATTTGATGTAAAAATTACTGTTTCCTTATCTCTTTTTCCTGTATCTATTAAAAAATCTTCTCTGTATTTATTGCATTTAAACATTTGATTTATTTAAGATAGTCCCTTGCGTAAATTGTTTAATATTTATAAATTTTTTTTTGAGAATCAGTGAACATATTAGAATTAGCTCTAAGACAATAAAAGTCCAATTGACTGGTAAAAAATGGGAAGACGCTCCTTAAACTGATTTCCAGCAACGTTTTACTGATATACAAAAGTGAATTCGGGAGCATTTGTGAATGGACAAGAGTTACACTTAAATCTCCATTAGAAGATACAAAAAATATTTCCTATTTTATAACTCACTTAAAGGTTAATAAAAGGGGGATTGAAATGATTTTTTTACGGAAAAATTACTAATGAAAATTTTAATTATTAGTGTGAACATGATATTTCTCAATGAAACACTTACGCCGTTATTACCAGGGAAATTTTTTCACGAAGCTTGAAAGTTTAACCTCTTCTCTGTCGGCGTCACATGTCATACGTTTGACGTTTTGGTGCATGTTTTGTCAGCGTCGCATAGCAAGCGACGCAAAGAAAAATATCATCCTTCGTTGCTACTCACGTGCCTTTATAATTGCCTCGATGTATTTGTATTTTTGAATATTTCTAAGATGGCGCAAATATATTACTTTCTTCACAATTACCAGACTGAGATTTCTCGCCTGGAATCTAACATTAATAACATCTATTGAATCTCATGAGACATGTTAAAATTTCAAATAAAAAACCATACACGATATTTTTGATATTTATTATGAAAATTTTATTTGAAAAGTAAGCAAAAAACATGTAATACATGATTTCGGTTTTGTGATAAATATGATTTTTACGCTCCTATGTCCAAGGAAGATAATAATGCTTTCTTAACGGTAAGGTACTTTTGGCAACATATTTTTAAAAAAAATTATTCCGAATATTTTTGAACAAATACTTATATTATTTTTTGTAGCTAGTTATCTTAAACACCTCAAAGTGGTAGAATTTATATATATATATATATATATATACAAGGGGTGATCAAATGAAAAGGTACGAAACGACACGGTGGGTACAAATATAGACTTTATTCAAAATATACACCATAGGCCTGAGCACAACGATCCCACTGATGAACAAGCCGCAGGATTCCTTGTTCCCAGAATTCCTGAGGCTGTGACGAGATCCAGTCTTTCACAGTGTCCTTGAGTACGTCGTCCGAGTTGAAGTGCTTTCCTTTCAGGTGTTTCTTCAGTGGACCAAACACATGGAAATCGCAGGGTGACATGTCCGGACTGTAGGACGGATGGTCCAACGTCTCCCATTGGAACTTGTCCAGTTCCATTTGTGTGACTCTGGAGACGTGTGGACGCGCGTTATCATGGAGCAGAACCACACCCTCCGTGAGCAGCCCCGGTCTTTTGTTCTTGATGGACCTGCGTAGGCGTGGAGTGTCTCACAGTACACATCGGAGTTAATGCTTTTTCTGTGCTCGAGTAATTCTGTGCTCGCATCATTTGGACGCCGCTTTTTATAAGAGCCTTTGCTCTCTCCTGCGCATGCGGGCACCCGCGCATGATCCGATCCCAGTCAGAGTCTCCAATGGCATCCCGAGATGTCTCTCTACATTCTCCCTTGGCGGAATATGCAAATATTTAACTGTTTCATTTTTATGTCGTTTCGTACATTTTCATTTGATCACCCCTTGTATATATATATATATATATATATATATATATATATATTATCACAGTGTAATTCTTGAAATTTAAAACTAAGGTGCACTGCAGGGAAAAGTGGAGATCAATGAACGGGATATCACATATTTTCAAACTATTAAACAAGTAAAAAACTGGTTACTGATTAAAATAATTTGCATTTTTCACTTTAGGATAGAGAATATATTAATTTTATGTAATAAAAATGATATTTTGATATTGATTGTTCCCGCATTGAGTTACGGAAATAAAAGTATCTTTGATATTTGTTGGTTTTGGATGGAATGGAAAATGTTACTTTGTATAAAATATTATTTAAATATGAATAATATTAATAGGAGCACAATAATTTTGATCACGATTGCTACCGGATTTCCGCTACCTCCTTTGCACTCGTGTGCATGTAAATGACTCTTTGATGTCTTAGTTTTCTTGTTTAATTTACAATTTGGCTCTTCACTCTAGGGAGTTTGCCGTCCACTGCACTAAACTACCAAAGCCACACTGGCCTAATGGCAGCAAAACTATTTTCTATATTGGGAATACTAATAGAGTCGGACCCCAATTTAAGGAACTCCTTGTCACGGGTCTATTCTGCGTTTTTCTACTAACAAATCCTCTTGGGGATAAATGGTCTTTAAAATTTAATTTATTGAAAACTTTCCTGTGCAGAAGAAGTTGTGAGCATGAAAATTAAGTCTTGTATATAAAGATAAAACTTTCGAGTTAGATATTAGATGGTGGAGATTAAGATATACCTTGAGATTAGAGAGAAGTTAGACTGCTATGGGCTAGCAGTAATAGATTAAACATAAAGTAGGCGTGGATATTTGGTAGCTGATTATATTATAATATTAAAGTTGACGGTTTGTCAAATAGAAATTAAATTAGATTAGGTCGCTAATAGAATTAAAAGATTTTGCTTGGACATAAGTGATCTGTTTATTTAGTCTTCTCGTATCTTGTCGGCCTCTCTATTGTAATCCATATTTAGAATTTGGGTGCATCTCTAGACTTGGTTAATAAGTTGTGCGTTATTGTTGATAATAAAAACAAATTGAAATTATTTTGGAATATGGCTAGTTATCCTTCTGACCTCCTCACACTGAGATAAGAGAGAGAGCTTCTCTGTGAGGGAAGTGCTCTCTAAATTCTTTAAATAGGGTGTGACCCTATTTAACGAATTTCGTAATTTCACGAATTTTGCGATGTAATGAATTTTTCTGTTTCCCCGATTAAAATGAAGGCAAAACCCCTTATTTAACGAATAAAAACCTCGAAATTACGAATTATTTCTGCAGCTGGAAAAATATTTTTATTAATTTGTATTCGGAAAAATTAGATTTTTTTTTCAAAGGACATCTTTGTTTTGTCCACTGTTCCAAATTTTTTTGGAGAAAACCTGCAAATTTCAACGGGAATGGGTGAATACCATTACAGACTTTATAATAGGTGCAGATAAGTCATGAGTGTAACCTATCGTGGGAGTGTTGAGTAGGACAGGAAATTTATTTCTTATCTCATCCTACTCCACAATGCTGGGTATAACTTAAGATTAATGATTATGATACATTTGATGATGGACTGCCTATCTGTGCAACTGAAGTTATCGAAACTGTTGATTTACCCGAGCCAATGATTAACAGAATAAAGAAATAGGTAATGAAATTCGTATCAAAACTTTCACATTTTTTAATGTCTTACATTGCTTGGAAACTGTGAAAACATATCTCTCTATTATGCAGCAAGATGTAACTGATGCATTATTTTGTTCTCTGTATAGAGTCTGAAAAAAAAAAAACTCTTTCGAGTTCAGAATTAAAAATATTTTCAAACATCTCTGTTAGTCAGTATTTTAAAATTTCCAATTAACTGCCCCGTAATAGTCCCCTAATAGTATTTTTAACTGTTGAATAAAAAGTGTGCAATTTATCACTACGGATTTTTTTTCTGTGCAGTCGCTTATTATAGAATTTCCAAAAGATAAGTGTAAAAAATTTGTATTTTATTTGGACCTCAATTGAATGAATAACCCCGATATAACAAACAAAATGATCAGTTCCAATGAATTCGTTAAATTGGAGTTCGACTGTTTGTTAAAAAATATTTTAAATAATTAAAAGAATTCAAATCTGCTATTGGAACTAAAAATAAGCTCACTTTTTTTCTATTTTGTAAAAAGATTTATAAGTAAACACTAACACTCGAAATATCCCCCCCCCCTCATCCATGTTAAACTTTTAAAATTATCTTTTGAAATATATACTTAAATGTATGGTGAAAAAGTAAAATAAAACAATACTCAGATAATTCCAAAGAAATTCAAAAGAGTAATTCAATAAAATATGCTATACTTTCTACATGTATTTTTATAACTTTGCTTGGACATGAATTCTTATTGATTTATAGTATTTATAAGGTGCAATGACGTTTGTAGTAAATAAATGACATCATAACAGAGGAATTTTTTTTTAATTTGTGAGCATATCCTTTTTAAAAAGAGTAAATTGAGTTATGACTCACTGAATCGATACAGTGTTTCACAAATCTGAGCCTACTTGAAAGAAGATTACGAAAACATTCTGCCTTAATATTGATTTGTGATATATTCCGAGAAAACCCCCTCTTAGAAAAAAAAATAAACAAGCCAAAATCCAAAAAAACATTAATCAGCTAAATGACTGAACTATAACGTTTCATTTTTTTCCCTTTTTACCTCGAAGCTTGGCACATTTTCCTCGCGGCTGCAACTGCAGTCATTAAGTTTTAATGCATCAGCTTTGATCGAACAACTGTTTTTAAATCCCCCCACCACAGGCGTTAATCATTATTTGTCTTGACCTAGGCTATGTTCTGCAATTCTCTCTCGCCTTTTCCCAAGTATTTTCTTCATAGTTCCTTTTTTCGTTCTAGAAAATGAATGAAAGAATAAATTGGAGCTCAGCAGAAACTTTTAAGCGTCATTTCGCCTGGCTTTAATGACGCAAAAACTGATCTATGCCAATGAAAGAAAAAAAAGGAGTTGAAAGAAAAAGAGGGAAAAAAACTTCAAATTTATATGGCAATAGACGTGGCAAAATTTTTAAAGATAGCTTTTTGACGTCGAAAAACGTAAAAATAATTAACGGTGTAGCTGAACTTAAAGGAGAAAATAATCAATTATATAAATATACACAAAACGGTAGCCTGGTGTTGTTCTTGGGGATTAACTTATGTCGAAGTGTAATGAACATTCCCAAGTTTTTTCGTTTATTATTTTTTTTCAATCAGTCTTTAACACTTTTAATTTGCGGTGTCTGAAACGTAAATTAGATGTTGAGGGTTACGGCTTTAGCTTTTAACTTTTTTATTAGTAATTAAGGACCAATGAAAGAACTGGCGATCATTAGTGAATAAAGTTGGAAAAATCAAATGAGATGAACTCCTTCTAAATTAACGTTTTTCATTGCATTTTTAAAACGATACATTTTGAAATAAATTTTTAGGATTTACTTTTTTTTAAACAGTGTTAGTGGATCTTGTATTTAATTTTTCGAATAAACTATTTGAGGGATTAATAATTAATATGTTACAAAATTTTAATTACTATAGTGAACAATAAATGATTCAGTTTTGAAGCTTTCATGGTTTTTTTAAACCTTGAAATGATTTATCTTTCAGTGCATTAGTTAATTATAAATGAAAATAGTGTTTATAGTTTTAAATATATTTAATTGTAGATTAATATACTGTCCTTTTTTTTTTGTTTTTTTGCATATTATTGAGCTTAAGTAGTTGATTTTTTCAAAAATAAAGTAAGGGGGGGGGGAGTAATTATAAAGCATTAATTTTTACTTTCTTGTATCAGATTCTAAACGTGAAAAGGTTAAATAAAAAGTAAACGAGTTATGAAATTCGTCTTCGGGTTATTTAATTTTGCTTAAAGTATTTTTGATTTTTCTGCGAGATGTTTCGATTTTACTTCTTCCAGAGATTACGCGTTAATTTCCCGAAATGTATGGAAATGTCGAATAAATGAAAGGAATTTCAATTTACACTTTTTTCTCATATGTTTCATCTCTGAATCAATCGACACGAAAGGTAACAGATACAGCTATGCGCGAGATTAACTGAGCTGAAGCCACCAGGAGGAGATATTGCATTTCTATTATATGAGCACAGTCGCGTTGTTTGCAGTGGAAAGCTGGAAGACAAAATTAAATTTGGATTTAATTATTGTTGTAAAATGTATCTCATTATATTCTCTTCGGTTATTATTAGTTGCACTTTTTTGCCTCAAGATGATAGGTAGTTTTTTATTTAACTCAAGTAACCTTAGTAAATAAAACAAAGATTGAGTCCTTCGTTTGATTTCGTGTAGGTTTCTGTGCGAATATGTATTATATTTGTGTTACTGATATGAACGGTTGTTATTTCATTTGGAAAAATTGGAAAATAACCCATTTAAATCAGGTCACTCACGAAATAACAATATAATATGAATGCATTTGTTATAAGTTTGTAAACTTTGATAAGTTTTAAAGTTAATTGGTCTTTTATCTTTTAAAGAGTCTCAGGTGCTAGTGGATTATATATTAGAAAATTTTGCAGACAAAATTATTATACCTAAACAACTAATAAAAGAAAAATACATCTGATATCTAAAAAGTAATAAATAAAATGTTGAAAATAAACAGATACAAAGTATAGATAAAATTATTTACAAAAAAATAAAATTAGTAAATACTTTATGGAATTTGATTATTGCTGCAGTTAATTTTATTTTATACCTCAAGCAAGTTGTTACATAGTGATTTTGATAAACTTTCAGAAGATTAACTAATGCGTTCAAGACATATAGATATTAATGAAGATTTTACAAAATAGCAAAACTGGAACCTATATTGAAGCAAATTGCTTGAAAGGTGATTGATTGCAGATTTAATTTAGATTCGTCTGTACTGAGGAAATGCTTTAGCAAAAGAACTGCTAAATCTCTCTCTCTCTCTCTCTCTCTCTCAATAGAATTCCCTTTTTTTCATTTTTTTATCACATTTATTTACATTAAATTATCAATAAAACTTTTTAAACTTGATTTAGCTTTGAAATGATTTTAAAATTATTAATAAAGATTGGATTGGTTACTTATTGAAAAAAATTATCGAAACCGGATGTATTTTTGCAATGTTTCTCACTTCACTTAAAATAAAATATTTTTAGCGTGACTAATTTATTACTTATTTTTTTCTTGCACTTTTAGGTAAGGTGTTATTGGTTCATAATTAACATTTTGCCTTAAACTAAGTAATTATTTAGAACTACCATAGCTACGTTTCCTTAAAACAGTGCCATTTTCAGTTAACACAATTAAAACACATAAAATATCTTTATTAGTTGAAAAAATATGACAAATTTGCAGATATTTTTGCTTTGTGTGTCCTTTAGTCAGTGTTCTTTTCTTATCACAAATATTTGAATTATTCGCATACAAATCGTTCTGGTATTAACATACAGCTTCTTTGAATATCTAAGAGTTTCAAGTAATCTATATTAAAATTATTTGAAAGAATTTTCTTCTGAAGATAAAATTTCGTTCAAGCCCTTGATCATTTTGATAAATCGAGGAAATACACCTTATCCTAATTATGCGAGTCGGACGACTCTGAATAACAACTCGCTCACTCGACATTCTCATTTCAGATTTATCATTACACGATCGCATCCAGGATCGCGTCGGGATTTCAAATGCATCAATCAAACTTCGATCCTCTGAGGCGGAATGAGAATATATATTTATAAAAAAAGGGTTAAACTGGAGACAGAATGTACAGAACAAAATAAATCGGGAAAGAGAGCTTACGGAGCGAAGAGCCTTACTTCGATAAGCAAATTGTTCTGTTCTTTTATTTTTATGTTATTTTATCCTACTCGTGCTCTCCTGATCCATGAAAAAAGAAGCTAATTACGATCGCTTCTTGCCCTCCGTCGATCTTAAATGGCAAAGACGTTTTATCGAAACGCTTTCTTCGCTTCCAATGATAATGAGGATTTCAATGGCTCGTTCGGGATCTAAGTGTTCCTAATGCTGCGCTGGGAAAAATGTTTCTCGCGTCGTTTTCTGTTGACTTGGGTTATCTACTTTGAGGAGGACGATGGTCTTTACTTGAGATGATGACTTCTTGAAATCGGGATTCTTCTGCATCGATAGTCTAAAGAAACAAAATAATAATAAAAAAAGAAATGAAGAAGACGAAGTATGAGAAAACTCTTTATGTTTTATTGATGTTTTTTTGAATCAGAATTTCAGGGGAAAAAAAACGAAGTTGGATATGTTCAATGCCATTTAGGTTGGGAAAAAGACAGCATATGTTTTTTTTTATTCAGTTAATGGGGAAAGATTTAATCGCGGCAGGAAATTCGAAGGCGACAGATAAAACACTGACTCCGAGAATGATCCTTATTTAAAATTTTTCAGTGTTTGTGTGCCGTACACACGAATCAAGTTTCCTGATATTCTTTCAATTCTAATACTACGAAATAAAGGAAAGAAGGAAGATTATTTTAACCTTATGCGATTTTTTTTTCAAAAAAAAAGAGATTGGGAAGAAATAAATTAAGCTTACAATTGTTACTATTTCTAAGAGTACACAATCTCTTTTGATATAATGTCACACTAAAAGATGAATACAGTTATATATTGTGGCAGCACAGTTTGAATCTATCCATAACTTATGTGAATAAGACATTTATTGTAATTAATTTGCATAGATTGCATTATTTTTGCAAGGAAAGGAGTTATTGATATGTTGGTGATGGTACGATGAAAAATTCGGGGGGGGGGGGGGAGTCAACACACATACATTGAAAGAATAAGTACGTGTATTGCAAAAGCTGAGTTTATCAAGAACATTAACCTTACTTATCAAAAAGATTATTAAACCATGGAAAATTTGTCAAATTATTATTTTTTTTTTCATTTTGGAATTATATAAAGCAACTATAGTATTAATGAAAGTTAAAAACAAAACTTACATCTGAAATACAATATTTGTGTTCATGAGTTTTTTAGTCATTTTTTTCGGATTGAGTTGTATATGTTTAAGCTAGTTAAAAAACTTGTTTCTTTTCATTGCTTAAGGCCTCTAAGGACTCTTAAATTGCAAATTTTTCAATTTTTGGAAAAAAATATACTTTAAAGCCTCAACATTTCTAAGCCTTTTGAAACCAAACTTTTGTTGATACTAAAAAAACTTCTGAGGTTATTGAGAAATAACCAGTGAAATTTAAACAGAAACCCTATCTCTTTCGTATTTTTCACTTCATTTTTCTCAAAACAACAAATTTTAGCTTGCGCGCAGGATTTCTCAGAAACTGTTTATGATATCAATTTGAAATTTCATACACGTGTTCAAAATAAGGCTCTTTATAACTTTTACTAAAATTTTCAAAAAAAAAATTTAATAGAATTTTTTAAATTTAAATTTAAATTTATTTTTTTCTTAACATTTTAAAATTTTTGTTTTAATTGTATTTAAAAAACATTTTTTTCTCTAAATTTTTAAAAGTTAGTATAACTTCGAAAGTGAACATTTTTATACCAAGTAAAATTGATTTTGTAAATTTTGATCAATTTTGTACTTCAGAATCCTGCGCGGTGTAAAATACTGATTTTCATATTTTTAAAAAATTGTCTAATTTTTATTTCTTAATAACTTTTGAAATTGTATCTCAAATTCTCTGAAAATTTGAGAAATATTGTAAATATATATGATTATGGATGAGATTAAAATTTTAAATGATTGTTTTGTTTTATTGCTAAGTTACATTGGTTTGAAGAAGGATGCTTTTTTCGAGTGCACAGATATATGTTAAGGGTCCTGAGACGTCTTAAAATTGGTATCTTGCTGCAGGAAAATATAAAAAATGTGAATATTTTTTTTTACCTTTGCTACTTACCATTTTATTGAAAAATGAGTTGAAACAATAAGTTTATTTCTTTAAGCCTTGTGAAACTTTTCAGAAACAAGAGCTGCTATTTAAATTTAAACAAATTATTTATCATTATAAATAAAGTTCTCTGTCGAAAAGCCTGAACTCGCGATAATGTGAGGGGCAACTGAAGGAAGAGACATATTGTAAACTCAATATAACTTTTAATTAAATCGATTCAATATCTAATAGGATTGCAATTAGCAAATGGGAGTGAGTTAGCCCTAAAAATAATAAATATCATTTATGTGAATCTCAGACAGAGGCGTGTAGTGGTGTTGTCCATATAAGCCTGTAACAACCTTCGGACTTAAGTGATAAATTTGGTCCAGCGGTATGTTACGTGCTTATAGAACCGAAGGTACGGGGCTCTGTCCTGCCGAATGCGCGCCACTTCAAACGTACTGGATCCGAAAATTTGTAGAGCTCCTATCAATGATAATAAAACTTCAAGTCTAATGTTAAGATACGTAGATAATTCTCAAAGTAGCTTTCACAAATTTATTTAAACTATATATATATATATATATATATTCTGAGATTTCAATACAACAGCCTCTGAGAACTCTTTTCACCTAAATGTACGTAGTGAGGCTCATTTACATGCCTCATGGTTCTTTCACAGAAAGAGATTCTCAAAAATCAAACAATTCGTGAAAAAGTGTTTCCTATGAAGATTAGTTGAAAGACATGAAGAGAGAACTCTCTACATCTTTTTTTATCAGGTTTTGATTGGTACATTAATTTTTAAAAAAATTGAAATTTCATTTACTTTATCAATTTTAAAGAATTAAAATATAATTACCAAAAATTGAATCGATATTTCTTTTGAAATATAACCTGAGGAATAACCGTCGGTTCACATTATTTGTGAGAATTTTATGAACGGGAATAACATAATGAGAGAGAGATCTAGTTCATAATTACTATTCTAGATTAATTAAGATACTCTCTAGTTCTACTCATAATTAAAAATCTGAATTTTTTACACATAAAAATATTCCATTTTTTTCAAGTGTGCCTTTTCAGTTATACACTAATTATGCGATTTTAATCACTTATGAGCAGCTATGGTTTGTTTCACTATTTGGCTACTATAAGTAATCAAAAATTAAAGCTACTAGATATTAAAAACGATAATCAAGAAAGGTAAATCTGAAGCTAAAATATGTATTTCATAGATGCTTTTTTAAATAATTGCACTAGCAAAATAAATTATGAATTTCAATTGAAGACAAAGAAAGAGAAATTAATTTCATATTTCACAGCAAGAAAAAAAGAAAATTGTATTTTCCTTGTCCTAATGAAATTGAATAAATTTCCTTTTGACTATGAAGTTCATTTTATAAATTCTTTTATTACAAGGGATTTCACTTTAATAGTACATACTACTGCCAAAGAAAAAGCTTCTAGTTAATTTTTATTCACTAATTCTTTAGATTTCTCATTATCACTGATAATGATTTCATCAATAAATTTCACTTAAACCATCATCAATGAGTATTTTTCTTTTCTTAAATGGCTGGGATTTCATTTTTCTCAAATTAAAATTTAGGTAACATGCTTCAACATCATCAAAATGCTGAATAAAACCGTTCCTGCTCCAGAGATTTATTGACTTTCTGTAATGGCAGAACAATAACGAACTCAATAAATGACGCTTTATCCGTAATTTTCTTCTTCTTTCGTTAATAGGTTTCGCTAATGAATGCAAACTTTAAGGAAGTTTGTCATCCTTTTTTAGTTTTTAATCTTTTCATTTCGTTTCCTTGTTATTTTTGTTTTCGTTATTAAAGTAGAGGAAGTATTTAGGCTCATATTTATATAATTGATGCGTATAATTGATTTTTGCAGAGGAGAGAGCACAGGACGCATAAATCATTATTTTGTATCATGCTTTAAATATATTTCTGGGCGTGTTAATATGCTTGAAATTACAAATTTCTTTTTATGTTAATGTTTCTAAAACTTAATGTAAATGTGCCTGTGTATGTGTGTGTGTGTGGATTGCTCTTATTATAAATCCATGCAAAATATTTTATTCAGAATGTTTTGAATGAATGAAAAACATAAGTGAACTAAGAAATCCTGTGTTTAGGTAATTTTGGTTTGCATTTTTAAAATAGCCTATTTTGTTCAATATTTTTAACAGTTGCACATACATTCTTTTAAACACTTTTAATTATACTATGTAAGCTTGAATTTTAACCCTTTCCTTCGCGCTCCCCTCAAAATGACGGGGGAAATTCCACCCTCTATATATCTTGCCCATGATATTTCCAGGCTGGAGTGTTCAAAAGTAACGCACTATAAAAAGACTTAAAAATTATCCATTTCTTATGCCCAGAATCATGCTTATTTCTCACCCTACGAAAGTACCAGATTATTAGTAACAGGATGAGAAATAGTTTTTTTTTCAACTAGATGTTTGCACGATGAAGCATATATATTAGTGATATGTTTTTGTAGCCTTAGTTCATTTACTTAGTTCCGCTCTTCGTGAATACATGTGGGTACCATTCAGTGATAAAATATATACATGTTTTTTTAATATTGTATATATTATGGAGTTAGTCAGGAAGTGAATAAATGTACCCGAAAGGGATTCTGAAATAACTCATCGTTTTGAAAGTTCGGTTAGCGAATCTGAGAGCAGTAATGATGGATCTGCATTGCTTACCCGGGATGTTACCCTTTGCATCCCATGCTTTGAAATTTATCTCATAAGAAAAGTTACAAAAATATTTGCGCTGTGCTTAAGTGTAATAAAATTCTCCTTTAATGTTCAAAACGCATGGTTTTTAAAAATTTTTGACTAGGCCAGAAAACCAACATTTAGTCACAATAACCCTAAATATTGGCTTTTCTTAAAAACTAATTTTTCGTATTTCAAGCTAAATATTGACTCAAAATTTAAAAATAAATACATATATTACACGTAAACTCATTTTTACATAATTTTCTTGAATTAAAAAAAAATAGCACTTTTATGACGGTTTTCTTCAAAATTAGGCGACTATTAAGGGGCTCAGTTTTTATTTCCTTGCTGTTCACACTTTGGAATTATTTAACTTCAAGTGGGAAAGAGAGAAATTTGGAATGAACGAACTCGAAAACAAAACTTGCATAACCTTACAAAATTGTGTATTACACAGAAAATTTTATTCTTTAAGATTTGTGTTTCACTGTTTTCAATGCTTTTGCATTCGGACAGGCGACTTTTGAAAATGCTGACAACTTAAACTAAAAAAACTCTTTTTTCTGAAAGGTTGAATTACATTTGGATACAGATTCAGAACTGTCTCCTGATGATTTCGAGTATTCTTCAGAGGAACATAAACATAAAGCCTCCAATCATTTAAAAAAAGACTATCAAAAATGTTTTCTAAGATATACGAAAAATTCTTCATAGCATGCAAAATGTACTGACATTAAGCAAAAGTTAGAGTTTTTGTGTTCCAAAATTGTAAAATAAAAAAAAGGTGTGTAAAGACTTTAATTTTATATATATATATAAAATATAAATTATATATATATATATATATATATACATATATATATATATATATATATTACATTTTTATTAATAAAATTCTTAAATGGAAAAAACCATATTTACAAGCCATCAACTAAGCTCAGTGTAAATAATGTTAGTAGTCATATTGTAACTTTATAGCGATAGTTACTCTTTTAATTTCAATATTTTAAATATTTATGTTTATCAAACATGTCTGACTAACGATAAACTTTTTCTCCTCATCCCGACAGCTTGCAGCTCTTTGAATGGTAAATATTTAACTGGACGCTATTGTTGTATTTGGGTATAAAAATATTTAATTGCATGAAAAATATGTACAGAAAATGCTTGATAAATTCATCAAAAAATTAAATTAAATACATACAAACTAACTTTATCTTTATAAAAATTCAGTACAGGAACACCTGCTTAAAAAGTAATGTCCATGATCTCTATGCCTTAAAAAAACAAGCACTTTGTTAACATCGATAGATATTCAAATTCATAGCATATATTGCTTTAAATGAAAATTTGATTTTCAAATTATACAAGTGTTTTGCAACTGAAATTTTTATCGAAAAGATTTATAATAAACTTTAGATGGGTAAGGATATATATTAGCAGCTTATCTTTCTTCTTTGAGGTGTTCAAAAATTAATCTTTATGCAATTGAAGACCAACCACACGCAAAATTTAAAAGAAAAATGGTTGGATTTAGTAACGAGGTTTTCATCCAGAAGGATGTGATTAATATATATAAATTTAATATCTTATTTTAAATTCAATCTTTCAAATAGTTAAGTAAGAGCAGTTCATTTGAATGACTTATTAAGAATATTTTCATAGGTTGAAGTTAAAGTAAGTCTTTAAGAAACAAAATTTTTCAAAATGAATGATAAGCTTCAATTCTCTTACTTTTCTTTCTTTTTTTTAATAAAAAATTTTGATGCATTCGTTGAATCATCTCTAACATACAGGATTATAAAACGAGAATTCTATATATATATATATATATATTTATAAGGAATCTCTCTTTTATATTAGATATCTAGGAAGGGTTCCTTTTCAAAATTTTCCCCTAAGTAACCATTGTTTGGTTACTGTAAGTAATATAAACTTATCTCTCGATTAAAACGCTTATTTTTTGCAATTAATTAAATTTCTTTGTAAGTAAACTTAATGCGAGATAAAAAAGAAGAGAAAAAACTGAATACACACTAAAGTACTACTTCTCCTAATATCTTAATACACTTTAACTATCCAGCACATTAGTGTCCATTGATGTAACGTACTCATGAGGGTTTGGAGGCTTAAGCCTCTCCATTAGACCCACAGACTTTTTAAATTCTTAGAATCAAGATTACGTCCAAGTTCCTCCACATCTACGTTTTTTTTTTAAAGAAAATCCTCTCAAACACATGTTGCGTATGCCACTGACTCATTGTATTTTTTCTCACGCATTCGAAAGCCTTTCTGTTGAGTTAGGCATTTAAATTTTCACCGTTGAATTTAATATTACCAAAATACAAGAAACAATATGTATTCATACTGAATTCTCCTGTATTATTAAATATAAGCACATTAAGAACTCAAACAAAATTTACTTAAGAGATTCTGTTTGAACTAATAGCTAATTCAAAATGATAAAGTAAGTACACCCAACTCCTGTTTTACATGGCAGATACGTTCTTGATCAAACCACGCAAAAAAATAGTTGTGTAAAAAAAATACATGCGACGTATGGTACATTTGAGGATTGTTCCACAACTTTACAAAATCGAGTAAGACAAAAACATTTTAAATATTCTCCTAAGAAACCGTGCAAAAAAGTAGCAATAAAATCCATGTTACATATTTATAAAACAAAAACAAATAGTTTTTATTACAAAAAAGTAAATTAGTGTACGTAAACATTTAATCTATAAGTGCATATACAACATATAAAAATCAAAAATTGAAATTAGGAATAAAACTATTACCTAACTATTCATCGCTACTTGATAACAAGCGTGTACGTTTATTACGAACTGGATCAAAAATGTTATCATCAGTAAATGTAGCAGATATGTCTAGCACAACTGTCGGCTTTGATTCAAATGAAGAATTTTGTTCACTATACATGGTCTCCGTTGGTCTTTTTTGTTATTATAAAGTCTGTTAGTGGCTGTTTTCTTTAGTTTCGTTACAAAACTTGGATACACAAAACTTTGAGTACTCATACTTTGGCTACACAAAACTTACTTGCAAACTTTCTCTGATTCCACAACACACGCGCGCACACACAGTCAAATTTCTTTCTTCGAATGAGTCTAAAATATATTTATACGTTTCCTTTATGAAGTACATTTTAACTGTTGTTATGATACCCTGATCGAGTGGCTGAATCAATGAGGTAGCATTAGGTGGCAAAAACAGCATTTGAGTATTTGAATCCTAACCTCGCTGATCTTCAGACACTCAGATCTTCACCCGACTTAAACCATGATTCTTACAATATTACTTTTTTAATAGTAAAAAAAAAAATATATCATCAACACAAATTATACTGAAAATTTCATCATGGAATTTAAAGAAAACTTAAATTTGAACATCAGCTTTTGGAATTTTATTGAAATCTTTTATTGCATACTACGAAAGGAACACTTAAACACAAAATACACTTACACTTAAGAACGATAACCTGTGTTCAAGTTGAAGCACAATAAAATAATGACAAAAGTGATTATAAAATTTAGCTATTCCCCGTAACTCCAGAATACAAAGTAAATAAGCCATGCATTAGACCAAGTCACTTACACATGTCTGGGCACAAGTCAACATCTTCTGATTACACTGTCAAATTAAAATTTAAAAAAATTGGACTGATTCTTGCTAGAAAGAAAAATTCATGTAAAACAGTATATTAGGGGGAACTGTGTTATGTTAAAATAATGTAAAGAGACCATAAAAAAAAGAATTGGGTGTAATAGTAAGACTTCCAATTGATTTCAAAACAAGTAATATAAAAAAATAAGTAAATTCCTACTTTGAATGGATGAATAGAAAGTGTTTTTTTAACGATTGAAAATTTGTGAACAATATATATATATATAGGAAGAGAGTGAACTAATATTAGGAGTTGAAAAAAGAGCATGATTTGCCAACATTGTTGTAACAATGTATACCCGGTTTGGCTTATTTGGCTGAAGAACCGTCTTTCGACGCCAACTTTTATCATTGTTTTAACGCAGTTACATTGTTACAAGAATGAAAACGAATCTAAGTTGGCGTCGAAAAAAACTGTAATTAATTTAATGTAATTATTGAACTAATATTTGAAAAAACTGTATTAACATCAAGTGTCATTCACTACAAGTTTAAAAACATTTATTTGAACTTGATTGGGTGAATAGAAAGTATTTTATTAACGATTGAAAATTTTTACAAGATAAATGTATAAATATATATGGAGATAGTTAGCTAATAGTAGGAATTGAATGAGCATGATTATACTACTTTCATCTCAGCTAATACATTGACACATAATTAAAATAAATTTAACAATAAATAAGAATCTATATTAAATTTAATTTAAACTAAATAACTGATAATGTCTCTATGAGTAAAAAAAGTTATATATATTTAGCTTTAATTTTCCTAGAAGTAAGACAACCCTGTTCAATCACAAACCTTTCTAAACGTCCTTCAAAACATTTTAAATTCATATTTCTATGAGAGTATCTCCTGGCCGGATTGCTGCTGTAGTATCCGTCTTCCTGTTATGAATACATACAGCCGCAACAGCCGGACATTGAAGGATATAAATAAATAAAATCCAAATCCGTAAGTATCCGTAGTCGGAATTTACGATTTCGTTCGATTGACCACAAACGGCCAAATCGGACGTTTTCTGATTCCTCTCTCTCCCCCATCGCTGCGATAAAAAGTGCTTCCTCGCGAAAATATTATTTCGGCCAAAGATGCAATTCATTTTTCCATTATCGAGCGGTTGACCGCAGAGTTCGTGGCCCGTTAAGTTGCCGTTGATGGTCGTCATTGCCAGATCGTATCGCGTCTCCCTCTCATCGATATATCGCAACGTTATTCTACTTTTCCCTTCCTTGGCATTTTTCTATCTATCTTTTCCCTATCCCTTCCCTGTTTGAAGATGAAGTTAAGGGGAGATCTTGCGGGTGTGGAAAGAGACATTTCGTTGTAAAATTGGAGTTTAAAATCCAGAAAAAATGGCAAAGAAATGAGTAATGATTGAAAGGAAATTTTCCTGGAAATAAACTAAAGTTGAATAATAAGCGATTTAAATATTTTAACACCATTTCCATATACTTGATGGGTATTAAATAAACTACCACGAGCATTGTTAACTATATTAATTTAAGATTTAAATTAAGGAGACACAGTATGATTCAAATGACAAAAATCGGCCAAAAATGCAAATAAAATGTTTCTACTTAAATTATTCTTTGCGTAATTTTCTATAATCTCACAAAATCTGAAACCTCTGATTTAATGAAAAAAACATCTAGAGTTATAATATCTTTTATGTTCATTTTTATTCGCTTATCCAAAGGCAAATAAAAAACTTTAACCTGATTTATCTAAAAAACAATTAACTCGTTTATTTTAATATAAAATGCCAAAGTGTATTTTTCTACCTAGTACATGCAACAAAAGTTGGCATGGACTTTTGAACCAAAACAATACTTAATTTTTAAAAAATAGTTGAATTTAGATTTTACACATTTTTTAAGGAATTTTCAGTAAGCACTCATAACGAAAGTATTTTACAAATATCATTCATATTAGCAGGAAACCCATGCCAACTTTTGTTACACATAATTTGGCCCTAACTAGTAAATATAAGTTCACGTGTACAATTATATTGTATTAGAAGTTGCATTTTAAAAACCCTAAAAATTTAAAATTTAAAAAAATATATTAAATATTTATCTTTTTGTGATATTTTGAGCGCAGTTGTACATAATACAAGCAAAAGAGTTGTAAAAATCATTAAATCAAAAAATTTATAAATCGTACCATGTTTTTCTATAAATTTCTTTAAACTTTCAATTATTTTTATTTGATCTTACTTTTTTTCAAAGAATTGGATGTTAAGAGATCTAAATGATGTTTTTTAATGATTTATCTTCAGACTTGTCGCATAATTTTTTAGAAAATAAAATAGAACAAATTATTCAAATAAAAAACATACATATACAAAGGACCTTGACCTATAAGACCTTGTTTAAATTTTAGCTATTACAGAAAATATAAAATACATTTATAAAAGGAGAACTGTTCTGTAAAATTGAATATAATTAAGCAACAATATGTTTCTGGAATTAGAAACTAACTATAAACTTTGAATAAGCAAATAGTTTTTAAGAGGAAGTGATTCCAAGATGAAAAGTTTTAAAATATATAGTAATCTTTTAGGAGTCCCGTAAGCAATTTTGAAATATTTTATGCATATAATAGAGATGGAACAAAAAAGTTATTTTTATTCTACAGAAGAAGCTTTATGTATTATTTTACTCTTTTTGGGAAAAATATTAAAAGAATCTGGAGAAAGCCATAAAATTTAATCTTAGTTAAAACTCAGTAGAGAACAAATTTATTAAGAACTATTCACCGTCCTTCAACAATTTTAAGTCACTTGTAGTTTAATGCAAGCGAATGCTACAAATGATATATAAAATGAAGTTATAAATGAATTTTTATTCTTAAATTGTAGACTTTTTAAAAATTACATTAAATGTTTTATCACTATTTAATTTTATGCAGATTCATTAAAACTATATTAACAGCTGATCTAACAGATATCTATTTATAATAATTAAGATACATAGCATTTTTTATCAGCCAATATTTATTATTATTTATTGTGTAGTCCATCATAAAATAAACTGGAATAAAATGTTTTTAACCTAAATTATTCCTTATATAATTTTCCATCATCTCACAAAATTTGAAAGTTCTAAGTTAAAAAAAATATTGAGTTTTTATAACTTTTATGTTAGTTTTCATTCACATCCCAATGATAAATAAAAACCTTTTTTTTAATCTGATTTATCTCAAAAGTAAGAATTACTCAATTATTTTAATTTAAAATGGTACAGTTTTTTTTCTGTTGTACCAAATGTTTTGATATTTTCTGCCTACCGATATTAGAACATGTAACAAAAGTTTTTTATGCATTTTGGAATCAAAGCACTATTTGTGTTTTAAGAAATTGAATTTAGAATTTATACATTTTTTCAATTAAATTTCAAGAAACATTTATAAAAAAAGTATTTTACAAATATCAGCCCATGCTAGCAGAAAAACCATACGAACTTTTGTTATACATAATTTTAAGTTCCTTGTAAATCAAATTCAATATGTGTACATCAAGTTTTGTAATAAGATAGCATTTTAAAATCCCTTCATAAATTTTAAAATTTTTCTGAAAAAAATTAAACAGTTAACATTTGCAGTATTTTAAGCTCAAAAACTGTTTTACGTAATAAATAAACATAGGTTACAAGTAAAAAAATTATAAATACCATTAAATCAAAGATTTTTGTATAAATTGTACCCTGGCCACTTAAATAAATCTTTTAACGCTTTGATATGCTACTAAAAATCTGCAGCATTTACAAATTAATTTAGATTAGGAGTCTTCAACTTTTTACGCTCAAGAGCCAAATTAATAAATTTACAATGATCCTCGAGCCGCATCAATAAATTCACAGTAATTAGCAGGCCACGCAACTATAGTCAGGAAATTTATACAAAAAAAGGAAAGTTTGTTTTACAAGCTACAAGTGATTCTAATAAAAGAGATGGTGCTTATATGTAATATAAAAAGATTAATGATAAATGAAGATCGAATTAAAATTTGCAAACCTGTTAAAGTTAAAAGTCCACGTTTTTCTGAGATTTTATGCATAGTCAGATTTTTTTTTATATTTAAAATTATTTAAAATACAGTGAAATTTTTGAATTCGTCAATCTGAGAAAATTTTATCTCAATGTCAAACACATCAGTGAAATCTTTTAAGTATCAAGAATAACAGGAAAAACAACGTTTATTTTACAACAAAATGAGAGGCCACTAAAACGCCATGAGCGGGCCAATTGTGGCCCGCGAGCCACGGATTGAAGACTCATAGTTTAAGTCAATCTCCCGTTTCAACCCTCTTTAGCAAAATCACCAAACAGTGGACAATGTTTTTCCGATTCCAACTTTGTATACATTCCCCGATCTTCGAATAGCAAAGGATGAGGGGAAATGAATCTTTAGATGCTCATTTCACAAGAGCGGAAATTTGCTATGGAATATGAAAACGAGATCTCTCCGAGAAATCATTCCTGAATTTGCATATCGATGCGATAGAACTGCCAACTCTTGGTCTTAGAGCGGGTCTCCCGTTTCATTCCTCTTAATAACTTGAGATTAGCTCTGATAGCAAATAATGGAGTGTGGGATAAGAATCTCTCGCTATAAGTTATGATGCGCGTTACAGTTGGTATGAATTTCTAGTATGTCATAATACGATGGAACGACATTGGACTCCTCTTAGACACGCCTCTGGCTTCATGTCCGAGATAGTAGGTTAAAAATGCCGCTGGATAGATCGTAAAATCTGATGACAATTTTGTACAAGAGGCCGATAGGCATATATGAATATATAACGAGAAGAACCCAAGATCTATGTTTAAAATTTTGAATTTCGATTTATGTTAACGCGTAGGGGTGGAGTGTGTTTTTATTTTTATTTTTCTTCGTCATAATCTTACAATAAAATATTATTGAAATCGATTTAAGATAAGGGAGCCGTTTCTTCTTTCTATAATATTAGTTTTGGATGCCTAATTTCAAGATTGATTTAGAGTTGGAATGAGCTGTAATAATTCTGCTTATGTTTTAAAATGTTATTTAGTTTAATCACTCTGCTTTTGTAATTGCATACATGTAAGGAGTTAAGTAACCACATAGCTATTTTTTTTCAATCTTTTTTTGAAAAATTATTTTACGATACATATAATTTGTTAATATGTGGATGATAATTAATAATTTTAGTAGATTTGTGGGGGGGGGGGATTTCACGTTAATAATTTTGAAAACTAAGGGAGGAATAGTAGTTTTAGGTTGTACGCTTTATAGTTGTCCATGCTACATTGAGTCAAAGTTCGAGTCAGGATTTTCTTTAAGATCATCATACAATACAAAATGAACTGGTTCACGTTATGTAGAATTCAGCAAAGATATGTAGAATGCTCTTAACTTTACATTAATAAGAAAGTAATTTTGTTTTAATCTTGCTTTATTTTGAAGCAAGGCACTTAAGCTGTTCGGGGTGGCAACATTATTTTTTGTACAAAAATTTTGTGTGACCCCATAAGCAATGCTCAAAGTTAAGACATGCTTGGTTACTGCTATATGTATTTTATTTGTTGTATATTATTGTTTTTCCGTAATAAACATCTGCAATAAGTTTTTACTTAGAATGTAACGATATAAAATTTTCAACTGAGTAAAAATTTTTTAAATATTCATTATATATAATGTAATTAAACGGTAAATTCGTGCATTAATAAAAAACTCAAACCTAGAACATGCAGGGCATTTGGTAAACTAACAGCAATATTTGAAAAACAAATAAAATAAACAATTTTATTATAATTTGGGTCAAAAAGTTATTTATTGAATCTATTTTCTTATCTTGATTATATTTCAGGTACAATGTTTTAAACTATTTATTAATGGCGAACAAGTTGTTTTATACATAAAGATATATAAAAATTCCTAAAATTATTGGTGACGCAGCTGCAAATCATGCGAGACCTAGTTTTAGAAACACTGATTTAAGGTATCCGACTACTTGCGACAACTTTTTTTTAAAAAAAAAAATGGAGATATGGTGATTTTTTTTGTGGTTCTTAGATTTGATTAGAACATTTTAAGAAAAATATGCTAAAATTAAGACACTAAAAAGCTTGCTTTTTATGATAAAATTAAGAAGTTAAAAAGAAATTGTTGTTACTAAAATGGGGAAAAAATTGTTAAAAATTTACAAAAAAACAAAACATAAACGAGGTCTATTCTGTACCAAAAGTTTATGAACATATTTTTCCATCTTTCAGTTCTGATGTGTTTCTATGTTATTTATTTTTGAAATGACTTTTAGGATAAGAGATATTTTAATTTTTACAAAGTTAGAGCACTTTATCTTAGTTATTATACGAAATTGCTAAAAAAAACCAGTGATTAAGTTAACACAAGGCACTGTAAATTTTGTAAAAAAAACAGTGATTGATAAGCCTGAAGGATAAGACACTTCTATTATTATACAGAACATGCACTATTTAAAAAAACACACATTTAGAGTAAAACGCGTTTTAAAGTATGACATATATCTTGCTGAAAGTAATGGCATCGGTGTATACTAAAATATTTGCAGTTCTAGCGAACGGAAAATAATAAGCTTGGCATTTTTATAAAGCTGATAAGATGGCCTATAAAATAAAATCATAAAAAAATTGTAAATTTTTGGCAAAATTCTAAATTTTAGGGTAGTTGGATAACTTAAAGTATCGTAAGTACAAAAGAGAGAGATAGAGAAAACGTTTAAAAAAGCCTTATCGAGGCAAACAGAGAGTTCTCTAAAAAATCTTAAGAAACGCAGTTTTTATCACTAGAAACATATTAAATATATCATGCATACCAACTTCTAACGCAAATTTGAGAATGAACGTATATATCACAGGTTTATGAGCATCCATCAGCATTAAAATCTTATTACCTCTGTAACAAGTTTTAAAAATTTGAAAAAGTTCCCCTTTCTCAAATAAATTTATATAATTCCTAATTTTCTTGCACAAGCTAAAATATTACAATTACCATAAAATCCGGCGCATAACGCGTCCTTTTAGCACAAAAAAAATCGAAATTTAAAGATGTGTGTTATACACCGGGTATAAAAGTGAGAGCTTTAAAAATATAAAAAAGAGATGAGTATAAAAAAAATTAGACTTCTACATATATCGAAAACTGTTTATTTAAGAGAAATGACATTCCCTGAGAACTTAAGGGCTTATAGCTCTACCAGTGCTTCTCAAACTTTCAATATTTGTGACCCAATTTTCAATCATAATTTTCATTGCGCCCCCCTCCCCTTCCATACAGTGGCGGATTAAGCGGGTGTCGGACCTGGCGGCCGCCAGGAGCCCCAAGCTTGATGGATTCCACCAGTGGCGTAACAAAGAATATTAGTGCCCCTCCCCTGCAAACTCAGGTTTGGGCCCCAAGCCCAAATATATATACAAAAATAGCCATATTATATACAGAATAAAATGTTTTGGACAAAATGGATATGGTAAAAATATATAATTGATGAATTTCCCAAAGAGAAATCAAACTGTACACTCTTAATTTTTTTGTATACAGTTAAGATTTTTCTTTAGCAGATGAGTTTTATTGTAATCAATACATTTTATTTTCAGAATTTAAAGTAAGTGACTCTTTTCACTATTTTAGTGGTTCGACTCTTGAGCCTATGGGCCTCAAACCTTTTACCGCCAGGGGCCTCCAACTACTTTAATAAGCCTCTTCTTCCATACAATAACAATGCATTGCATGCAGTAATAATGTTCTTTGAAGGTAAAGCTACAATAAAATACATCTTTAATTATAAAACGTGCAAATTATCAAGATAAATATTATATTTTGCGAATTAATTTTGTATATGACAAGTCCAAGAGAGTCCCTAGTAATTACTAAACTTTTTTAGTTGAATTAATTGTACAGTACTGATACATTTAACAGATTATTTAATCAATTTAATTAATTGTGCGGCACTGATACATTTACAAGTACTGTATAATATATCAGGGTGAATGTGTATTACTACATTTTTTATTACATCAGAATACATTTGGTTTTACTTCCTTTCAGTAAATTGATCATTATTTTTAATTTTTTTATTTCGATTTTTCGATAAGCTCTCGCCCCCTCCTCCCCGCGAAGGGTTTTCACACCCCTTAGGGGAATGCGCCCCACAGTTTGAGAAACCCTGCAGTATACTATTTTTTCTAGTGCTTGGGATATATATATATATATATATAATACCTGGAGTAAATGACTTCAAACTATATGAGTATTGCACACATGTGTTTCAGATTTTTTCACAAAAGGGGAGGGGGATACGTTACACGGCGAATATACGTAAAAATTCAAAATGCAGCTTGAAAGTTATAGATGCGTGTTATAGACCGAATTTTATGGCATTAATATATTATCTATATTAGCTACACTTAAATGATGATCAATGATTGAAAAAAACTAATGATTAAAAAGTGTGACAAAGGAGGGAAAATAAAGATAATTAACTTAAATCTTCAATAACATTAATTTTATTTGAATCTCGTATTCACACTTACATTTAAAAGAGCTGTTTATTTTAACAGATTAAATTAGACTCCAAGATCCAAAATAGGAATGAATAAAGATTCATCTAAAAAGCGATACCATCCAATACTCAACTATCAGTTCGAAAAGATCTTGTGAATTACGGAAACTTCCCCTATTGGTTTTTGACTAAACTTGAAAAGACAGGATTTTTTTTCTTTTAAAAACCCCCAGCAGAACGTTTCTGCACAAAAGAGACACGATTGGCAAGTGAAATTCGAGATCTTGGAATATTAGATGTTCCCTTCACAGTAGACGTGCCGGTCGAAGAATCTATTGTGAAAAAATGTCAACCGCTAGGGCTAGCTATTCGTCAAGAGTACAAAAGTGTGGCAGTTTTCGGCCGAAGCTGTAAGAATAAATTAGCGAAGCGAGGAAAAGAGTGATTTCTCTTTTCTTTAGAATTTGGCCAGGTCTTTCGGAAAATTTCAATGTAATGATGATAAATTGGTAAAAGTGCAGGCATATCAAATCGATCGGTATCTTTTTGCTGCCAATATTTCACTGGTAAAGTGTTTTTTGACAAAGTGAAGGATATAAAAAAATATTGAGATACTTTGAGGGGAGCAGGGATTTTAAAAAGTCCAGCATATAACAGACTCTTCTCTTGCTCTCAGCTCGTTTCACTGGCTTCTTTAAATGGCTAAATAAATAAAAATAAGAAACTCTATTTCATTTTTAAGGGAAAAGTATTTTTGATAAGTAATTTTTTTCAAAAAATTAAGCTCATGCAAAAAAAGTTTTTTGAAGCTACGATTTCTTTATTTAATTTGGAGCTTTATTTAAATAAATGCTTTATATATATATATATATCTTATTTAATCTGCTTATTATATATAATACTTTACCCGAAAAAATAGCTAAAAGTTCAAAATTCGTAAAGACAGGCTTCTGTTCAGAAGTTCAATCAATATTTTTAAAGCGCTTTGTTCTTTTTATTTATATGAAGCTACTCTATTAATCCATTCTATGAACACTTTTATTTTGCTTAGTTTATATCTATTAACCCAGCGATTCTCAAACTGTGGGGTGAGCCCCCTAGGGGGGCGCAAGCATATTCAAAAGTCGAAAACAAAAGGTTATTTTAAAATGCTATTAATTTACTGACAGTAAACAAACAAAATACATTCTTACATAATAAAAAATAAAATACACATTTACACTGATATAGTACACTTATAAATGTATCAGTGCTGCACAATGTATTTTATAATTAGTTTAACAATACTAAGTTAAAAACAAGTTTAATAATTACAAGACCCTTTGGGTTTGTCATATATAAAATTATATGAGAAAACTAATTCTTATTTTGATAATATGTATGGTTTATAATTAATCCCATAAACACTATCAACGTTCTTTCATTGCATTCCAAAGCCTTCGAAATAATTTTATGGATAGCAGTGCACAGAAAAGATCGTACTTCGCAAAGACATATATATACGTCCGGGGCTATTAAGACTTCGGATGAGCGAGACATTTAAAAACTCCAGTGGTACTTAAGGGGTTAAATTTGTATTGTAGCTTTAGCAGCTCAAAGTATAGTATTATTGAATTCAATATATTGTTATTGTATGAAGGGGGGGGGGGCGTGATGAAAATTATGATTGAATATTGGGTCGCAAACATTGAAAGTTTGAGAAGCTTCTGTATTAACCCTTATGCCATTGCGTTTTCGTCATTGGATCTTCCTCCAGGTTCGAGTTTTTTTTCTCTTCCTCCGCGCGCTTTTTGTGAAAAGCATGTTGGAGAAAGCGGGTTTTTTTTTCTTCAGAAATGGTGAGTTTAGTATATTTATTGCTATTTAACTCTAATCAAATTATCAAAACAATAAATCAAAATAATAAAAAATAATACAAAACAAATAATTATTTAATCAAACTAATTAGTGCTAAATATATAAAATATTTTCTTAAGAATAGATACATATATTATTTACATAATATACAAATTGTTTTTCTTTGAAATTTCTTAGAGTAAAATATATTTTAAAACAAGGTGATATGTATAAATCCACCTCCCACCAACCCCATTTCCCATCAAAAATGAAGTACTAATTCTCGTGAAATATTGTATTTGAATCTCTGTCATACAGTCTATTGTTACCATTTATTAATACAAGAAACAACTGCTTTAGAAAGCAATACATGTGTTTGCATTATTTGAAACATGCAAAATGCAAATGGACGTGTGCAATGCGTCCGTAACATAGAGGAATAGATTGAGATGAACACGATCAGTGAGCTCGTTACGGTTAATGAGTTAAATAATTGGGATTATTTTATTTGGATCCTTTTTTTTTTAAATTTTATTTTGGTTTCTGTGCATTTTCATTATTTATTTTTTTTGGAAAGTTCCACAATTTAAAGTGTTAGATTTAAATAATCAATCCTTAACAATATTTTAAGCGAGAATAAATTTTACGATGGATTTTCTTGTGTTTGAAACAGGATTTTGCAGTAAAAAATATTGCAAACTATGGGGAAAAAATCTGTTACTGTCCTCTTGGTACTGCGTTTTACAATGAATATGAGAAGGTTATACGTTTTAGTTTATAGTATACACATATACTTAATTAACTACAGATATTTTCCAAAATTGTTATCTCTAAGAATTTACAGAATTGTTTCAGAATAAAGTTAATATTAACTGTGAAATGAGTTGTATCTGAACAATAAAAGTATGCTTAGAGAAAGAAGTTTTTTAGAGTGGAATATAGAGTAAGATTTTTGTGTACATATCTTTATCGAATTCACCCTCTTCCTCATTTTTCTAGTTTTTCTATAAATGAATCAAAAATCTGTAAGATTAATAATTTAATTAATTTCGGAAATTGTTTTGTTGTCCTGAATTCTTGATGAGTAGAAATTACATAAAAATATAAGCGGGAAAACTATTATGAAAATTATTTGTATTGTTCTTAGCATCGTTATACACAGGCAAGCAATTCTATTTTTTTAAAATAAAAATAATAGTCCAATAATTATACTAAATTTGGAATGATTTCCTTTTAAAATTAATATTGTAACAATATTGTGAAATTATGAACTAAAATTTAATATTTAGCATTTAATAATTTCCAACTTTTCTTTTTATCAAAATTTTATTCTAGGTTTAATTTCAATTAAAAACACTTTTCTTGAAATTTTGTACATGATCAACTAATTTCAAATTACTATGAATTATATCAGGCAAATAATCCCCTTATATGATTTATGGATTTAAAAATCTTTCTAATAAAATGAACAATTCCATAAAATACGGTGAAAAAAGGATAAATCTCTGGATCAAAACTGCTTTAGAGCATAGAAAACCATTCAGCAGAGTTAATACTATTGTGTCGAAAAGGGGATTGCTAACAAATGGACGGATCTGTTACAAGTTTCAAAGTTTTTATGCTTTCAAACTTGATAGCAGTTGAAAGAGAGTTTGAAGATTTCAAAGGAGAAGTAAAATAAATGATCACTTTGAGGGATTTTAAACTTTCCTTTCCCTGGCTCGTTTATTTTGACAAGGAAATATAATACCTGCAAGTTTCCACCATATTTTTCGCAAGAAAAAGTACTCTAAATGTACGCTAGGATTTTTGGTCACTTTAGTAGTTTCAATGTACATTATATATTTGTATTTTGTAAATCAAAATAATTATATAATAGATATCTTTTTTTAAATTTTTTTATGAAGTTTTAATGTTATTCTTTGTAAATATTTTTGAAGGTACGAAAATCATAATTTTATAAAATAAAATTATTCGTACAGCTAAATATACCGTACTTATTTGATTCTAAGCCACACCCCAAATTCTCAACCCTTTTTTGTGAAAAAATGAAAAATAGTATAAAAAGGCTTATCTCAGTATCTCTATATATATCTAATGCATAAGAAATTTGAAAAAAAATGATAATGAGAACTAATAAAAATAGAATAACTTATTTATTTTACCAGTTTAGAAACTTTTAAGTAGATGCCTAGTCCTGCTATTGATCTAACGGTCAGTATCATGTTCAATTTCTGCCATCCAATGAATTTTTCCGCCTTCGAATCTAAACCG
This sequence comes from Trichonephila clavata, assembly GCA_019973975.1. Lineage (NCBI taxonomy): Eukaryota > Metazoa > Arthropoda > Arachnida > Araneae > Nephilidae > Trichonephila > Trichonephila clavata. Next base: position 9,072 of record BMAO01038247.1, on the reverse strand, counting down.
TATTCAGTTTTCAATAGCATTAAAAAAAATCGCAGCTTAGATTTGAATAAGTACGGTTGAAATACCGTAATTTTGTTTGTGTAAATGCATACTGTAGCTATTTTGTACAGTTAATTATTTTAAAATTTAAAAGCATAATTATATATATATCCTTTTCTCTAGGTAACATTAAACTTATTTTTGAGTACTTATTTAAAGTAATGCATTTTTTAAGAACACATATTCATAATATTTTTTAATTTTATTAACAGAGTTTTTTCTCTACTTGAACATAACCGCAGAAAATATGTTTTGTTCGAAAATTATTATTTTAGTAATTATATAGTTAAAATTATTTTACGAATTAATTGAGGTTTTATTGTAAAGATAGTAGTTTTTTTTATCTTAAGAAATAAGTTTTTGTTTTAAAGTCATTTTAAAAATTCTTAATTTATATAAAGTTTGCAAAGCAAATTATATTTCTTAGAAGAATTTTTAAAATTGTAAATTATTTTAACATCATTTTAATCTTCCCAGCATCACCAGTATGTTTAGAAGTTGCCTTTTCTATCTATATTGTATAATCTAGAGAAAAACGTTTTTTCTGACGTACGTTTTTCTTGCGTTTCTTACTCTTGAAATTATATTATATGTAAAAAATTTAGTTTATTCATTTTTTATTAATACTAAATATTTAAAAGAACAAGGATTTGTCAAGATTTTAGTGTATGCATTTTTCCTTAAAATATAAAAAAGTAACTCACATCTATTTCTTATTGGTTTTATTATTCTTCATAATTTAGAAACTATACATTGAAATGTGACTTCTTTATCAATCATTAAATGGTGAACAAGTGCTTCAAAATTATGACAGATATCTCTGCGATTGTATCCTTCATTAAGATCTAATTTTGCAGATAGTAATGAAATAAATATGGGGGAAGGGTAACTGATATAGATCTACCAAGCTGCCTTTTCATCTAAGTGAAATCTTTCGCAGCTGGAGATTTTTTGTACTTCATCCTGTAAAACAAATAATTCAGATATATATAAAAATCACACAAGACTCACACATACATAAGAAAGTATACTATTTTGTTTCAGATTAATTAATTTATAAACAGGTCAAAAGAATTAGAATTTTTTGCTGCATATTTGTTTGCTTAGCTTTATTAGATATTTTATTTAATTTTAGGGAAGTTAAATTACAACTTTTTTTCATTTAAAAAATAAAATTAGAAGTAATGGAAAAGGAAATTTTTCTTAATTTTTTTAAGAACTTGAAAGCAATTCTAATGATTTCTTCAAAAGAATTATCAGTGAGTCTTTAGCACTCAGGATACGTATCACAGACGAATATTTCACAAAAACGTAATGATTTTGAAGGTATTTGATATTAATTAAAATTTTAAAATGATTTCTCAATAAAATATTTCTAGTGATACTTGGTCTTAAATATCATCTTTTTATAAATGAAATACAGAAATAGATAAGAAACACACAACTGCATAATCTTGTGTAGGAACTAACTTTTTAGAAAAGTATTTATAAAAAACAATATATTTATTATTGTGTTTAGTTCTTCTTTAGAAATAAAACTAGTTTTTAAAATTAAATAAACATGAATAAAAAGGCTACCTCATGACTAAAAATATTCTATAAATATTTTCTATAGTTTAAACTCGTAAAAAATATTTGATAACAATCGGATTAAATCTAAATAATGTATTAGTAGTAAAGAAAAAACAAATATAAAATTTATAATTGAATTGACTAATGCATAAAAGAAAATAAACAAATTTGAAATAGTTATTTTGAGTCTTATAAGTTTTTTTCATTTTCCAACAAATGTCAATAATCATGAATTATTAAATTACTCAATGAGCTTGTGTTTCTTTTTTTTCTACATAAAACTTAGATCAACATTTTTCCTCATGGCAATGGAATAAGGAAATTTTTTAAAATTTCTTTTTCACCTATATAAAATTCAGACTTAAAATTTTATTTCTTCACAATTTTTATTTTTTCAAATCCCCCAACAACTTTGTAAAGTTCTTACAAAAATTTTATTAAAATGTTCGATAAGAATTTCGTTAAAGAGATATTTAATCTCGCGCAATAGCGCTGATGATAAATTTACTTTGAAAATTAGGAAAAGCGAAAATTAAAAGGAAAACGTCAAAGGAAAGTTTGAAGTACCTAAATAATCACATTTCTCAAAAAGTAAAACTCAGTTATTGGAAATCTCATGAGGAAGTTCATTAATTATAAATGCGTGTAAATTAACTATGTGCACAATTTTAATTCAGTTCTTATCGATTATTATAGCCCCCTTCAATAATACGAAAATACATGCTGTCGATGTCATCCGAAATGTTATTAAAACTTACTAAATTTGTGACAAATATAGCCAAATTTAACATTAACACTCTACTTTATTTTTTATGCTGAAACCTTTCATCTCTCTTTTTAACTAATTATATCAAAATAATGAAAATATAAAAAACGCTGTGTGTAATTTTCCCACGATGTATGTTCTGAAATATACCTTAAAGACACTAATTTGAATTAAATTTCAGTGTAAATAATTTCTATTACCTACAAATTACTTACTCTGATCAAAATTTTAAAATTACTCACCTTGACTACTTCCAGGATAGAGTATAGAGCCTCCGACTGCAATTGCAAGCAGTCCAAGCCTCTTTTGCCACCTGGTTTCCAACCTCTGTTGGTTTCTCCAGTGCCCAAGGAACTATGGATAGTTCCAGCTTCAGCCAAGAGGACAGAAGAGAGGACGCAAAAAAGGAGAAAGAGGATGCAGCATTTGAAAGACATCTTGGGTATTATGATGCTCAAGCCCAAAGAGAAAGAACTGTGAAAGATACAAAAGTTAGATTTGATTTAAGGGGAAAACTTTTCAAACCATTAATAAAATATGCAACATAATATACTAAAGCTATAAGAAAATTTAATGAAAATAAAGCTATGCAAAATGAGTGTTTTTTACTTGATGTATTGATGAATCTCTCGATTACAACATTATGAACTATTTAAAACAATTCTGAGACATTTCGAACTTAGTTTTATACAGGAGACAAATTAAATACTTGATTTAGTATAACTTTGAATTTAAGAACTTATACGTATAGAATATTTTAAAAATTTAACATTAATCAAATTTTTTGCTTAACTTAAATATGCTTGAAAAACTTAATTATCAGCTTCGGTTAAACATTTAATATTGTGTAAATATTAAATTATTATATAATAAACAATTTTAAGTAATGAATTGAAACCATTTAAAATGCACAAAAGTATAATAAGTAACTCGATACACCCACCATATATGACAAAAAATTTGAATCAGATTCCTCAAGATTCATAAAATTTGCTTTTTCAAATTTTATATATATATATATATATATATATATATAGTAATATAAAATATAGTTATTTTATCAATACTTTCTTCATATTTAATTGTATATATATATATATATACATATATATATATACCCCTGTTCTTAGTCATAAAATTTTCATATGCGAATTATATAATAATATTAAAAATTAATTTAATCTATTTTTAACAAACAATTTACAGAATATTGTTGTTCAAAATACTAAATTGAAAGTTACAGCTAATAAATTCGGAACAATTTTCACGATTTATTCATATACTGATTCAACACAGAGACATATTTAAGCATGATAACTATGTATAACAATTATCGCATAAACTTTACCATTGGCTCGAAAACTGAACTATTGCTTAATGTGTGTCAAACAATGTTTTGGAAATATTAATTTAAATGTCTATACACAATATTTCGTTATTACAACAGTAATTATACTTTATGGTAAGCATGACGTGTGTGTGTATGTATCGCAACATAGGCCTGTATATTTGTTATATTGTACATTAACTCTTAAGGTATCCGACTACCTTAAAATTGCGAATTTTGCCAAAAACTGACAAATTTTTTTATGGTTTTATTTTATAGGCCATCTTATTTGCTATATAAAAATACCGTTTATTATTTTACATTCACTGCAACAAAAACTACAAGTATTTTAGTAAAAGCAGATGCCACTACTTTAAGCAAGATGTCATAATTTAAAAGGCGTTTTACTCGAAATGTGTTTTATTGAAAATGCTTAAACGGGGGGGGGGGGGGGGGGGGACGGTGATTGCTCAAAAAGTTTGAACTAATTAACTGAAATTTTTTGTGTACGTTCTGCATAGTAGTAGAAGTGTTTTAACCTTCAGATTTATCAATCACTGTTTTATTACGAAATTTACAGTCACTTATGTGAATATAATCACTGTTTTCTTAAGCAATTTCATATAATAACAAAGATAAAGTGCTCTAGTTTTTGCAAATATTAAAATATCTCTTATCCTGAAGGTAATTTCAAAAATGAATAACATAAAAACACATCAGAATTGAAAAATTGAAAATTTGTTCATAAACTTTTGGTACAGAATGGGCCCTGTTTATATTATTCTTCGTAAACTTTTCCCCAATTTTTTCCCATTTTTTTAGTCATAATAATTTTTTTCCTCTTCTTAATTTTAGCATATTTTTCTTAAAATGCACTAAACAAATCTTAGAACCACAAAAAATCCTCATAGCTCCATTTTTTAAAAAAAAACCATGCAAGTATAGTCAAATACCTTAAACCGTAGGAAAACCTTAAAATTTAAAAAAAAAAAAAGCATTTTACAAAAAAAAAACCTTTCTTATCATGCATTTTCAGTAAAGATATACAATTGTTCTGAGTTAAATAGAAAAGGAAAAAAAAAGAAATTTTGAGAAATAAAATTCATATATTGATGCAAAAGTAATTTAAAACAAGAAATAAATGGTAGCATATTACTTCATGATAGAAATTTATTATATTTACAATTTTATTCTTAGAAACAACTTGTATGAGATATTTTAACATTATTTTCTCGAAGCATGATGACACAAAAACTTAGCATTAACTAACTCAAATAAGTGGGGCAGTTCATTGCTAACAATATACAGAATTTTCTTTTACAAAATTCAGAACACAGTTAAGTTGCAAGAGGGATTAGCTTTCATAGCTATTTAAAAAATACGCCATAAAACCCTCATTGAAGGTTCGAAGGAGAAAATTTTAGGTAAATAACTGAAAAATACTGCAGTTCTTTCAAAATTAAAAAAGAACTTATATGAGAAATGCCATAGCAAACAATTTATACAATTTTTGTGAATAAAATTCTTCAAGAAATTTTCACAAAAAATCTAAGGGTTAGATTACATCTCTGAAGTAATTTAAAATAACTTCTGGTAAAATAACTTCTTCTTGTAAGAATCTTAGATATCTAGAGAAAGATCACCAGCACAGAGTGTGAGAGACTAGTTATAAAACAGGAGATCAACAAGGGAAGAAATCTTACCTGAGTTTCCCTGGTGAAGATCCTTGTGAAGTATGACAGTGGTAATACTGACCTTTATATACTGACAGAGATAGCTGTGAATTTCATATTTCCTTAAGAAAAAAATTTCATCTAAAAATAAATGTCGAGGATTGAATCCCACCAGATGCGGCAGGAATGCATCTTTTTAATATTTATGAGGGTCACCGTGTTGGTCTCAAGAGAAATGAGAAGCAGGAATCAACGTATCAGAAATGAAAATTCTGAAAATCTAATACAGAAAATGCAAAATTTAGTGCAGTCTTATGTTTGTATGAATGTTGATATGAATTTATATTGGAAATGGAATATGTTTCTTTCCCACGTTGGATGAGCTTCACCATATTTCGAAAGGCGATGTATTTCTGATTAAAAAAATATTCAGTTTCCTTCATGAAATAAAAACAAAGTTTCATAGCTTATGGTAGTATATTGTCTAATTTATATATTGGGAGTAGATAATCATTTTGTTTTGATTGTTTGCTGTAACATGTAATAGATATGTTACCGCTAAAGTGTAGAAATTAGTTTACCTGCATATTAACTAGGTAATCAGAAAATTAACTGAGTTAATCCATTAAAGTGCGAAAAAAACTGTTTATTTTCTCAAATTACCTACTTAATCTAATCATTACTTATTAGACACTTGTAAAAGGGAAAATAAGATCTTTGGTGGAGTAACAACGACGTTTCTGTACACTTAAATGCAGTCTATTTATGTTTTGACATAAAAAAGAATCAAGTTAATAGTAAAACAATCAATACACACACATTAGTTGATACAATTAATCATCAGTCAACTTAAAAACTACAATATAAAGAATCAGCGGTTTAAAATATTATTTCAATTAAAGAAATTGACAATGTTATTTATATTCATTTTTGATATCTAAAGAATCCCGTTAATACAATCAAGCAAACAACAAATTAGTTCATATTAGTTCACATTAGTTCATACAGCAATATAAGTTCAACATCAATCAATTGAAAAACTATAATACAAGAATCAAATGGTTTAGCATATTATTACAGCTAAGGAAATAAGTTTGAGAAACATATGACAGAATTATGCTTATGCATTAGTACAATCTAAAGATTTTGATCCAGAAAATGCAGGTCGTCGCAATTAAATTTATTATAAATTAATTCATGGAGTCTTTTATCGATTACATTTACTGCCACTAACACTCTGTTTCTAAATGTTTAGGATGAATAATTCTGGGATGAGCTAACGTACAATTAAAATTCCTAACAGAAAGAAAATGTGAGAAAAACATTTTTGAACTTGAATGATTCTGAAACTGATAATGTGAAGATTACCTAGTTAAAGTACGAAAAACTCTTGATTCCGAACTTTAACGGAGCAAATCAGTTAATCTGAAGATTATCTAGGTAAACTGCAAGTTAACGGCTTTCAAGCGTTAACTGTGACAGATACATTAGATCAGAAATCATGCCGTTTTCTTAAATTCAAATAAGGATTGTTAGAAATAATAGTTTCATGCATAGAATACTTGTCTGTCAATATTTGTTTTAGTTCTTATTTTACGGATACGGATTTGTACCATATAAGTTGTCTTATTGAACAAATTTGAAGAAATTTGGATAGGAATTTGCTTAGGATTTATTGAAAATCATTATTTACAGAATTAAAATGGAAAATATAAAATCAGAAATTATGTAGAATGTCCAATATTAGCAATAGAAATATATCGCTAGATTCTAAATATTCTTAATTTTATTTTTAAATGTATATGGGATATTTAATATATATAATATAAATATATATTTCAATAATATTTAATATATATTTTCAATAATATTTACTATATATTTTTCAATGATATTTATTATATATTTCTATTAATATATATTTTCAATTTGTTTAGGTATACTTACATATTTAAGTATAAAACCTATAGTTAAGCGAAAATATAGTACAGTATTAGAGCAACGTTTCTCAAACTGTGGGGTGCGCCCCCCTGGGGGGCGAGCATATTGGGAAGTTAAAAACAAAAGATCATTTAAAAAAATTAAAAATTTACTTAAAGAAAACAAACAAAATATATTCTGACGTTATAAAAAATAAAATACACATTTTCTCACTGATATAATACTCGTATAAAATATATCTGTCTTGCGCAATGTCTTTTATAATTAATTTAACAGTACTAAGTTAAGAACAAGTTTAATAATTACCAGTGATCCCATGTGTGGGCTTGTCATATTTAAAATTATATACAAAAATTAACACAGTTACCTCGATAAATTGTACGTTTTATAATTAATCCCTTAAATGCAGATTGAAAATTACTCGATTCGTTCCCCAAAACCACCGTTTAAGACGTAGGTGAGTGTATGTGGTGTACTGGGGAAGGGAGGGGGTAGAAAAGGCATAAGTAAGTAAATTCTCTGAAATAAGTAAATCTTATATAAACACTGTCAAAATCCTTTTATTGTATTCCATCGTCTTCGGAATAATTTTATGAATATCAGTGCACAGAAAAGATCGTACTTCGGAAAGACGCATATATATGTCTGGGGCAATTAACGCTCTGGCTGAGCTAGATGTTTATATATGCCGGTGGAGCTTAAGAGTTTGAAGTCGTATTGTATATTTACCGTCAAAGTATATTATTACTGAATTCAATACATTGTTATTGTATGGGGAATTATGAATGAATATTGGCTCGCAAATATTGAAAATTTGAGAAGCACTGTATTAGACAAGAAATTCAGGAACTAAAAGTTAAATAGTAATTTATTTCATACACGTATAGTTATAGACACTTACACAATTTTACTCATTTTTGCAGGAGGTTGTTCCCACTTTATGAAAACGATTTTGTAATTCCCTTTCTCGTTTGAATTTTGAGAAAAAACCTTGGAAACTTCGGAATAATTGTCTGCTAAAATTTTTTTTGATTAGAATGTGTAAAATAAAAGATTTATTTTAAAAATGGCTTCTATAAATGATATATGGCTCAAAGGTTAATTAATAACACTTTCCAAGAAGAAATATTTGTATCAGCAAATTAAAAAGCGGTGTAAAAATCTCGGTTATTGCATTTTAATCAAAGGTACTTATAACATATTAAATTTGAAAGGGAAAAAGCGTCTAACTGAAAGTATAAATGAAAACATTACCACGAAACTTCCTCCTAAGACTGTTTCAATGCAGGCAACTATCAAGAAAGTGAAATATCTGATCCTAGAAGAAAATCCACCAACTGAAAGATTCAATGCATTGAAACTAGAAATGTCTTCTGGAACTGTAATTAAAATCATTCATAAGGATTTAAAGGTAAAACAGATATTTAAACTTAAAGTTTGTCTCCTTTTTTAAAACATTGCTGAAAGAAAATTATGTAAAAAACACTTAGCTACTGATATAGAGAAATTTGTGATAACACTCGATGAGGTATGGGTATATTTAATTGATTTCAGTAAAAGAAGATAAATTTTCTATTGCTCAACTGACGGGAATGACTGTAAGAAAGGGCTTATCAGAGTACAGTAATATTCCCAAAGGGATTCATAGTTGTTGCAGGATTTTCTAACAACGGCACATTAAAAATCAAAAAAGTCTCAAGTAAAGGCAAAATCAATTCACTTTACTATCAGCAGAATATTTTAGAACCAACTTT